>JAMPIV010001941.1:0-112500 GCA_024509875.1 Oreohelix idahoensis
TGAGAGTTGCAAGGGGAAGACAGCGCTAAAAGTGGGAAGATAACATCAAGAGATGGATAGGAGTCTATCAGAGTGCACCACCAAGACAAGAGACAGAAGACGTTGGAGGTCCATTACAACCAACCTTCCTTGTGGAGATGGCAGCTGATGATGATGATTTATAATCCGATCCCTAAAATTAATATCTTTAGAATCATACAAAAATATAAAAATTAAAGCTGTAAAAAACCTGATGTATTTTTAAATTTTTATATAACTTACAGCTACTACCTTGAAAATGTTTAACTACATTGTAAAATAAAACCAATTTTGACTGACAATTATATATATTCATTAGTTTTATTACAACCTGGTTATTTTTCTTTAAACCGAATTGTTTACGCCCCTTTACCCTCGACGTTTATGCCCTAATTCAAAGCTGCCGTATTGATTGGTTATTTGGGGGGTTTCTATGATTTTTCTAGGGCAACGTATTTTATTACCTATCATCATGCCAAATTTCATATTTCTAGTGCGTTTAGAAGTGTTAGAACACTTCACGATGACAGACGGAAACGCCAGACAAGCTTTGCTTTATATATAACATATATACATACATACACGCATACCAAATGAAACCTGTCAGGTATAGAATTGTACATTTTTCGAGTTCATTGTGTAACAGATGATAAAATACAAATGGGCAGATTGCCAGGAAGTACGAGCAATTAGTGCACTAAGTACAAACCGTAATAACAACCAGTGCGTGCAGCACGTGCGACGCATGCAATTTGCGTTTTTCGAGTACCACGTGCCCCACGTATGTGATGTGTGAGTTTTAACGACTGATTCCTCTGCTTTGGCGATCGCACTTGCCAGAAAACAGCATTTAGTGTTGACTGTGCCTAAATTTCACAATGCCACGGTTGTCTGAAGGACAGCGTAGCCAAGCCCTCTGACAGTCAGTTGCAGAATCATCCGTTAGTGACGTCGCTGGCTACTTCGGTGTATACCGAGATACAATTAGGAACTTGCACACACGATGGCACACCACAGTAACAACTCAAGACAGACCAAGAAGTGGTAGACTAAGGGTATCAACAGTGGCTGAGGACCGTTACATACGGACGGTACATCTCAGCAACCACTTCCAACATACTCAGGCAACAGCATGTACGTTCCCAGGCTTCAGGGCAATCAATAACGTGACGGTCCTCAGACGCCTTCGAGAAACAAACATACGTGATTACACAAAAGCACAACGGTCGCGTCTGCTTCCGTGACACATCGCAGCAAAATATCAATGGGCCAGACAGCACCTCAGATGGACTAACAACCTATAGCGTGCTGTCGTATGGTCTGAAGAATCCAGGTTTCTTCTTAAACGGCCGGATAGCAGGATCCAGGTACATCACAGGGAGGGTGAAAGGTATTCTTCTAACTGCATTCAGGAGGCAGCCAGTTTCGGCAGAGGAAGCGTTCTGCGGGGGGAGGGGCTTTTACCGCTGAGCACAGAATCAATCTTGTCAGAATTGACAGAACCTTGACCGCTAACCGCTACATCTGTGACGTACTGCAGCCGCATGCTCTGCCGTTCCTTCACTGACATGAACCGGGCCTAATTTACATGCAGGACATTGCCTCGGCTCACAGGGCAGTAGCAGCCCTAGACTACCTCAATGCAGCTAATATGAGCATCTTCGACCCTTGGCCAGCTCTGTTCCCTGACTTGAATCCCATTGAACATCTCTTGGACCATGTGAACAGAAGGGTGCCCACCCTCCATTATCAGCCACAGACCCTGGGCCAGTTGTATACAGCGCTTACTGGGGCATGGAACAACATCCCAGAAGACCAGATCAGACGTTTGGAACTCTCCATGAGAAGCGGCTGCAGTACAATGGTTCAAGTTCATGGTGGTCACATTCGTTACTGAGTTTGTGATTTTTATCTTGGACACCACACTTCTTTAAGGTACGACCACGTGACACTCGATTATTACATTTTTGTTTTTTAACCTAATTTCTTTCAGGACATAAATCCCCTATCGAACTGACATGTTTGCTTTATCAATTTCTCGGTGCACATTTATTGAGAGCAAAATAAAAGGTGTGACATGTTTCTTTTCTTAGACAGTATATATATGTTAAGGATCTTTTTGGGCATCATACGGGTCGATATCAGCTGATACGGTGGTCTTTTTCTTTAGACTGAAGACCAAGATCTTCCAACGCTTTGAGAGTTGGGGTAATGGCTCAACATGATCAATTAAGGAACATTCAAGTTCAACAGCAACCGAACGATTTAATTCTCAAAACGTGGCGTATCATTCGTTTTGTATCAATTTATTACGAAGACATACAATTAATCCTTGATCAGTATTTCATGGGTTCCACATATTTATAATATACATTTCATATCCACAATGCTGTATCACTTTCATCAGGGCCAGAGGGCAAATATTTATTAGTAATAAATTTGAATCATATATTCATATATTTCTTGCATATCAATTCATTCCACTTTTGAAAGCATATAACTTCTATTGTAGGTCCTATCAGACATAATGTTCAAATACACTCTCCGAACTGTATACAGCTGTCCACTAGACATATATCAACACAAAAGAATCCAGTTGCTACTCAAAACATTTGCACGTCACTTGCGATGTCACGCATAAAATTCGAACTCAATCGTGTCTTTTTGTGCATCATATGGTCTCAGAGATATGGACCCATACGATGCGCAAAAAGATCCTTAACAGTGTCGTGAAGTGGTCTGTTTCACAACACATCATTCTGAGTAACTCTGACTCAAACCGCGCACCATACTTTGTGAGAACTGCATGATACACGGACCAATCAGAAGGTACTTTTACAGTGTTTACTAAAGCATTAGACCGTCAAAATGGCCAGTCCTATTTTGTGCAAACCAGTTGAGATTGGAATTTAACTACAGTATTATGAGAGAACTCCGCCTAGGCCGGTCCCAAGCACGGCTGAAAAAGGAGGTTGGCGGCCTGCATGGAGGCCGTAAGGAGGCAGCCCCTCCACCTGTTTGCTTTAAAACACGATTACGCGAACTAAAAGAGAGAAAACCGGACTGATTCTAAAGGCGACGAACTGGAACGGACTACGGACTACGACTTATGGAACATGGAACACAAGAAGTATAAATGGGAAAGAACAGGAGCTGGTGGAAGAGATGAGGAAAGCAAAATTAGAAATCCTGGCTATAACGGAAAAAAAGAAAAAGGGACAAGGAGTCATGGATCTCTATGGCAACACGCTGCTCTACAGTAGTGTACCCATGTCTGAAAGAGCTAAAGGGGGCGTGGGTTGCATTGTGGCCAAAAACCAGGAAGATAGTATCAAGGAATGGAACTTTGTCTCCGAGCGCATTATGGTCGTAAAATTAAAAGGAGAAACCGTAGTCAACCTGGTCATAGTGTATGGGCCAAATGAGGATGAGAGAGCAGAGGTCAACGAGGAATTCATCGAGCTGCTTCAAAGGACAGTGGATGACTGCCTAGATGAAATTATCATGCTTGGAGATTTCAATACCAGAGTTGGAAATGACCATGCTAGATGGGGTGGAGTTATCGGAAGATATGGAGACGATATTTTCAATGACAATGGACAGCGACTCCTTAGATTCTGCAGTGAGCAGAATCTGATCATTACAAACACAAAGTTCCCCCTAAGCGCATACATGCATACACTAGATGTGAACCAACAAAGAATGAGAAGTCAGTGATCGACTTTGCCATTGTTAGGAGGAGCTCATTCAAATATGTCCGGGATGCAAGAGTCTGGAGGGGGCCAGAGACTGGAAGTGATCACTACCTTCTTACAATCAAAAGAACAACTGTAAGAGTTGCTCAGCCTAGGAACTGCCCAACATCACGCAAGAAACCAAGTAAACAAACGGGAGAAATGAGCATTAAGACCTAAAAGCTGAGAGAGCCAGAAATTAAGACCAGATATCAGAAGCTTATTGCTACAGCGGTGAGAAATCATTGATGGTGAGCAAGGTCAAGCATCAGAAATGACAACCACTAGCACAGAAGAGGAAACCAATGAAGATGACATAAAGATGGAAGAACTGAAGGCAGCACTGGAGAAAATCAAGATGGGCAAAGCAGCAGGGCATGATGGTAAAACACCAGAAATGGTTAAGTACATGGGAGCATCAGGCGACCTATTACTCTTAAGGGTCCTACAGGCAGCGTGGTGCAACAAGACCTTACCAAAGGATTGGGAAATTGCCATCATAACACCAATTTTCAAAAAGGATGACAATCGACAATGTGGAAACCATAGAGGCATATCACTTTTCAGTGTCCCTGGTAAAATCTACTTTAGAATCCTAGAGCAGAGACTCCGACGCCTATCTGAGCCACAATTGGATGAGGTCCAGTGTGGATTCCGAGCAAACCGAAGTACTCAAGACCTAATCTTCACACTCAGACAGCTGTGTGAAAAGGCTCTTGAGTATAAGAGTGAGATCCATCTTTGTTTCATAGATCTGGAAAAGGCGTTTGACAGGGTCCCCTGGAGCAAACTTTGGGACTGTTTGGCAAGGAAGAACATTTCAACACCTCTGATTCATGCTATTGTTAAATTCACGCATACATATTGTGTTTTTTCTGTACGGAATGACGGTAGAAGCGTTCATCGTGTCCAGCCACCATTTGTCGATACAAGTATATGGAAAACTACTGTAACACATTCCAAACTCTGACGGTGACCTTCTGGCTAGAGAACAATAGACAACGCTAAATCACGGGGCTTGTCCGCCCTCAAGCATGTAATGTCGTGGCGAGCGGGGACAACAGCGTCGTCGAATCAGGAATTTTTACATCGGTGTATTCATTCTTGGACTGCAAATGCCTTCTACCATGATTTAACAATGACCACGTGACTCGTCACTGACTGCTGTAAAGAAGAGACGGCGTATTTTCTTGGCTACTAGCTCCTCTTAAACAGATAAGGTTTCCAGCGGATCAATGTATTTCACTGGCAATTAATCCCAGCGGGCATGTAAACATGTCACACTTAGAGATCGGCCATGGCTCGCAGATAACGAAAGCTGCCAGGGACTGTAGATTACGCCCGACCAAGATCAAAAATTACTCCTTAGACCAAAACAGAGCTCTTCGCTTTAAACTTCAGGGATTTAACAAAGAGTCGGATTTAACCTTTAAAATAGCAAATGACGGTAAATGTGCTACTGTACTCTTCCACAATACATATCATTATGAGGCATTTCGCACAACGTGTACCAAATACTACCAGAATGACCATGTCGAGGCGAGAGCAGATAAACAAGGTGTCTTTGTAGAAGATTTCATCATAACACCACTACTATCTGTGCACCTTTATCATACAAAAAACAAGATAATGTTATTGAGTCATGGCTGGAAACGGACTTTGTCAGTTTAAATGAGTCTGCACAAAACATAATTTGTACCACAAAATTGGACTCGACAGTATGTTTATCCCAGCTCGCAATAGACATCACATCATCAGCTGCCAGCGTCTCATCTGCTGACAGCGAAATCATCAACATTAACTCTAGCATACACTCTCCTACAAATACATCCACTTTGCCTCCCGCAGCACGCGACTTTCCAATGATCGACACAGTAGCAAATACTCCATTTTATCAACCTGTGCTGGCCATAGAATATCCAATGGGCCCTAAAGAAACTAGCACACAAACAGGTGAAACATTATCACATGAAAATCACCCAGAAGTCACTCACATGATAAATGCGCAGTGCTGCCTGGAGCTGATGCTCAAAATGGAGGACACCCTTTGAACACTAATTGCCGATCTAACGACTAATGTTTATAAATCGATCAGCGCAGAAAACGAACTACTCAAAAAGGAAATAAAGCATCTGAGAGAAGATAATTCCAATATGAAACACGTCGTTGAGCAACTACGAAGCGATTTTTCTATTTATAAAACAAAGCACTCGGAACATTCTCTTATATTACCTGAAGCTTCTGGAGATCCCTCCAAAGAACATATATCAAACAAACGCCGCAAGCAGCACCAATGTAACTAGTGGATTTGGTGTTATTCTATAAATATTAGTACTTTTACTTCTATCAGGTGTGAGGTCAGCTATGCAAGCCCCTGAGGTTTATTACATTCAAATAAGTTTACAGGGAACCTGTCTGCTTCCACCACGACCTCACCCGATTATATATCTTCCCCTACTGAAGTGTAATGGTGTGTGTATGTTGTCTGGCAAGTGTCTAGGGTATATGCAATGTAATGAAGTGTAGAAACAGGACAACAACTACACCTATTACTAATAAACAATGATTAAACAAGTCACTGGTTAAGTTTTCAATTGAACATATTTTTTACAATTTATTATCCTGTATCTTTGTTATTCTTTTAGATACAGGAATAATCAACTCAAAATGATAATATAAATATTTACAGCAATAAATCGCAAATATAATTGAGTCGGTGTTTTCCCACAATTATTTATATGAGTCAAGCTAGAAAAGTGTCAAGTATTCCTTGCTCATAGAAAAGGGTACAGTTTATTGGAACGTTTGGATTCATCACTGTCTGACACAATATATTTTGGGAAATTGAGAGTTGGATTGTTTGCGATATCAAATACCCCAGACACGATTGCTTATCTGGGATTTCTGGTAACAGGCTGACTGAAGTATACAATGCCAGCTTCCACTGCCACGACACGTTTCTGCTTCTTGTAATATAGTTATGTGCAGGCACTCAGTAGATATGGCCTCACGGCAGAACTTATGGTCAGGTAATTTGTTCACCTGGGCTCACTTTGAAACGTAGAAGAAACCCTGGAACAATATAAATTTGTCCAACTCAGCATCTAATAGTCTCTCTCTTTCCCTACTCTAACATTTGCAATATCATCAGACATCAGCATGGTACTAAACAATTAGTTAACGTTCTCAATTTGGTTGGTACCCCCTTCCTGGATAAATAACTTTCAAACCACCGGTTGACACTTTCCCTGACAAAGGAAACATTTTACATTAATAATATCAAGTCATGTACAATTACGGTGACTTGCTGAAGAAGACGGCCAGGGATCTTCCTGGTCTTATGTCATAATACAACATTTTTTTCCATTAATATTTAACTTTCTTCTCTCCCAATATGGCAGAAAGCCTGTCTGGCTTTTCCACAACAGTGTAATACATTTCCTAACAACGCTGTGAAACAACACAGAGTTTGATGTTGACTTCCCTCTAGATAGACGTTTCCCCACATAATTTTCATACAAATTCAATATTGCATACATAATAATGATAATAACGATAAGATAAATGTTTTCATTCTTACCGCATCAGAGAAATATAATCACTAAATAGTTGAATATTGCGATATATGGTAACAGTCCAGATCGCCGCTAGTGCAGAATAGCAAACAAGAATGTACTCCTTCTTGTCTTTAACACAACTTTAGTGATCAATATCTTTATAACAAGTGGCACCTAATACTAACTACTAATTGGTTTTATGCAACCGTTAGTATATTACACCACAGCCAATCAGGGACCGTTTGGCTTCTAGCGTTCTTTTTCAAAACTGACCTCAAATATTCAAAATTAGGACTCCTTCCCCTCTACCCCCACTACGGACAAACTGAGAAAGATTTCAAGTCCGTTCGTCTATCTGTCTTCTGTCCTATATTCTTTATTATTTTACAGTTTTATATTCCATTAAATACTAATTGATCCTGTTGTTATCTATCGCACCGTCATTACATTATTTTATTCTTGTATTTATTTCTAATGCCTAGTATCGTTTTATTTCTACAATGCTTCAAAAAAACTATTTCCTATCCTGCCTTATTCAAATAGGTAAACACGATCTAATGACACCAGGCTATACTCCGTTTCTGCCCCATTCAGCACTGTGTATTCACACACACAAAATCTCACGTTAATCGAAATTTTTTTCTTTTCTTTAAACTGCCGTTCTCATTCATTACGAGACAACGCTTGTTGTAATACGTCACAAAAAGCGTCAAAGTGCTGTCTGTCTGCTACTTTAGCATTACTCTCTTGCTCAAAATACGTTGTGTATACGTGTTTTTGATCGGTGTCGTCCAAACACTGTGGTAATATACATTCGCATCTGCGTTACAGAAAAAGGGGTTTTCTATCGTATTTTTGAAACTAAGCTACTATCTCGCCAAGCACTATCGTCGGCTCGGCACGTGACACCAAGCAGAACCAAATGCTTGTCGAAGTGTAGCATTTTCTCTCTCTCACTTTTATGCTTCCTTTATTCTTTTACACGTTTTTATTCGTACTCTCTTGCTTTGAAGGCTAGGCTTGAACTGTGACGTTAGTTTCAAGCACGCGGTAATAAAATCTATTGGCTTTTCTAGCGAGATAATTAACTAGCATTTCTACAGCATACATTTGATTCCCGACTGGCCTAGTAGAAGCTGTTAGTCACTAACACACGGGCTGTTTTATTTAGTTAACATAGGGGAAATTTGGCGATACACATGTGAGCGTGTTGTACATACAGATTGTATTTTACGACATAATCTCCCCCATTAGAAAAGATTGCAATGGTAATGCAACTTTCAATATCTGTATGACAACCACGATCAACTCTGCTTTACTCTGCCTTAAAGTGATCATGGATTTATTGCAGTTGGGTCATATAAAGTAAGCACAACTCAAGAAAGCTGCCGCAGACCTCTGCAATCCAAGAATCTATTTCAGCTGCAGATATTACTGTCTGTCCTATGCTGATATAAATCAATTTTCACCATTCCTCCTCACGGAGTCTGTCCTATGACATATCCAGAGATAATAGATGTCCCTCAAGTTGGCAATAATTATGAGGGGATAACCTATAAAATTGTGATGGCAGAGTTATGTAGGGGTTCCAGTAATCTCATTATCAGCCTGTATAAAACATTCGGAATATCCTCAATCAAAGAGGCAACTCAGGGATTCATTATGTTCCTCCGAAATGTTCACAGCCAACACTTTGTCTGCACGCCGGCTTGACTGAATGTGAAAACACCTTTTACTATTTTCCATATATGATTCTATAATGCGCGACTCAAATGGAGGCCAGATTCAACAACTATATTCTCCGCCTAACTACAATATTGGTGAAATAATATAATATATGGGGAAATGAATTTTTCTGCACCAGAAATCAATTTACCCCGTTTTAGCATTGTTATAATATGTGGGTGATCTCCATCCAGGGTCCGTACAATACTTTCCCTTGGACGGTGTAGGGTCGGGTGACTACCAATGTCACCAGTGCCCTTATAATGCTAAATTAATAGCCATATTGTGAAGCGCGTTGAACATTTTCCCAATTGCTCACGCGTCCACTCCCCACTGTTCTTTTGTTAACATTTTGTTTTGCATTCAAATCTGGCGGATTATCTTCAATGCTAATTTGTGCCAGTTCCCGAAATGCGGCTTCAAACTGAGCCTGGGATGACTGGTCTTTGTTTATATTTTCTCTGGGTGCCATACGAAGAGTTGCGAAAGTAAATATTTTTGGGGAAGACTGTTGGTGGGAAGGTGCATACCTAGCCTCTTTGTCTACCTTATTATGTTTGTTTTCCTTTTGAATTTTTGGCCCATGTTTTTCAGAATGCTTGGCGGGCATCTGATTATTAGTTTTCCACCCTGTGGAATTTACCTTGCAGCACTGGTTACAGGCCTCAACAAATTTTTCAATATCTTCAGCTATGCCTAGCCAGAAATATGCAACAGATGTCCTTTGGCGTGTGGTACCCATCTTCTGGTGTCCACCGTCTGGTACAACATGTGCTTGTGCCATCACTTGTTCCCTATAACTTCTGGGCAACACTAGTTGTCCCTCCCTTTTGGATCCTGCTCTAGCTTTCCTGTAGAGCAGTCCCTCCTTCATATAGAATTGTCCTTTCTTAGGGTGTGCATGGCTGTTTGGCAATTTGCCAAAGCAAGGTTTTAATGATTTGTCCTTTGCCTGGGCCTTTCTCATCTGTTTTGGATGAATGTTTAGTGGTGGTGTTTCCTCCTTTCTAGGGGTCGACCTGACCTGGAGCGTGGCCATTACCACAGGTTTTACCGGGCTTCCTAGAAAAACATACTTACTTCCTAACACCAGCAGGTAGTTAGGGTCGTCACACACGGCTGCTCTAATCACTCCTTCCACGTACCTTGTCTTTACATTGATCTCGGCTACTGAAAGTGTTATGGTGGCTACTCCCTTTACGGCCCCTTGTATCTCCACTTTCTCTGTGGTATACTGTTCAGGGTGCACCAGGGTTGCACTCACAACAGAGTCATATTCTAAACCGGAATCGTAAAGGCACCTGACTCGGGCACCATTACACATCACTTCTTCACAGATGGGGGATGTTGAAGATTAATATGATTCTCTGTCAGTTTCTTCCTCCCCTTGTCCACTGTTATCATGCATGCCGCGTGATATGGAGGAACTTTCCTACCACAGTCAATAGTATTATGATTGTTCATCCTACAAATTTTACAATATTTCCCTTCTGGTTTGTAGGGTCTCCTTTCACTGAATTGCGGGTTTCTATCACGTTGGTCAAACCTTTTCCTCTCATAGTTTTGGTTAGTTCTTGGGTTATGATCCCTATTATCAAATTGGTTTAGGTTGAGGGAGCTGTATTATGGTCTGTAGGCTTCTTCTTCATGCCAGTTATTTCAGACTGGGCTGCCTGATATCTTTCAGCCACAGTAAGAATTTCCCCCAGTCTCTCAGCCCCCTGTTCCGTGAGAAATTTTCTCAGGTCTGGAGCCATGGACTCTCTTAACTGCTCAGTCATAATCATTTCCCTTAAATCTTGGGTTTTCCCCATAGCAGTCCATTTCTCCAGGTAAGTCTTCAGACGTGCAGAGAACTTGTGGTAAGTCTCTCCAGTCAACAGTTTAGCATTCCTAAATTTCTTTCTGTAAAATTCACTATTCTTCTCATATCTAACTAGCAGAGCTTGCTTAAGAATGTCGTAGTCGTCTTGGACATCTTTGCTCAGTTTGGCGAATACCTCATAAGAGGTTCCCCTAAGCCCCTGAGATACCTTCATACTCCATCTTTCTTTCTCTAACCCATACATAGTAGCTAATCTTTCAAATCTGGATAAGAATGATTCAATATCATCATCTTTTTCCACAAATGGGTCCAAATGGAACCCCATGGCTGAGTTTGAGGCAACCTGGCTTGCAGCAGAGTCGGAGGTGGATGAGCTACTTCCATTATCAGGAGCATGGCCTTGTAACTCCAACTCCCCTAGTCGTAACTCATGTTCCCTTTGGAGTCTTTTATCTTCTCTCTCAGCCTCCAATCTCCTTTCTTATTTCTCCCTTTCAGCCTGCATCTGTAATCTTTTCTCCTCCTTTGCAGTCTCCATCTGTAATCTTTTCTCCTCCTTATCAGCCTCAAGTTTCTCCTCCTCTAACTGCAGCCTCTTGATCTCAGCCTCCCTATCAGCCTCTAATTTCTTAAGCTCCCTAGCATCCTCTAACATAATTCTCTTCTCCTCAGCTAACCTATCAGCTTCAAACTTTCTTTCTTCAGCTAGCCTCTTATCTTCTCTTTCCATATACTTGTCGCACTCTGATGTCACATACTGAATCAGAGCTTGACCATCTAAATTCATCTCCTTTGCAGTCTGCACAGCAGCAGATCTGTACTTTGCCAAATCAGCCATTTTACTGTTAACAATATAAAATGCTATCCACTACCTTAAACTAATTAACCAACTAAACACAAATCATAGGGCAATGATATCTCAAACCACTCTCAAGTTATTTTTACTTTTATATTTTACAAATGCTGGGACCTAGTGACTCAATTTATGTAGGGTATTAGGAAAATTCGATCCCCAGATGAGGCGGGAATTTTTTAGGCCACAAACGGCTCCTGGGTCGACCCAGCCCCAAATAGGTACCAGAGAAACTCTGGGAAGGTTAAGGCGGCCGGCGTGATGCCGACCACATCACCCCTCGTGTGCCGACGGTCAAGATAATATGGGCCTAACACCATATTCCCAATATGCCTCAATGGGCGTGTAACGGGTTCCTTCCTTCTTCATTAGGAAAATTATAAAATCCCCGACGAGCCCCCAATTTATGTAGTGGATTTGGTGTTATTCTATAAATATTAGTACTTTTACTTCTATCAGGTGTGAGGTCAGCTATGCAAGCCCCTGAGGTTTATTACATTCAAATAAGTTTACAGGGAACCTGTCTGCTTCCACCACGACCTCACCCGATTATATATCTTCCCCTACTGAAGTGTAATGGTGTGTGTATGTTGTCTGGCAAGTGTCTAGGGTATATGCAATGTAATGAAGTGTAGAAAAAGGACAACAACTACACCTATTACTAATAAACAATGATTAAACAAGTCACTGGTTAAGTTTTCAATTGAACATATTTTTTTACAATTTATTATCCTGTATCTTTGTTATTCTTTTAGATACAGGAATAATCAACTCAAAATGATAATATAAATATTTACAGCAATAAATCACAAATATAATTGAGTCGGTGTTTTCCCACAATTATTTATGAGTCAAGCTAGAAAAGTGTCAAGTATTCCTTGCTCCTAGAAAAGGGTACAGGTTATTCGAACGTTTGGATTCATCACTGTCTGACACAATATATTTTGGGAAATTGAGAGTTGGATTGTTTGCGATATCAAATACCCCAGACACGATTGCTTATCTGGGATTTCTGGTAACAGGCTGACTGAAGTATACAATGCCAGCTTCCACTGCCACGACACGTTTCTGCTTCTTGTAATATAGTTATGTGCAGGCACTCAGTAGATATGGCCTCACGGCAGAACTTATGGTCAGGTAATTTGTTCACCTGGGCTCACTTTAAATCGTAGAAGAAACCCTGGAACAATATAAATTTGTCCAACTCAGCATCTAATAGTCTCTCTCTTTCCCTACTCTAACATTTGCAATATCATCAGACATCAGCATGGTACTAAACAATTAGTTAACGTTCTCAATTTGGTTGGTACCCCCTTCCTGGATAAATAACTTTCAAACCACCGGTTGACACTTTCCTTGACAAAGGAAACATTTTACATTAATAATATCAAGTCATGTACAATTACGGTGACTTGCTGAAGAAGACGGCCAGGGATCTTCCTGGTCTTATGTCATAATACAACATTTTTTCCATTAATATTTAAATTTCTTCTCTCCCAATATGGCAGAAAGCCTGTCTGGCTTTTCTGTAGCCGCGTATACCGTGGTTTTCTTCTTCAGAAATAGACTATACCAGTAACAGAAAGAGGCCCAAATTAACATAAAATAAATTCTTATTAGAAACAGAAGATATTAATAAATCGGGACAACAGATGTTTAATTAGGCCAGCTTCGCTTCGAAACGCCAAGCATTAATTAGGCTAGCTTCGCTTACGCCAAGCATTGGTCATGTGATTTCCAACCAATCGTAAGGCTCAGTATTATTCAGCCGGCAAAAAAGTAGAATAGACGCGATTCAGTCGGAACCAAGAATCCAAAGTTAACAGACGTTAGTCTAGTGCTGGAAGTTTTGTTGAAAAAGATCATTCTAGGATGTGTAGTGATAATGTGTTTTTCTGAAATACTGTAAGTATTTGACAATATAAACTTTCCCGTGGTTCATAGTGCACACAGCTATGATTACCGCAGATTTGGGTTCGAAGATTTTATATGATAATGAAACCTGGTCTCGTGTTGAGGAAGAATGTGCTTCATAGATACCCAATCTCAGACGTAGTATAGTGTATCGACTATACGATAGTAGTCCCTCCGCTTCTACAAGTAGCGCCAGCCTTTCCGTCATGAAGAATGATTAGTATCAACCGTACAATGTAACTATAGAGTCCTGCATCTCTAAGCATAACTAATGCACGTTCACACATCCAGAGAAACACACTAAACCTCAGATACCCGTGCCTCTTTAAAAAATCAATAAAAGAAACAACACTTGAGTCAGGAGACGCATACTTTTCATCCCTCGAAGAACAACAAAAAAAAAAAACAAATTCAATGATAAGAAAATCGTGATAAAACACCGTGAAGCGCCCTAATCGAGTGACATCTCCATCACACATCACTCCAGTACGCATGAGAGATCTCAGCGTGAGCTCATCGCAAACTTCCCCACCCACATACACGCAATGAGACCACTCCATCTCACAGAATCCATTAGTCAATACAGCCAACTCATAGCATAGCAGCATGTTAGTGTTCCAATTCCCTACTATATCATATAGATCCGTAGCTCACATGTCTACCAACCCCCTGATAGATCCCGAACCATAGAACTCTCACGCGTTTTTTTTTTTATTTTATATAGCGGCTTGTTGTATTTTATATTTATTTTTTTAAATGTGTTGTGTGTGTGTATAGAAGATGGGAAATATCTAACTACTAAGCGTCCCTTGCATGCACTAGATAAGCTGTCGCTTCCGTCTGTCCTCAGGAATAGACCCCCCCCGATCCGTCCCTCCTCTCACTATACCATAAAGACCTTTTCTCTCTCGCCGTCAACTGTCCACCATTCTCTGATCAATAAGCCCCTCTAACTACTGTACCTACTTAAGATAATTATTCCGAGTAGTGTGATAGTAGAAAAATCGTACCTTTCTCCTTCATTAACGTGTGTACATTTCACCCGCTCTAAATTCAAGCGACGAACTGTCACATAATCACTCTAACCTTGTTGCCTCGCTCGATACTATCAATTGTGCGAGAAAAGTAGGATGTGTGTCAACTGCCAAAGCTCGACATGCACACATGTCCTCGATTGATGTCTCTAGTCGTTTATAGATGCACACACTCAAGAATGTCTCACGCACTCGCGCCTGCCGCTTCTATATCACCACGCTTATAGGTTGATAACTCACATCAGAAAGTCCTACATAAATCTTTGCCATATATAGAAACGCATAGTCAGGCAGTCCTTAAATATGTACTACTCATACTTACTTCTAATTGGTTTTTGCAAAACGTTAGTATATTACACCACTGCCAACTCAGGGACCAATGTTATGGACGCTCTATCTCTAAGCGTCATCTTTATTCTCGGCTCGAATAACTGAGTTCTCAAATAAAAGCTCCAGTAAAATACGTTTCAATGAAGCATATATCCCCATGTCATGCCTATCCTCATATCCACGCACTCTAACGCATGAACACCCCATACACACCCTTAGACCCATAACGATTTATCACCCGATGAAACTCCCCGACATCAACCCGTCGCCGTGTCCCACCTAAATAACTAGTCCTCCTCGTTGATCTAGCTCACTTAAACTCTTCTCACTCAGAAAAGCTTCTGTTAAATTAAGAATTTTAACTTGTGCCTCCTTCCGTCTCTCAAGCAAATAACTAATTCGCTACCTCGTCTGTCAGTGTATCACGTGCCTCTCGTCCTCAACGCTCCAGAGCCAATATAACCCAGATTTGCGCTATATTGTCGCTCTCTGTTGCCTACTGTTATAGTGTTTCTAATGAACAATAAAGTATATTATCCGCGTCTTGTCAGCACACATTTCGCATGACTACAACTAGCATTTCGCGAAAGATAGTAGAAGAGAATCCCTGTTTTCTACCAAATTCCCCTGCTACCACGCATAGCGCCCCACTCCTATAGCGTAGAAGAGAGACATAGCTCGAGTTCACCCATACATGGCTCTCCCAAGAGATATTCATATAACCTCTCCGTTATGACATGCTACCCCAATTTCTCCTAAATGCTCAACCCCGGTTCCTCGTCTCTCGCCATACTACAACATGAACAATAGAGGTCCATAAATTCTCCATCGCTTTGTTTACGAATATCAATACTCTCGCGAAAGTCTACGTTTACCGCTTTATATAGTCCTCTTTGTTTAATAACCATGACCCCCCTGAGTAGTCTTACATTTCACTATTATAACACTGAACCGCCTTACACATCTGACCAAATCCACCCTCGCATACCCACCACACACCCCAAAATCTCTATATACGTAGATATGAACTACGCACCTCCACCAAGAAACCCAGCACCGTACAAACTAAAGCAACGCGAATGACTGTGTTATCCCTCGCACACCTACTGTATAATGTCAACGCACCACTTTAGTCATCAGTCCTATTGACACAACGTGACACAATACGTTTAGTGCAACCTACCTGCAAGAAGTCGCGCTCTCTCTGATCCGCCCGCCTCGTGTCCACCCATCACACACACACCTCGCGTCCGTAAATACCCTTGTCACACCCCCCCCCAACTCCCGCTCCCTCAACCTAGTACTCCGCACTCGTTACCAAGCAAAAATAGCGTCAACCACCTCCTAGGGCCCCCGAGTATATACTAGACTCGATGCTCTCTCTCCCTTAAGTCATCCACCATGTGACATCCCCGCGCCCATACAGTAATCCATCCGACTCTACACCGCCCCCCAACCCATCTCTAAGCTCGGCCCCCCCCCCCGTCCCCGGACGTGACACCCCCACACTCCTACCACGATATAGAACACCCCACTCTCCCGACTACCACATCAGACACCCTCCCCTGTCTACGCATCCCCACGCTACGCTCTACTCCACCGCTACCACGTAATATTGAACCTACCCATTTCCAATATTGATATCAAACCTCACATATACTAATCGTGACACAACCGGCCCCCAACGCGTCTCATCTCACCGCGCTCAATCCCTCCAGCCACGCCGCCCCACAACCCTACAGAGAAGCCTCACGGAGTACCTACGACACTACCCCACCCCCCCCCATCCGTCATCTCTACACAAACACAACGACTATCATACGGACCGTAGCCACCCGCAACTAAACCAACACTCGCGCATAGTATTCCGACCCCACCTGGACATAACATCTTTCCATCCACCCATCAGCCGTCAACCTCTAGACACACAGCTCCATCCCCGATCCCTCCCGGCTCCCTACCATACCGACGCATTCTCCACAACTGTCACTGATCCGCTCGTAGTCCCTCTACGCTCAAATCTAGAGTTCTAACCCACAAAATCTGCCATCGTACATATCCATCTCGGCCCATAGCCCGCTTTCATCTCGTAGCGCATACCCACCAAAGTGTGCACCGTACCCAAGCAGATCCATCCATAGGGCAGTTACTTCAGCCCACAAATATAACTCGCGACAGACTCGCGCGCTAATCGCAACTCATGCGTAGCGCTATCTACCTTGTAACTCATAGAGAAGCCCGTTATACGACGCCGACACAGCTCCAACCCCACATCACCCGACCCCCACACACTGCAGACGAGAACTCTCTCGTCACCCCACGCCACATACTACAGCATCGCCGTCCCAAACTTCCCGACAAAGACCAAGGCGAAGTAGACAACCCAAGTTGCATTCTGCTCGAGAGACAGCCGATAGCCCTGAGGCATTGTAAGCGTTTAGCCGAGAGAATCCTGCCTAAACAATATCCATCCATGTCCCACCTAGTCTACCCTACTTCCCACAAACCACACTTACGGGCAAAGGGAAACACACTCTGACCGGCCCCAACCCCACCCCCTCCCGCGTTAAAAACCATCTCACCCTACCCGCCCCTAATCTCTTGTCCCAGATAACTGTCCGACCCTACAGCTCCTCTCAAACAGCACCTGCAAACAACCCCAACCTCCCACAACAACCCCGAATCCTAGATGTGCACTAAGCCCTCCATTGTCCTTCAGAGCCTACATCCTTGTTACGCGACTAGTCCCCACCTACCATCCTAGCCAACAATAGCTCCAGATCACACCATCACACCCAGAGACATCTAACAGATACAAATCTAACAAATACAGCACCCCCCTCCAACCCCCGACCATGGGCCTCATGATGCACAGCCGCACGCTACAGTGTGAATCCTACGCGCCCGATCCCGTTCCCCCGATCCCCGCCATCTCTTAGAACCTCTAAACACATACCCAGCCACCTCAGCACATCGCTACGCGCACGCAACCTGTCAGACCACAATTATGTCGCCGCCTTTCTGTACCGCTCCGCATGTCTGTCAACGCATCTTCTAGCTCCTCGCAAGTACTCACCGCCGCCAGTCCTCTTGGAACATGAACCTCTCCCGAGCCCCATGGCCGCCACTAGCTGCGACTCAAGTAGTCACGTTAAAATCCATTATACCACCACGTACATCCACGCCCACAGACACAAACATCATCACCATGGGCCTCAATAGTTGTAGAATCCTAAAATTGTCTGTACATAGACTCCCGCATCCTCACACCCCATCCTCATACAGTCAGACTCCGAGACTAGTCTTCACTAGACTGTACCATCGAACAGATAAGCTGCAGGCTACGACACCCTCTCTCTCGGAATACTACGACCGCCCCATGACACAGCAATAGAAGAAACGTCACTTCTATTATACTTACGTGTACTTAAAGATTGAAGTAAGACCGCCTGCTTAATAAGAGATTCACTATCAGCTGAATAACACAGCCATGACTTGAATACCTAGAATCGTAGTCCCAAACAGGAGCACCACCGCAGCCCACCTCACAGCGTTTTCCCCCCCGCCGCTGTATATAGTACTGTAACAAAAACACTCAATGTCTTGAATACTCACTTATAATAAAGTGATCCTTACCGTACCAGCCGCATCGGCGTCCCAATACTGAACGGATACGCTCAACTCCCTCCGTACCCTCACCGCCGTTACGTTCGGTCACCACTTATCTACCTCATCCCCCCCGCAAAAACAACAAGAGCCCCCTAAATCTACACTGGCCGCTCATGCCTGCCGAGTCACCTCCTCTACATACCGGCAGATCTCTCTGACCAAGCGAATAAACTTACTACGACCAGCCTAACGCAGATACACAGTCCCCCGAAACCACCAACACGCTAACGACACATAAAACAGAGTCTACAGCCACAATGCGAAGCGAGATGTGCGCACACAGGCAATATTCGAAACTCTACTGGAAGAGTACTTACGTCTTGCAACGACCAATGAGCTCGGACAGCAACACTGCCTACGCATGCTTAAAAATCTAGACAATCGCACCAAAAGTTGTCTGGTTACCCACCCCCCTCACTCCCCACCCCCCTTCCTCCCCTGAATGTCTCCATGCCCTCTCCAACATCCTAAAAATATCCAGACACCCCTCCATAACCCATGACCCTGTCCCCTCCCAACACAAATTCCGCAAAATAGAATTCTCATATTCATACATCATGGCATTAATGAAAGTACTACACTACAAGTGTAGCCACACAACGCCCAACAAATCCAACAACTATGAATATATCCCAACACACCCGCACAACCTCTCGCAATCGAACTCCCTATAAATCATCCCAATCACAAAACTCTACCGCCCCCAGGCACTCAGAGCCTTGTCCCAAGCCCCCACTGAACTCCTTCAGTGCTCCCCCGACACTCTACCCCCCCACACTATCACCCACCCACCCCCCCGTCCATCGCGCTGTATTTAGACCGCACCGAGCACGCCCCCCTCCACAAAGCAAGTATAAGGCCGCATACTCAGACCCACAAATACAAGACCCTTAGGCACCTTAATACTGTGTCCAGGTAAACTCGATAGTAGCCTAACTAGATCAGTGAGCACACAGGATAGGTGGGTAGGTTTGGTTATTGTACAAACATATTTATTACCAAATCAAGGGAGGGGAAATACACTGAGGGCCTGTAAAACAGTAACAATTAATATGAAATTAATATGAAAACAAATCATAAAGGTATGTTTATAAGGCACTCGCAGGAATTAAAGAAGTAAAAACACCAGACAACCGAAAAACATACAGACATGAGTGGCCTTACCCAGGAAGGATTTTGAAACTGGACCTTCCGAGCAGGACAACCCCGCCTAAGCCATGCAAGCGAATTTACTGTTTACTAGATCAGGTTTCCATCTACGCTTTATGTCAAAAAATGATGTTTCAATGGCAGGTCAATAGTGCGAACCACAATACACGACACCAGAAGTCCTCCATGGGCAGTTCAGCCTATTAATGACGCAATCACTTCTGTTGTATTTCTATCAAGCAGTATAGGCCGAATCCAACAAGACCCTCTAGGACCTTAATACTGTGTCCAGTAAATGATAGTAGACTAGAACAGTGAGAACAGGATTGTGGGTAGGTTTGGTATTGTACAAACATTTATTACAAATAAGGGAGGGGAAACCTGCCCGCCTGTAAACAGTAACGTTAATCCTGAAATTATTATGAAACAAATATAATGCGAGTGCCTGATAACATACCTTTATATTTGTTTCATTTCATATTAATTTACTGTTTACAGGCCTCAGGTTTCCCTCCCTTATTTGTAATAAATGTTTGTACAATACCAAACCTACCCACTATCCTGTTCTCACTGTTCTAGTCTACTATCATTTACTGGACACAGTATTAAGGTCCTAAGGGTCTTGTTGGATTCGGCCTATACTGCTTGATAGAAATACAACAGAAGTGATTGCGTCATTAATAGGCTGAACTGCCCATGGAGGACTTCTGGTGTCGTGTATTGTGGTTCGCACTATTGACCTGCCATTGAAACATCATTTTTTGATGATGCGTAGATGGCAGAGCGGATAGTGTGATTCGCTTGCATGGCTAGGCGGGGTTGTCGCACGGAAGGTCCAGTGTTCAAATCCTGGGTAAAAGTAAGCCACTCATGTCTGTTGTTTTTCTGTTGTCTGGTGTTCTACTTCTTTATTTCCTGCGAGTGCCTGATAACATACCTTTATATTTGTTTCATATTAATTTACTGTTTACAGGCCTCAGGTTTCCCTCCCTTATTTGTAATAAATGTTTGTACAATACCAAACCTACCCACTATCCTGTTCTCACTGTTCTAGTCTACTATCATTTACTGGACACAGTATTAAGGTCCTAAGGGTCTTGTTGGATTCGGCCTATTTACTGCTTGATAGAAATACAACAGAAGTGATTGCGTCATTAATAGGCTGAACTGCCCATGGAGGACTTCTGGTGTCGTGTATTGTGGTTCGCACTATTGACCTGCCATTGAAACATCATTTTTTGATGATGCGTAGATGGCAGAGCGGATAGTGTGATTCGCTTGCATGGCTAGGCGGGGTTGTCGCACGGAGGTCCAGTGTTCAAATCCTGGGTAAGCCACTCATGTCTGTTGTTTTTCTGTTGTCTGGTGTTCTACTTCTTTATTTCCTGCGAGTGCCTGATAACATACCTTTATATTTGTTTCATATTAATTTACTGTTTACAGGCCTCAGGTTTCCCTCCCTTATTTGTAATAAATGTTTGTACAATACCAAACCTACCCACTATCCTGTTCTCACTGTTCTAGTCTACTATCATTTACTGGACACAGTATTAAGGTCCTAAGGGTCTTGTTGGATTCGGCCTATACTGCTTGATAGAAATATAACAGAAGTGATTGCGTCATTAATAGGCTGAACTGCCCATGGAGGACTTCTGGTGTCGTGTATTGTGGTTCGCACTATTGACCTGCCATTGAAACATCATTTTTTGATGATGCGTAGATGGCAGAGCGGATAGTGTGATTCGCTTGCATGGCTAGGCGGGGTTGTCGCACGGAAGGTCCAGTGTTCAAATCCTGGGTAAGCCACTCATGTCTGTTGTTTTTCTGTTGTCTGGTGTTCTACTTCTTATTTCCTGCGAGTGCCTGATAACATACCTTTATATTTGTTTCATATTAATTTCATATTAATTTACTGTTTACAGGCCTCAGGTTTCCCTCCCTTATTTGTAATAAATGTTTGTACAATACCAAACCTACCCACTATCCTGTTCTCACTGTTCTAGTCTACTATCATTTACTGGACACAGTATTAAGGTCCTAAGGGTCTTGTTGGATTCGGCCTATACTGCTTGATAGAAATACAACAGAAGTGATTGCGTCATTAATAGGCTGAACTGCCCATGGAGGACTTCTGGTGTCGTGTATTGTGGTTCGCACTATTGACCTGCCATTGAAACATCATTTTTTGATGATGCGTAGATGGCAGAGCGGATAGTGTGATTCGCTTGCATGGCTAGGCGGGGTTGTCGCACGGAAGGTCCAGTGTTCAAATCCTGGGTAAGCCACTCATGTCTGTTGTTTTTCTGTTGTCTGGTGTTCTACTTCTTTATTTCCTGCGAGTGCCTGATAACATACCTTTATATTTGTTTCTATTAATTTCAATTTAATTTACTGTTTACAGGCCTCAGGTTGAGGATACACGTGCACACGAAGCTTACCCTATTAGTGTAAAAGTAAGCTACAGGTTTACCGCCCTTAACCAGCGTTCAGTACAAAATGAACAGGCATTAACGCCGCTACCAGATCAGATACTGACACCACAACCACCCGATGAAAACACCCAGACTATTCAGGACGATTCACACCAGGAAAATCAATGGCGACAGCAAGAATCAAAACGAAAACCGAGTCAACAACCATGTAGTAAAGCAACACATGTTATCATTGGCGACTCTCTCCTAAAAGGCATATACAATGATCGGATGTCTACTACTAAAGAGGAAACTGTCTCAGTTTTAGCGATACCTGGAGCTGGAACTGAAAGATTAATTGATAGAATTCATAGGTTCGACATACATCATAATATTACAAGAACAACAGTACATGTAGGGATCAACGACATAATGAATGGACACAGCGTTAACCCTTCGGCGATTTCCAAATTGACCACTACAATAAAACAAAGTAGCCTTCCTGGTCGTGTGCTCAGTGGAAACCCAGAACATGGCTTACTGATGCAATTCCATTATCAAGATGATGTCTGTGCAAGCGGGGGGAATCCACTCATTTTTTTAATTTTTTTTTTATTGACTTAATCCCTGCGACCAAAGCCGTCTCTCCCCTGAAAAATTAGTTGATTACTGTGACGCATAAAGTAATAAGTACTTCGTTACTTTCTCAAAACACTCTAATTTCATTGGCTACAGGCCTTCGACAGTTTTTTTTCATAATTTGCAAGATTTTATTTTATTTTATTTACTTTTTTAATTCGTATTCTCTCAGTGTTGCTTAATTACTTTGTTAGAATTTTAGTGTTGGGGTGTGAAAACGTGCGTACCTACTGTTGTGTGACTATTTTAATATACTACTGACAATTTCAGTTAATTATAATTTTTTTTAAGCAATACTTGAACCAAGTGTTCGTACGATAAGTACTAACATTTGTATTTTCACTTACTTGGTGAAGTTAATTAGTTTATATTTTCGTGGGTTTCGTATTTAAAATTGCTTTTGTTATTTTCCCTTTTAAACCACTCGTCAAAATAAAACGCATACCTATCAGACACAATGGCTAATTAAGGATTGTCTACGGCTGGGCCACCTGAACATTTACCATTTATTAGGCAAACTTCCTGAGCTTACACAAATTCTGAATAAAAATTTTCATGTTTTTGGACTTTCCGAAAGTCGTTTAAACGACAAAATATCAGATGATGATATTGCCCTAAATGGCTTTAAAACAGTTCGGCGAGACTCAAGTAAAAAGCTAGAAACAGATATAGTAGTATATATTTCCACTTCTATTAGTTATCGCCACAGAAGCGATTTAGAGACAGCAGAGACCGAGTGCATATGGTTAGAAATAAAACTACCGACTCAGGGACAATTTCTAATCGGGTATCTTTATAGAAATCCCAGTGCAGGAGCCATCTGGTACGAAGATTTCACCACTATGATGGATAAAGTATTTACCACTGCCAAAGAAATTATTCTTCTAGGCGATTTCAACATCGACATTCACAACACAAACCAAACGTGGGAAAACATCATACTATCTTACAACCTAAAACAAATAGTCAACCAGCCTACCAGGGTAACAAATGCATCATCCACAACAATTGACCACATCTACGTCACCTGTGCAGAAAACATTATAGAATGCTCTGTTCCTACTGTCGCGATGAGTGACCACTGTCCTATATGTTGCACGTGGTCAAAGAATAAATATAAAGCTCCAAGAAATAAACAAATCAGTATTAAATTTAGAAGTTTCTTAAAATTTCAACCGTGAACTATTTTTGCATGATTTGCGAACTGCACCTCTTGCCAGTGTTTACCAGCTTTCTGATCCCGATGACGCCATTGCCCATTGGACACGTATCTTTCTTTGTGTGTTTGATAACCACGCACCAATGTTAAAGACAGATTTTATATTTTTTTTTTCTATTATGGTCAAGGGGAAATTACAGGTTGTAATACTTTATGTACAGGTCAGACTTTGGGTTACCTCCCTTGACTTATTTGATCTAGAACTTTCTCGTATCTTCGAGATTGAGAACAGTTCACGGTTCGCGGTAACTGCGCATGCGTGACTGTTTGAGCGGGACTGATATGCGAGATATCTCGTGACAGTTCGCTCTGGGGTTTTGACCGGGCTGGTCAGCCATGTTTTCTTACTGTGTTTTCGGGGAGATATTTCTGGTGGAATATAAATGTTGAAGACTCCCCATGATGTTTTTAAAGCCTGGGATAGAAGGCTCGTATTAAGATTGTGCAATGTGTATTAGATATTGTATTGTATTGCCAGAGCAGAGTAGGTAAGAAGAAAGTTTATATTACTTGAGAGCCAGGAACTTTATTCGGCTCAGGTATTGCATTGCCAGAAGAGTTGGAAGATTATTTAGAACCAGGAACTTTATTCGGCTCATGTATTGCATTGCCAGAAGAGTTGGAAGATTATTTCGAATCCAGGAACTTCATTCGGCTCATGTATTGCATTGCCAGAAGAGTAGGAAGATTATGTAGAGCCAGGAACTTTATTCGGCTCATGTATTGCATTGCCGGAAGAGTTGGAAGATTATTTAGAATCCAGGAACTTCATTCGGCTCATGTATTGCATTGCCAGAAGAGTAGGAAGATTATTTAGAGCCAGGAACTTTATTCGGCTCATGTATTGCATTGCCAGAAGAGTTAGAAGAGTATTTATATTATCTTAGAGCCAGGAACTGTAGTCGGCTCATGTATTGTATTGTCAGAGGAGTGAAGGTGGAGAGCATAGTTATACGATGTTTCCATGATGTACTTTACCCTGTAACTCGTGACAGTGATCGTTTGCTATGTACCAAGTACCGTTTACTAGGATTGTTTACGTGTCTCTTGTTCCAGTCAAATAAACAGTGTATAAACGTTACAGCTGTTACTGCATTTCCTAGTATGCAAAGTTTAAGATGTCAGTCACTTCTATTTGTGCATTGGTGTGGGTGATTGGTTGCCAACTTAATTAATACCACACGGCATTCGCGTCTATGTGCATCTACACACCCACACACTTAGTCGGCAACCTGTAAGCCCGACGTTAGCTGTACGTCATTAACAGCGGCACATATAATAGAACATTTACATTCTTGGCTGTAAGTACCCGGCGTTGCCCGGAGGTCTCACCTTTCCATACTACAACTTCAAGAGTGAGGCTCAGCCCGTCTATCTACAACACCACCTTCGAACTGTCTCCATCTCTAACAGTGATGTGCAAGTTATCTACACCAGTACCAGTGATATCATCAAATTGTTGCAGTATCAAGCAACTAAAGAAGTTCGTGTGAAATGACAGGTCAAATCTCCTTGGATCACACAAGCAGTGCTAGACGCCATGAGGCAGAGAGATCATGCTCACAAAAACAAGGACTTTAACACATACAGGGCACAGAGGAACAACGTGCAATATTTAATTCGTAAAGAAAAAAGAAATTACTTTAAAAATTTGGTTCAGAACAAAACAAACAGTAAAGATATATGGGAAGCAATCAACACCTTGGCGAACAAGCGAAATCTGTCAGTCTCGTCAAGCCCTAATACTTCATTTACTTGCACAGACTTCAGCAATTACCAGGCAGAAATAAACAGTCTTAAATCTACAATACCAAATTCACCTTGTGACTTAGGCAGGCTGTCAGTATTTTGTGAGAACACATGTACCAACTCAATCCCATCCAACATTCCGTTTATGACAGTTAATGAAGTGTATAACTATCTTCTAGGACTTAAAGATAATAACTCATCAGGACTTGACGGAGCCAGTAAACGAATACTCCGTTATGCGGCTCCAGCTATTAGTGATTCGCTTACATACATATACAATCAATGTATCGCACGGAGTTACTTTCCTTGGCACTTTAACGTCGCTAAGGTATATCCTCTGTTAAAATCTGGCTCTTCCGACAATAATAACCTTGGTAACTATAGGCCAATCTCCTTAATATCATCGCTATCCAAACCACTAGAAAAACACATACATAAAATAACACTACAATCGGGGTTTAACTTTAATTAAAATCATTCCTGTCAGACAGAAAACATGTAGTTTTTACCAATAAACTCTTGCTTTTAAACACAACCGTAATAAATACTGGCGTTCTCGAGGGCTCTATTCTTGGGTCTCTATTGTTGCCATATACATTAATGACCTTCCACTACATCGTCGAGCTCCGCATCCTTGTGACTATTTGCTGGATGACTGTACTGTCTCCACAAGTGATATAAGTTGGAACAAACTCGAACTTTCGTTACAGAAAGATACAGACTATCTGCTTTGGTGGAGCATCGGAAATCGCACGTTAATCAATATAATTAAAACAAAGTGCATGTTAATATCAACTAGACAAAAATTACAAAATTCAGAAAAAAAACAACACTTCAGGATCTATATTGGTACCTTATCCAATTGAAAACGTTAATGAACAAAAAACTCTAGAATAGTCGTTGACCAGCATCTAAATTGGAACTCAAATGTTCATGCACTGACAAGCAAAAGGTACAGAAAGTTTACAGTTAGATAAAATCAAAATTTACTAGATGAAGATGCACGTAAATTGTTCTATATATCTCACATACAAACAAACCCTCTTGACTATTGCTCAACCAATCTGAGATGGTTGTTCTATGTCCAACACAAAAAGACTTCATTCACTACAAAAGCGTGCAGTGCGTCTAGTTTCTGACAACTGCCAAACACAGTGTGTAGATCTATATAAATATCTCAAAATACTGCCTCTAAGAAAGCGCTTTCTGTTCAACAAAGCTAAATTTGTTCACAAAATCCTGTCACAGAATGCTCCAACATATCTGTGGCCAATGTTCAAATTACAATGAAAGACGCAGTCAACGCTCTTAACAAAATACAAGTGCCAAGCTAGGCTTGACTTATTCAAGAAAAACTGAGCTTACTCTGATGCTCTAATCTTCTGGAACTATCTTCCACATTATTGAAAGATAACAACCTCAGTCCCTATTCATACAATCGTAAACTTTTAAGAATTTTTTATGAGTTTGATTATCTGCCCCCCTTATGTGATTATTTTTCCGAACAAATGACATAATATCGAATGTAGGTTTTAATGATGATGTTAGTGCGATTTTCAACATATTTTTTTTCATGGTATTACTTAGTTTGTACTATTTCAACATAATTTATTTCATGTTTATAATTAGATACTGTGAATGTTTGAGTATGCTTTATTTTTGCGCTTTACAACGTTGAATTTCTTGAACTGATGGGTAAAAATGTATGTTAGGAATAAATGAAATCAGTATATAAGTCTGAGCGTATGGAATGGGCAGAATGTCCAGACGGACCTGCGTGCCCAATTCTCAACCCTATGAAAATAAAGTTCGTATAGTTCTTTCGTTCGTTCGTTCAATTCTCTCTCCAAACTCTAACACCTCACGGTAGAAGCGGGAACGACTAAGTAAAGTAAGTAAGTTAGTAAGTAAGTATTATGAGAGAAGTACCACCTGGGAAGATGGTCACTAATGCAAATACCTGGGAGGTATGTTGCTCCTTTTCGTGCTGTGCAAAGACTCTCCCACGAATTAGTCCTATAGGATGGGAGAAATCTTCGGGTTGAATGAATCAAGGACCTCAGGTTTGTCCATAATTTTGACTATGTTTTAGAGTACGCAAAGAATAAAATGCACTTTGGAAAGGTTAAAGACAATTAGATCGGAAGTTAAAAGGATAATTCAGAGAGCGTATTTTAAGGCTTAGATGAATTATAAAATCGGCTCCAGGGAAATTATAGTAGGAATAAATGAAATCTTAGTTTTCTTGATTTGTATCTCATAGGCAGATTGTTACATACATTTTACGGAAACGCAAAACACAAAATGTGAATTAAGTCCTATTGTATGGCTCTGAGACATGGAGACCAATAAAAACAACAAGCCGAATAGCTACAGGACTTTCATAAAATGGTTGTGCTTGCGTAGGAACTAGAGGGATTAAACTGGTTATATGACAAGGTTGACCAACGTGGAACTGTTGACAATGTAACTAGATGCGTGGAAGAGCGATTTCTTTCACTTATGTATTATTTCTATGACGTATGAAGAAACTGTTATAAGTATTGACAAGGACCACTGACACTGTTTTTATTCAAAACACCCCCAGGGTCAAGAGAGTCCATAATTCAATTTTAATTGATATAATTAATTGCGATGGTAAGATTAATGTTAACATTTGGTAAAAATCTGTATAACAGATTTTTAAACCGGGGCTGTCAGGGGAGTTGATACGGGTATTTGAGTGATGGTAACCCACTTTGAATTTAGTACGCGTGAACATATTGAGATGCCACCAATGTAAGGTGCTTTGCACTTTAAACCATTATGTTGACCGCGATGTTATAAGGTTGACTAGGGATAGTCATGACGTAGTTGATAGGCTGGGGCATGGCAACGCGATTCCTTTACCCTTTTATAGACGGACGTTGAAGAAGTCAGACGCGTTATGCATTGTGCAGTGTCTTTTCTTATGGATTGAAAGGCATGGGTCAGCCTTTATGGTATATGGAGGCTATGATAAGCTATCCTGAACGAATAAGTAATCTACGGATGAATTCCTAAAGTTAATGTATCTTCAGACGTCAATGATCACTACCGAATGTTCGCCAGTCGACATTGCGTGTAAAAACGTTGACTCTTGATGATTGATGAACGTATAAGGAGACGGTAGTCAGACTGCACTTTCGTATGTATTTTAATCATGAGATGACTTGTCTATGAACTGTTTGTATATTGTCATTAAATATTGAATGTGTGATGGACTCTCACACGGAACGAGTTGTCACCTTTGTGAATTAAGGTTGATATTATTCTACACTCATCATTCGCGTAATATATCAGCACAGATGCTAAAAAAGGCAGACATTATAACATTAAGGCACAAGCATGAAGTTCAAGGAACGAATCAGAGACACCAGATCATGAATTATTACTTTAATAATTGGGCCAGCTAACCAGCGCCTTAATATACGTTACGCCTCTACATGAACACTCTGTAACACTATGCTCCTTTGTGAGTGGTGGGTTATGATGATGATGAAAACACACGGTGGGTAGTAAACTCCCTCTGGCGTCCGGCTTTGCGATATATATAGAACGTGCCCTAAATAGAAAAGCAGGCAATAAGAATTCAAAAATACAGTGAGCATCAGCGTGTTGCCTTTGCCGTTTGTATCTGAAGAGCAGACTAATAGATACCCATTAACAGCTCGACTGTATGTGCCTGAGGGTAAGAAAGAATGTGTGTATATATATATATATATATATATATATATATATATATATATATATATATATATATATATATATATATATGTATATATATATATATATATATATATATATATATATATATATATATATGTATATATATATATATATATATATATATATATATATATGTAGTTCTATTGATTAATTACAGTGTGCGTTAGGAAATGTGTAGATGTGTTTTGAACCATTGTGTAATTTCTGGAGGCAAAACAATGCCAAGATATATATTCAAATAATTGAGAATGGTGGCAAAAGTGTGTCTGTAGGTTTAGAAAAGCATTTAAAGAATTATTTGTTGATGGAATGGACCACACACCAGGAACGTAAGGAAGGATGAAAGCGATTGTTTTACTGGATTGTTTAAGCTATTACTTAGTATTTTATACAAGACTTAATCATTGTATGGAGGCGGATCATGGACAAATGGCTCTAGCTAAGGATTTAGAGGAAAATTTTAGTCACAGTGAACTGGATTTGGTTGTTACTGTTATAATATGTCCTGTGCATCTGCTAGCACACTGTCTGAAACTGTCTATCATCCCCTACCTTTATGATAGTGGGGTAGTGATGGACAATATAGGGGTTACATTTAACATGTTTCAGGTTATATCCTGTCAACCCAACTACTCATAAAAGAGTCAGCCACTACTGAAGTTACTACTGGTGCAAGTGCCTTTTGAGTTCAGGGGGCCAGTCATCAAGTATCTACTGCCTGGAGGAGGTTCAACTAATTTTTCCTTCCAGGACAAGAGTGGAACCAGCTTCACTCTAACAGATGAGTTGCAAAACAAGGCAACTGTAGAGTGTCCGAGTCACACCACAATTATAGACAATACTAGTTAATGAAGACACCTGTTTGGGCATAATTAAAGCCAGTGTAGACAATCATTCATTAACTGTGAGATTAGATGAGTTTTAAGAGATAAATCTTATACAACCAGAAGGAGTCCAACCAAGCAAGAACCTTCTACACATTTAGAGATCTTTTAATTCGTTGGAACAATTTTTTTTTAGGTTTTATTTATTTACTGTTGTAATTGAATTAGATTTCATTGAGAGCTTTTCAAACAGAAAAGAAAACCCTGTAAAAATAAATTGTAAATATTTACCAGCAGACTTACTTAAATTATTTAAGTTAAGTTCCAGTTCTTGTTGGTAGATAAATAGTTAATACCCCTAGCAGAGCTAATACTATAATCAGAGGAGGATCTGGGGAGGGGCAAGTAGGAACTTAGAGTAATATATTACCATCTTCTCTAGGAACTTATACAGCTTGATCCTACCTTTGATATCTATACACCCGTACTCTTTTCAGAGAAGGGGTATTACTTATAAGACCAGACTCTTATCTGGCACTATCCTGGTATCACCTGATACTTCTTCTTCTTCTTCCTCGTTCGCCCTGAAAAGGACGGTGGTTGTGTTGTGTCTGTTTACGCCGTAGCTGTGATATCTGCACCTTTCGGTCGACACATCCGACTTCAGCACGGCATTTTTTGGGACCGAATTTGCCTTCCCTCTGCGATCCGTACTCGCTCAGCCAGACTGCACTGCTGCAGACTGTTTCCAGGACCACCACGTGGAGGTGGAGTACGGTCTTGACCAGCTCTGGTTCGCTGGTCCTGATGCAAGCAGTCAAGCTATGGGTTGCTGACTGCATTCACTATTGCTGCATAAAACCGTGATTAGGTGTTAAATAACATCAACTTTTTCCTTTCGCATCATGTGGAGCACGGAGCTACAAGTTATACAAGCATCCAATGATAACCAGCACACCCTAAATAAAAATGTCTAATAAAACACCCCGTAATGTCCCGTGTAGTTTCCGGGGGTCGTTGATGGGACAAAGAAACAATATGGCTACTTTTACAGGTCTTCCTTCGTCTTGAAAGACTGTTGAAGTTTTAAATTACAAGTAGGTCACTTGCCAAAATATGGCGGCCAATATTGTGTTGTGCTCTTTCTGCTAAATGCCCTGATGACGTCACTAAATTCTGCTGTAGTCCTTTCATTCAATTTCAAATATATAAATTAGAAAATAATATGGTTTGAAATCAGTTTTACAAGTTAACGGTACACATGAAACAAGGGACGTTTCGGATTTTACCCTTCGTCAGATGCAGTTACGAACAGGTGACAAGGACAAGAACTATATATAGGTACTATGAAAATCTATGATCATGAGGAAAACACCAAATGAGCGATACAAGCAGATGGAACAACGGTGATGAGCGAAGCGATAACAATGATAATGCAGGAAAATCGTAAAACCAGAAAGACATGTCGAAACAAGAAAGTAAATAATCAACGAAACGAAGACAGAAATGAACAACACTATTAAAACAAGTAAAAAATCACTTAGCTTGATCCAAGAAAGAAACATTCAAGATGGCTGAGAAAAAAAGGCGTCATACGGAAGTGACGTATGAGCTAGTGACGGCTAAGAAAAGATAGTAGAGGAAACGAAACGAACCAAAGCAAAAACAAAGATAGGTAGGAAAATAACGACAGAAGAAATAAAGTATGAAACAGAAGCCACCAGAATTCTGCAAAATGATGCTGGACATTAAGGCCAGCAGGAGATAAAACGCCCATTTGAAAAATGAGACGATTCTCCAACGAGAAGCGAGTTCGGTCATTGTCGACACATAAAAGGGAGGCAGTGACACGAATGTCAGAGTTACCTGAATGGTCATGACTATTGAAATGAGGGTAAAGGTTTGCCATGATAGATGTCATTCAAGTGCTCACGAAACCTGTCTGCCAAACGTCTGCCAGTTTCACCAATATAGGTAATGTCACATCTCTTGCAGATGATTGCTCTCTGGTATCATTATCAGAGTGGAGAATAGGCAGATGACGAAACAGAATTTTTGTCACCGCCAAACAGTGAGGGTGGTAAGTTAAGACAAGTAGTAGGTTTAGCAGTAAGTGCAACCTGACGAGTAACGTGACTAATGCGATTAAGGGCATCAGATAAAACTCGTTCAGAATAGTGACGTCGGCGAAAAAACTCGAGCATATCTTGAGCTCGTTCACGGAAATCATCTTCATCGTGACATATCCGACGTAAGCGTAGAAGTTGAGAGTAGGGAATGGAATTTTTACAGCTGAGAGGGTGAGAAGAGGTGTAAAGAAGGAAACCATGAGCATCAGTAGGTTTATAAAAGACAGAGGTAGTAAGGCCAGTAGGAGTAATATTGACAGTAAGGTCAAGGAAGTTAACTGAAGTGGTAGAAATCTGAGAAGTGAGTTTGACGGCAGGATGGAAATTGCCAGCATAGTCAATAATCTACGGAGGTAAACTTCAGACATGTCTGTGACTCCAATACCATCGTCGATATAGCGACGGTAAAACTCAGGTAATGGTCCATCGTAACTTTGAAGCACCAAATATTCAAAGTGACCCATGAAGAAGCAAGCATAACTCGGGCCCATTCTGGTTCCCATAGCAACGCCACTAATTTGATTAAAGAACTGGCAATTGAATTCACAAGAGTTGAGAGTAAGAACCAATTCCGCAAGGCGAAGAAGAGAACTTGTGCTAAAAGTAAGGTCAGTGCGTCTGTCGAGAAAAAAATTGTAGTGCTTTAAGGCCATCAGAATGAGGAATGGAAGTATAAAGCGAACAAACATCCAGAAGGAAAAGACGGTAAGTGTGGGCAGGTGTGAATTGGATGGAATCAAAAGTAGTGATAGCATGGGTGGTGTCCTTTAGATAGGAAGGTAGATTGGCCACTAAGGGTTGCAAAATACTATCCAGGAAATCAGAGATACGTTCAGTGGGACAAGAGCAGGCTAAAACAATAGGTCAACCCGGATTGTCAATTTTATGAACCTTAGGAAGCATGTAGAAGGAAGGTTTACCTAGACTACTATCAAGAATATGGAGAGACATGGCACTAGAAGGAAGGAGGTTATCTTGGATGAGATCACGAATAGTAGCATGAACAGTAAGATTATTGCGGACTGTGGCATCACCAGAACTAGGTGAGTAAAAGGTGGAGTTGCCGAGCTGTGAGACTCCTTCTTGAATATACAAGTCCTTTCGCCAAACTACCACTGCACCACCTTTATCAGCAGGTTTGATGATAATGTCATCCCGCTTTTTAAGGGATGACAAGGACCGCCACTCAGAAGTAGTCAGGTTAGATCGACGTAGACGAGGTAGAGAAAGTTGATTAATATCATGCAAAGTGTTAGCAATATATAAATCGAGAGCAGCAGAGGCACCTGAGCAGGAGTCCAGTCTGACTTAGGTTTGTCAAAATGACGAAAGATATCCCCGTCTAGCTTAGAATCATTACCCTTCCTATGGTAATATTGAAGACGCATGACGATGGAAGCGGTAAACATCTTGGAGCATAGAATATTTATCAAATGTCGAGCGAAGAGGAACAAACTTAAGATCTTTACTAAGAACAGACAATTCATCGGGAGATAGCTGTAGATCAGGAGGAATGCAAATAACTTTAGTAGAAGTGGGAATAGGGAACGCTGAAGATACAGAAGGAACATGAGGGCGGTGGTGACGAAATTTATCTTTTTAATGCGTGCTCAACCAAGTGTAGAGCTCTTTATTGGTATCATGAATAATAGTACGAATAAGAAGCAAGGCTGTCGGGTACGAAGAAGTCAGTAGACGAAGTTGGTGAGTGAGGTTGGATTTCAAAAGTTCCAAATCAGTGAGCAGGCGTTTATTCATAGCAATAACACACCTCATACGTTGGAAGGAACACTTTTTATCAACTAATTGCAAGCGGTGCAGTACAGAAGGATGAAAGTGTCCAGTCGAAGTATGGAAGTGGAAAAGAAACCCTTTAGGGATAACTCTAACCCGAAGACAGTTATTAAGGAAATTAGAGTGACATGCAATGCGTGTTTTCTTGTATGTGGTGAAGGCTAAGGCAGTGGCAGTCCGACATATGTCAGAAGGCATGAGAGAAAATGAATGGGTGATAAAGACATGAAGAGAAGAAATCAAATGTTTCTGGTAGGGCATATTGAAGAAACGCACAAAAAATGAAAAACGAGACGTGGATAATATAAAATGATCACAAAACGAAAACAGGGTAGCAGCAATGAATTAGGTATAGTGTATAACAGTAGAATGAAGAAAAAAAAAACACACAAATAGTAATGTGTCTTACAGGGAGAAAGGACAGGAAAAACCTGTAAAACCTGTATAACAGAGAATGAGTAGGCTGCAGTAAAACTGGAAAAACAAATATATAAATAAAAAATAATATGGTATGAAATCAGTTTTACAAGTTAACGGTACACATGAAACAAGGGACGTTTCGGGTTTTACCCTTCGTCAGCAACAGTTGCGAACAGGTGACAAGGACAAGAACTACATATAGGTAGTATAAAAATCTATGATCATGAGGAAAAAACCAAATGAGCGATACAAGCAGATGGAACAACAGTGATGAGCAAAACTATAACAATGATAATGCAAGAAAATCGTAAAACCAGAAAGACATGTCGAAACAAGAAAGTAAATATAATCAACGAAACGAAGACAGAAATGAACAACACTATTAAAACAAGTAAAACATCACTTAGCTGGATCCAAGAAAGAAACATTCAAGATGGCTGAGAAAAAAGGCGTCATACGGAAGTGACGTATGAGCTATCTTATCCCTAAGATATGCCACCAAAGGGGTATCACGAAACAACTCTCTAGTATCAGGATCGGAGTGGAGAATAGGCAGATGACGAAACAGAATTTTTTTCACCGCCAAACAGTGAGGGTGGAAAGTTAAGACAAGTTATGAGTCTGTCAGATGTGGTAGTAGGTTTAACAGTAAGTGCAACCTGACGAGCAACGTGACTAATGCGATTAAGGGCATCAGATAAAACTCTTTCAGGATAGTGACGTCGGCGAAAAAACTCGAGCATATCTTGAGCTCGTTCACGGAAACCATCTTCATCGTGACATATCCGACGTAAGCGTAGAAGTTGAGAGTAGGGAATGGAATTTTTACAGCTGAGAGGGTGAGAAGAGGTGTAAAGAAGGTCTGGACAAAGTTGAAGAACGGTAGATAGAAAACGTTTAAAAAAATAATCAGAAAAAAAAATTACGGTATGACACCGACCAAAGCAACACCCCAAGGACAAGAACGACAACTGATTCTTCCCATAAAGATTAAATATCAAGTCAAGTAAGGTGTGCGATTATAGCCTACCTTGGAACTCAGTGTATTTATTCTCCCCGTCAGTGTTTTTGTTGATCTCTTCCCACGTCATAGTGTTAAAATATTCATTATCTTTACTCTCAGTTTACTTCTCTTTCCCTCTATTTGTCCCGAGGTCACGATGTTTTAAGAATGCTCCTCATCTCATCACATACCCAATGAAGGTTGATTGCTTCTCATTACATTCGCTATAATATGTATTTTTCATCAACTCTTTCCCAGAATTCTTTGTTAATTATCTTAGCTGGCCGCCTTAACCTTCCCAAAGTTATTCTGGTACCAAATTCATGAGGCTGGGTCTACACCGAAGCCGTTTGCGGTCTAAAACAAATCCCGTCTGAACTGGGGATCGAACCATGGACCTCCGAGCTAGGAAGCCAGTTCTTTAACCACTGTGATATATATATATATATATATATATATATATATATATATATATATATCTTTTTAATGCGTGCTCAACCATATATATATACCAGAAGAAGGTCCGATTACTGAAATTGGAGGTGGCTACACATTTTAATACCAACGGGCTGATCACCCGTTTGCCAGTCACTTCGATTACGGAAACAACAGCAAATGGATTGATTTGCCGTTGCCCTAAAGACGCCAATAGGCGTGATGGGGAACAATGGCAAAGAAAACCTATCTGCTGTTGCCCTAAGACGCCACTAGGCGTAATGGCCACTGACTGCTTTGACGGTCGGTGGCTAAGGACGGAAGAAGAAGAAGAACACATTTTAATGGAGTGGCCGGGACAGTAAGAAACGGCGTGAGGCTGGCGTTGGATTCGCCATTAAATCTCATATCGTACGTAAACTTGTCAAATCTCTCAAGGGCATTATCGATCGCCTAATGACCCTTCATGTCCGACTAGGATGCAACAGAAGTGCCACACTGATCAGAGCATATGCCCCAACAATGACAAACCCCGGAGAAACACAAGAAAAGTTCTATGACGAACTTAACTCTATTATATCATCAGTTCCTAAATCTGAGAAACTTATTTTTCTCGGCGTCTTCAATGCCAGAGTAGGCACTGACCACAACACCTGTGATGGAATACTTGGAAAACATGGCATAGGCAAATGTAATAGCAATGGGCTCCTATTACTCAGCCTGTGTGCCACACATGATTTGTCCATCACGAACACCATGTTTCGCCTACCCACTCAAAATAAAACAACATGGATGCACCCCCGCTCCAAACAGTGGCATCTCATTGATTATGTCGTCACGAGAACAAGCGACAGACATGACGTGAGAGTGACCAAGGCCATGTGTGGTGCCGAATGCTGGACCGACCAAATGCTGATTGTATCAAAACTCAACCTTAACATACAGCCCAAGCGAAGACACCATAGTCAGAAACCCATGAAGAGGCTCAACGTCACAAAACTTAAAAGCGAAGCAACCGCAGAGAGCTTCTCAGGGGTCTTGGACAGCCGTCTGAGGGACGTTGAGCTAGGTCAAACCGCCATAGAGGAAAAATGGGCCATTCTGAAGAACATTGTGTACTCTGCAGCCTCTGAGAGCCTAGGATATACAACACGCAAGAACCCTGACTGGTTTGATGAGAATGACGAAAATATTAAAACACTGCTGGCTGAAAAATATCGCTTGCACAAAGACTATCAAAGCAACCCTTCCTCAACATCCAAAAAGGCAGCCTTTACCAATATACGCAGAGTTGTCCAGAATAAGCTCAGGAAGATGCATGATGCATGGCTCAGCAATAAAGCAGACGAGATACAGAGATATACAGACAGAAATGACTCAAAGCGCTTTTATGATGCCCTTAAAGCAATTTATGACCCTCAATCGAATCAATCATCATCGGTCCTAAATGCTGATGGCATGGCATTGCTCACCGATAAAACGCAGATTTTGGAACGCTGGGCAGAACACTTCAATGCCATCTTAAATTATCCATCAACTGTCAACGACCAGGCCATTGCAAGCTTACCGCAAGTTAAAGTCAATGTCAGACTTGACCTTCCACCCAGCGTGGAAGAGGTCAAGAAAGCAGCCAGTCTACTGTCCAGCGGCAAAGTCACTGGATCAGATGCCATTCCTGCTGAGATTTATAAAGCTGAAGGCAGCATGCTGCTGCAGAGACTAAAAGACCTCTTCCACTCAGTCTGGGATGAAGAACAGATACCACAGGAATTGAAAGATGCCATCATCGTTCACATATACAAGCGAAAGGGAAATCATCAATCATGTGATAACCATAGGGGAATCTCCCTATTATCTATTGTGGGGAAAATCCTGGCTCGAGTCCTGCTCAGCCGCTTGACTGTTCATCTCGAATCGCAGGACTTACTCCCAGAGAATCAGTGTGGTTTCCGAGCAGGCCGAGGGACAGTCGATATGATATTTGCAGCATGCCAACTTCAGGAGTAATTCCAGGAACAGTACAATGACCTATACACAACATTTATTGACTTGACCAAGGCCTTTGACACTGTCAATAGTGACGGACTATGGACAATTATGGCGAAATTCGGCTGTCCCGATAAGTTCATCTCAATTGTCCGCCAGTTTAACGAAGGTATGATGGCTCGCGTATTGAATGATGGAGAACCTTCTGAACCCTTTCCCGTCACAAACAGTGTCAAACAGGGATGTGTGCTCGCCCCGACACTATTCAGTATGATATTTGCTGACATGCTTTCTAACGTTACCCATGGCAGTAGTGATAGCGTACACATCAGATACAAGACAGATGGGAAGCTATTCTTCTTCCTCGTTCGCCCTGAAAAGGACGGTGGTTGCGTTGTGTCTGTTTACGCCGTAGCTGTGATATCTGCACCTTTCGGTCGACACATCCGACTTCAGCACGGCATTTTTTAGGGACCGGGTTTGCCTTCCCATTTCGATCCGTACTCGCTCAGCCAGACTGCACTGCTGCAGACTGTTTCCAGGACCACCACGTGGAGGTGGAGTACGGTCTTGACCAGCTCTGGTTCGCTGGTCCTGATGCAATCAGTCAAGCTATGGGTCGCTGACTGCATTCACTATTGCTATTCAATTTGAGGCAATTACAGGTCTTTACGAAGGTGAATGAAACAATGATCTCTGACCTCGTCTTTGCGGACCACTATGCCCTCAATACCTGCACAGAATTGGACATGCAGAGCAATATGAGGAGGCTTTCTGTAGCGTGTGATGACTTTGGTCTTACTATCAATATGAAGAAATCTGAAGTAATGTTGCAACCTGCTCCTGGGAAACCTTACTGTGAACCAAATATCATAGTAAAGAACCAACGTCTCCAAGTGGTGGACAGCTTCACTTATCTTGGCAGTACCCTTACCAAAGATGCGAATATCGACTCCGAGGTCAACAACAGAATTGCCAAGGCAAGTGCGGCTTTCGGAAGACTAAGAGTAAATGTCTGGGATCGACAAGGAATTAGTGCCGCCGCCAAGATAAAAGTATATCATGCAATAGTGCTCACTACCCTCCTGTATGCCTGTGAAACATGGACAGTGTATAGCAGACATGCCAAGAAGCTTAATCATTTCCACATGAGCTGTCTTCGCAGGATTCTCAGGATCAAGTGGCATGATAGAGTATCTAATTCTGAGACCCTCAACAGAGCCCATATCTCAAGCATCTACACATTGCTGCAGAGGGCCCAAATTAGATGGGCCGGACATGTTGTTCGCTTGCCCGAAAAACGCCTCCCTAAGCAGTTGATATACAGCGAACTCTCCATGGGTAAGCAAACAGAAACGCTTCAAAGACACACTGAAAGCATCGTTGAGCAGCTTCAAAATTGATGTCTTCTCCTGGGAGACTATCGCACAGGATATATATATATATATATATATATATATATTTATATATATATATATATATATATATATATATATATATATATATATATATATATATATATATATATATATATATATATATATATATATATATATATAGTCTATTTCCGCTGTCCAAAAGCAATTTCATCCGACTCGCTGGCGTAAAATTAATTGTCGAGGGAAGGTAAGATATTTTAGAAAGATGAAGTGGTGGATGGAAGCGGATGTCGACCGATGACCCAATACTTAGCAGAGACATTTGTCTCCTTTAAATTGGTGATACAAGTTTGTGGTATACGTTTGTGGTACAAGATGCCAGCAGTCGACGCTGGATACCAACATCAGACGGATCTTGAAGACGCTTGACAACCTTCTTAGTTACCTCAACTTTAATGCATGAGACGTGCTAAAGCCAGCAGACCTGACTATTGTAGAGAAGCACAGACCGAGGCACCTGTGAGAACCAATAGCGGCTGAAGAAGACGCCAACCGACCCCACGCCGGAAGCTAAGTACAATAGCCATGCAACCAATGAACATTTCACCTTTTCCCAATTTTCCACCACAGTTTAAATCATACGATGATGATAAATATCGTCTCTTTTTTTCTTTTATAAGCAGCGTTATTTATCTTACATTGTTAAACTATAAGTGATTATTAAACTTGTTTATCTGTAACTTTAAAGCTATAGTTGGTTTAATCACTATTGAGAGAAGTGTATGTCTGCACCGGTATGACTCATACTGTTCTACATGTATAACTAAAAAGAGCAATTAGATTAAGATTTTGAGGAATCATCTTCAGCTAGGGGCCTAGAAATACGAGCGAAAACATATTGCCTCACAGAAAGGGCGGGATAATAAAAAGTTCATGACAGCTTAGATGATCTCAGTTGTTATGCTTGCTTTTCTGTAAAATCCTGTGAGGCTCCATTAAATAGAAGCATAATTCTTCTATTTTTATCTCTGCCAAGAGTAATCTTAACGAAGGTTGATACCTTTGAAGACCCTCATCATTATACTTTAAGTTTTGGCCATTGTTGGAACACTGCTGCGGGGCAGGGGAGACAATACCGTCAAATCTGGTCACTGTAATGTTATGATGTATGTATATAAGCATTACCTCGTCATCTACACAAGCACACACATGTTTCAGAAAGCACTCAGTATAAGCATGTTCAGTTCGTAGCCATGTTTATTTACAGAATATCGTACATGTCAAGATTCGCATTATATTACAATGTGTGGTTCGTACTTTAATGTATTCATATTACATCCCCCCTTTTTTGAAAAAAAAAATGTGTGCAAACATTTCCAACGAAATGTTTCATGTGAGAAAGGATAAGTATGTGTAATGCTCAGTGTGAGTATATATGTCACTGTCTGTATCGGCTGGGAGGTGTCACTGTACGGCCAGAACGAGTGGTGTAAAGTGCTGGTGGTTCTGCGGAAGTCCCTGGTTTAGCTTGAGTTGGTTGTGATTTCGGCCTTGGCGCTTGTTGGTTTTGTGGGGCACCAAAGTCTGGAGTTACTGCATTGTCTGTTGAAAGCATGGGAATTCTCTGTTCTGTTGTATTCTGTGGGATTTCTCTTATGTCCACTCTGTTTCGCCTCAGGAGGTTGCTGCTGCTGTCTGGTCTTAAAGTATAGCTCCTGGGTTCAGGGTTTCTGGAAATGATTGTTGCTTTTGACCATGTGTCATTGTTGTGGTTGTAGGTAGTCACATGCTGACCAGGATATAATGGTGGTAAGTCTTTAGCACATTTGTCATAGTTGGATTTCTGAATTTGCTGACGATGCTGAAATTGATCATATGTGCTGTCTCTATGTTGTGGACGGAAGTGGACCTTAGATGGTAGGAGGTCTTTAATTCTTCTATCAAACATAAGTTCTGCTGGACTGTCGATCTTACTGTCTACCGGTGTTGTTCTCCATCTCAAGAGTGCTAGGTGTACATCCTCTGTTCTTGTTTTCTTCATGATTGACTTGATAGTTTGTATCTGTCTCTCAATGAAACCATTAGATTTAGGGTATCTAGGTGATGATGTTGTGTGTTTGATCTTCCAGTCCTTAGTGAAGTTTCTGTATGCTTGACCTGAGAAATGTGGACCGTTGTCTGATCTAATTTCATCTGGGATGCCAAACATGCTGCAATACTTCTTTGTAATGTCTGCAATAACAGCTGATGGTGAGGGTTGTGAAAGTTTCTCAATGATGGGAAATTTGCTGTAGTAATCAGCAATAATAAGATAGTCATTATTGTCGATTGAGAAAATATCAGTTCCTATAATGCTCCAAGGGCTCAATGGTATGTCTGATGGTATGAGAGGTTCTCTGCACTGCCTATTTGCATGTTCTTGGCAAATTGAACAGTTTTTACATAGTGTTTCTATGTCCTTGTTTATCTGTGGCCAGTAAACATCTTTCTTTGCTCTCAGTTGTGTCTTCACAATACCAAGGTGACTATTATGGAGCTGTTTAAGGATGATATCGCGTTGTGTTTCTGGTACAACAATGCGATCTCCTTTAAGGATCAGACCATCTTCGATGCTTAACTCGTCCCTCATCGAGTAGTATGGACGGATGTGTGTTGGAACTTCCCTGATAGAGCTTGGCCATCCATGGTATATCAGTTCTTTGAGAGAGTTAAGGATAGGATCTCTCATTGTGTCTTCTCTGATGTGTTCAAGCCGATTATCGCTAAACTTGACAAAATCAACTTTGATGTTTGGGGTAAGATCTGCTGTCTTGTTGGGGTTTGGTAATCTGCTGAGAGCATCTGCAAGACCTATATCCTCTCCTGGGATATACTGAATATTAAAATCATAACCTTGTGTTTCCAATAACAGAGCTTGTAGTCGTGGTGGTGCTGAAGCTATTGGTTTTTTATGAATCATCTCAAGTGGCTTATGATCTGAGAGAATTGTAAATGGGCGGTTGAAAAGAAATGTGTGGAAGCGTTTGATTCCAAAACGTACAGCTAGCATTTCTCTTTCAATGTTTGCAAGTTTCTTTTCGCCAGAACTTAATGATTTGCTTGCGTAAGCTACAGGACGAAGTTCTTTGGCATAGTGTCCTTCAGGATTTTTGTCTGGTTGCAAAAGTGCTGCTCCTAGGCCTTTCAGACTGGAATCAACCATGAGAAAAGTGGGTGCTTGCATGTCATAGTATTTCAAGCATGCATCAGATGATATGAGGGTCTTCAAGTGGTTGAATATGTATTGGTAGTCTTCTGCCCATTCATACGGAGTTTCATTCTGTAGTAGAGATCGCAAAGGTTCTGCAGCAGCTGACAAATTTGGTATGAATTGTGCTAGGAAATTGACAGCACCTAAGAATTGTTGCAGTTCCTTCTTTGTAGCTGGTGTTGGCATGTCATGAATATCTTCAACCTTTTTAGGGTCTAGTTTTACACCATTCTGGGTGTACAGCAATCCAAAAAATTGTATCTCCGTTGCCTTAATTGTACACTTTTTGCTGTTGAATGTTAGCCCATTGGCCTGTGCTACATGCATCAAGTTAATCAAGTTACGGTCGTGTTCTTGTTCTGACCTGCCGCAGACTACAATGTCATCCGCAATAGCCACTGTACCAGAACATTGCTCAACAATGTTGTCAATCTTCTGTTGGAAGATGTCTTGTGATACATTCAAACCAAATGGGAGTCTCTTGAAACAATATCTGCCGAATGGTGTTCGAAAAGTTGTAAGGAGTTGACTTTCCTCTGCTATCTCAACACTCCAGTATCCGTGTACAGCATCTAGTTTAGAAAAATATTTGGCATTGTGGAATCTGTGAGTTATCTCTTCCACTGTATGCATTTTGTGTGGACAGCGCTTTAGACTGTTGTTTAAGTGTTTTGGGTCAAGGCAAACCCGAAGAGAACCATCCTGCTTCAGAACGGTTGTGATACTACTACACCAATCAGAATGCTCTTCAACCTTTCTAATAACATCATTCTGCACCATCTTTTCTAGTTCTGTGGCAAGTTTCTGTTTAACATGTATAGGATACTTTCTAGGTGGGTCTATCTTTGGCTCAGCGTTGTCTTTTAAAAAGAATCTTGCCTTTCCTGGAAGTTTGCCTATTCTGTCGAACTGTTCTGGGAATCGCTGTTTAAGGTCATCTACTCCAGTGACGTGTAGAGTAAGATGTTCTTTTTTGTCAGCTTTAATGTTGTTAATAGTTACCACACTCAGCTTTTCGCACATTGGTAAACCCAAAATTGCAGGTCCTTCAACATCTACCAAGTAAAATGTTGACGATGTCCATTCAGAGTCTCTGTATAAACATTCAAGTGTTACTGCTCCGAAACAGTCTATACTTGTTCCATTGTAAGCTCTTAGCTTTGTCCTGCCACTCCTACTTTTTACATCCCTTGTGGGAAATCCTTGCTTATCCACCTTGTCAGGCATGATCTGTCTGAATATTCTTAAGGGTAGAGTGTTACCTTGGGCACCTGTGTCTATCTTGAACCGAATATATCTTTCTTTGTGCCTTTTAATTCCTGGTATTCGGAATTGTACTTTGCAGAAAGCCTGCGTTCTCTTTGGTTCATTACTGAAAGTTAGTATCTTCACAGTATCAAATGTGGAAGGATCACTTTCTTCACTGGAGTCAAGGTCCTCAGTCATCATAAAGTGTGTTTGTTTTGATGACTCTCTGCTGTGAAAGTTGTGTTGAGCACTGTCTTGTTTCCTCTTGAAACATAATTTTATCCAGTGGCCCCTCTTTCTGCAGTAATGACATGTAGAGTTTTATCCAAACCAGTTGCTTTGTTTTGTTTGGGTTTATAGCTTTTTACTGCATCCACCTGGGCTGTTACTGTACCTTGCTGAATTTGTTTAATGTTTAGTGCTTGTGCCTCGTGTTTCCTGCCTTCATCCAGAAGTTGTTGTAAATTTAGTGTATCACTCTGGCTCAGTATCCATTTCTGGAACTCTGGCATTGGTGTGCTGAGAAGGATCTGTTCGATAATTCGCTCTTTTTCTTCTTCTTTGTTAAATTTACATACACTTGTTTTCTCCTTGATGCGAGTGAAGAAATCATCTAAACTTTCATCAGGTTTCTGTCGCAGGTGGTGAAGTTCTAATCTTGCCGCTCTAAAGTTCGTGTGCTTTATTATCAGACGTTTTTCAAATTCGTCCAATATGGCTACGGGGTCGGTCGCTGACTCAACAGGCATGGCGGTAGCAAAACTGTTGTAAATTTTCAAACCTTCATCGTCCAATGCTTCTAGGATATATGGAGTTAGGGTTTGTCCTTCCAGACCAGTGGTCTTGGAATATAGATCTATGCGTTGGCGCCATAACAAGAAAGCTTCACTCTTATCGTCTTGACCGGCGAATCTCATTTGCGGTGCGTTGCGATATTGTTTCGCCGCCATGGCTGACTTCGATGACGAAAATTAGCCGAATACTGTACTCACGTGTTATCGTGTAGCTGTTTTGCGTCAGTCCGGTATCGACCGCTGCCACCATGTAATGTTATGATGTATGTATATAAGCATTACCTCGTCATCTACACAAGCACACACATGTTTCAGAAAGCACTCAGTATAAGCATGTTCAGTTCGTAGCCATGTTTATTTACAGAATATCGTACATGTCAAGATTCGCATTATATTACAATGTGTGGTTCGTACTTTAATGTATTCATATTACAGTCACCACACAATTTCTCCCTCACCTGAGTTGTAGAAGGCCATACTGCCACTCTGCTTCTTGCACAGAACCAACAGTCATGGAGGACAAATTCTACAGTTTGTTTGTACTCCTCACATGGGCACATATCTGGCTTTCCAATTTTTAGTTTGTTAAACAGATGGTATCTGAATCTGCAATGACCGGTTCTCAGTCTGAAAATTTTCCATTGATGTCTTCTTGGTAATGTATGGTATTGTTATCGCATGCCATTTTCTTTAAAGTTATTGTTTATTATTGGTTTGATTTCTTTATATGTTGCTATGTCTTCATTCAGTTGTTCTTCCTCCTTTTTGTCTTCTTATTTCTATATATCTGCCATCAATGGTACCTATACCTTGTAGCGGTGTGGCAGCTTGCGTACCCTGACAATCCCCAGAGCTATGCCAGTGGGAGTTTTACTCCTGGTAGGTTTAACCAAGCTGGACTGGTCTGTGTGGGTAGGGGTCAGACAAAAGCTGGTACCCTGGTCCTCCAGGTTGGGGGTTTTAGCATAGGGCTGACACCCCTGTCTATGTAAAAAAAATAATGAAGTTACGGAAACAACATCAAATGAACAAACTTTGCTGCGGGATGGACATTCGGAGTCTGTGGCTCGTATGACTGTCAGTGGTGAAAGCCGAAAGGAAGCCACTGACATGAAAACGGATGTCCTGAACGCAAAACAGGATGCAAGAATAGGATTTTGGAATGTCGGGACAATGTACGAGACAGGTGGACTAAGACAGGTCACGGCAGAAGTGGGAAGTTATGGGTTGCGCATTCTAGGGATAGGTGAGAGCAGATGGACAGGGGCAGGAAAAGTTAAAACAGCAACAGGAGAGACAGTGCTTTGCTCTGGAGGAGAGGATGAGTTCTATCAACGGCTGCAGAGGGAGATGGAGGACACACCTAGGTGTGATCTTGTTGTAGTAATGGGAGACCTCAGTGCGAGGGTTGGTGCACACAATACATATAATTAAAGAACAATGGGGAAATGCGGCAGCGGAATAGCAAACGAAAATGGGGATAAGCTAATAAGTTTCTGTAGCATAAACAACCTGGTCATTGGAGGAACACTTTTCCCACATAAGGAAATTCACAAGTTAACATGGGAATCACCAAATGGTCGGGACAGAAACCAGATGGACCACATCATGGTTAACGGTAGATGGAGACATGCATTACAAGATGTGAAGGTAAGAAGGGGTGCGGATGTGGGGAGCGATCACCATTTGGTAGTTGCAAAACTGAGAGTGAGACTAGGAAGGGCTGGACCAACTGTAGCTACACAGAGGGGGTTTGACATCAGCAAATTGAGGGACCCCCTTACCAGAAAAGCTTTTGCGGCCGACATTAAGAAACGATATCAATTTGCCAAAAGCCAGGAAAAGATATTGACTGATGATATAGACCAGAATTTTAACACCATTTCAACAATATATAAGGAAGGTAGCAAATCATGCTTGGGATTCCAGGAAAGGGGGGGGGGGGGGGGGGGGGGGGGGGGGTGGGGTGGGGGGGGGGTGGGGTTGGGGGGGGGGGGGGGGGGGGGGGTGCAAGACTGGATAACACCGGAGACACTAGGCACCATAAAGATGAGAAAGGAGGTGAGGGGAGGGAAAACAGAGGCGGGGTCCCCCAGGTTGGGGCAACTATGTGGCGAACAGTGCAGTCGGCTGGACAGGGAAGTTAAGCGCCAGGCCCGAGCCAACGGGGGGAATTTCCTGGGCGGTCTTGCGGGACAGGCGGAGGGGGCGGCGCTGAGAAGTGAACAGGGCACAGTGTACAGGGTGACTAAATTCATCGGCGGAAGGCGGGGTGCAGGCGACATTGCATTGGTAAGAGATGGGCGGGGAGGTCTCATTGGGACAGCAGAGGGACAGGAAACGAGATGGGCAGAGCACTTCAGAGAAACTCTGAACAAGGAAATACCAGAGACACAATTGAATGTTCCTGAGGCTGAAAACGATCTAGATGTGGGTACAGACATTCCACGAGGGGAGGAAGTCATCGCGGCAATCGGGGGGTTAGAGAACGGTAGGGCTCCGGGCCATGATGGCTTGGGTGCAGAGCTATTTGGGACGGACCCTGGGCTGGCGGCGGAACTGTTAGAGCCACTGTTTGCACGGGTGTGGAAAACGGGGACGGCGCCGTCGGAGTGGAGCAGAGGAGTGGTTGTCAGGTTGCCCAGGGGGGGAGATCTTTCGGACTGCAATGGTTGGAGAGGAGTCGCTCTTCTCTCGGTTCCCAGCGGAATGCTAGGCAGGATAGTTATACAGAGAATTTCAGGGGCAGTGGACTACAGGCTGAGGAAAGAGCAGGCGGGGTTTGGAGGGAGCAGAAGATGTGTAGACCATATGTTCACTCTCAGGAGCATTATAGAGCAGTGCTCAGAATGGCAGGGACAGCTTTACATAAATTTTGTTGATTTTGAAAAGGCTTTTGACAGCATACATGGGGACAGTTTATGGAAAATACTGAGGGCTTATGGAATTCCAAGCTGCATAGTGTCAATCATAAAAAGCCTCTATGCCAACTTTACGTGTGGTGTTGGGCGGGGCAACTTGACCTTCGGGGTGAGGACAGGAGTGCGACAGGGATGCCCCTTGTCAACCACTCTATTTTTGGCAGTCGTAGACTGGGTGATGCGCCGGACAACGGAGGGCGGTCCGAGAGGAATGGGATGGACTGCATTTTCAACATTGGAGGATCTGGAGTATGCAGATGGCGTTGCACTGCTGGCACATTCACATCAACACATCCAGGAAAAAACGGATAGACTTAATAAATTTAGCCAGCAGGTGGGCTTGAACATCAATTTAAAGAAGTCTGAGGTCATGACGCTCAATGTGAGCAACCATGAGCCCATATCAGTAAGGAATCAGCAACTGGTACAGACAGATACCTTCACATACCTAGGAAGCATAGTAACACCAGACGGTGGGGCAGGCAAAGACATCAACATCAGAATGAATAAGGCAAGAACAGCCTTCTTTAGCCTAAATAACATCTGGAAGTCCTCCCAATATAGCACAAGCACAAAATTAAGATTATACCAGAGTTGCGTGCTTTCTGTGCTTCTCTATGGTGCGGAATGCTGGAGAGTCACAGAGAAGGAAATGTCAAAATTGTCCTCTTTTCACACAACATGCCTAAGAAAAAATTCACCGAATCTTTTGGCCGAATACCATCACCAACCAAGATCTGCTTACTCGTAGCAAGCAAGAGGACATGCATACCATCATAGCTGGCAGACGCTGGAGCTGGGTTGGTCATGTCCTCAGAAGAGACCCCGATGCCATCACAAGAACAGCTATGCTTTGGACCCCTGAAGGAAGCCAGGTTGTCTAATTCGTTGTTCTTAATGTTCACATGGGCAGTGTTGACCGATAGTGAGTCTGCGAGGAGCACTATCTTGTCTGTAGCAAAGTCTTTATTTTTCATGATGACTGTGCCTCACAATAAGTAGATAGAAAAAAGTACAGTACAGTGAAATACAATACCGTTGTAGCTCTTCAGTGCATGAGACATTATAAGGCGCAGGCCGGAAATTTAAAATAATTGGCAGGCGTTTTGAAAACGTTCAAATATGTCGGTCTTATCAGAATACAATAATACTGCACGTATTCATTTAAACTATGCTTTAAATATAGAATTTTGCTGAGGTAAGCTATTTTAAGGCCGTGTTGAACAGATGTCTAACTGTTCTTTATTTCAGACACATTTAGGCCTATTTATTTTTCATGCGCTTTTCTGTCAAGTCAGTGTAGCCTAAGGATGTTCCTTTAGCCTATCTTGTAGGCCTAGCCTAATCAATTATAACATGTAAGGAAGGGAAACCCGAGGCCTGTAAACAGTAAATAAATATTAGACAAACATAAAGGTATGTTTTCAGGCACTCGTAAGAAATAAAGAAGTAGAACACTAGACAACAGAAAAACAAGTGTGGAGCTTGTGCCAGACTTAACGGTTTAAATGAACAATAGTGGGCCTTGTATCAAATTTCGCCCAGTGTATAGGCCTATTGATCTGGAAGCTAATTAAGTTGCCCACATCAATACCGCATTAAATGTAAATTCAGAGGTGTAATAATGAATAGCCTAAGGTTTAGGAATCCTAAACAAAACCCTCATGTCGTAGACGACTAGGGCCTAATTGGCGAAATCACATGTCCCTCTATTCTACTTTTTGGTTGAAATGAAGTACAGTGTGCCATGTGATCAATACAGCCTCAAAAAATAATTTTGAGACATAAGGATTACAGTTAGGTTTTGGAATCCTAATCTTAATACTAGGCCTAACCCTAACGAAATTGGCGACTTCTATGGATGAAATCGAAGGGCACGTTCCACTGTTCTTTATTTCAACCCAACCTTCATTTCAGTCAGCTTATTGGAAACTCACAGTACACAGTCTTTATCACTTGAGACAAACATTTTTGATAATATGACTTACCACTTCATGTAAGAGCTTCGTAGATTGAGCTGCCATAAAGTCTGAAATCTGATTGAAAATCTGTTAAGGAATCCTAACCTTACCAGCAACATGATTGACTTATTTGGATGGCATCAAAGAACATGTCCAACTATTCTTCATTTCTGCCGTGGCCATATTTACAACTGTTATCAAAATTAGAAAATTCTTAACCTGTCTTTCACTATCAGGGTTAACTCATTTACTCCGGAGCAACGGTTTGACCGTCAGTTCTGACACCTCTTTTTTGAGGCCATATAGATCACACAGCCCACTGATTTTCATTTTGACCCAAAAAAAATTGCAGATGTAATGGCCGCAAGGCCTTCGTTGAGAGAAACGAATGAAAATAGAATGGAAAGAAAGTGAGAACCAAGTGAAATAAATGAAAAGATTAAAATCCGTAGAGGAATGTGGCTGATGTTCCTTGCTATATATAAATGCACAAGAAAAAGGAGGCAAATTTAAGCCTAAAGAGATAGCTATAAGCATAAATTCCACCGTACCGTCAGCCAGTCATCAGCATGAAGACATAGAAAGCAACTCATTAGCTTGACATCTTAAAGACCAAGAGACGAAACATTGGATCTAAAGCTAATACATTTATAGTTAAGCTTGTGCTGTAATGAAAAAAAGTTAAAGGATCCCGTTACACGCTTACTGAGGCATATTGGGAATGTGGTGTTAGGCCCATATTTTCTTGACTATTGGCACACTGGGGTGATGTGGTCAGCATCACGCCGGCCGCCATAACCTTCCCAGAGTTACTCTGGTACCCAATTCATGAGGATGTGTCGACCCTGGAGCCGTTTGCATTCTAAAAAATCCCACCTCAACTGGGGATTGAACCATGGACCACTGAGCTAGGAAGCTAGTACATTAACCATTGCACTGCTGTAGCAGCAGTAGTTTGTCTTGTTGTAAATATTGTATACACTGATGTTTGAGCCAGTCAAAGCTCGTCAACCTGCCACCAGGACCATGTCATCACCTCCTTGTTTTTTCACTCCTTTTGGGCTATGCACAACCACTTCTAATGGCCTCTAGAGAAAGCCTATACCAATGCAGAAACACTTGCAGCAGTGGTTTCCATAGCAATATTTTCCAGATGATGAGGTTGGCAGCCCCATTCACAACCTCATTTTAGTAGCCATTTACCACATGCCTGAGGCAGCAGTAGTTTCTTTGTCTCTTCAGAGACCTCTGGGTACTAGCTGGAGCAGGTCCATGTCAGCAGGTGATAAAAGAAGCTTTCATTATTTGCACAAGTTCCTGAGCTTGAAGCACATTTCCCTTGTAGTTCTCAGAGGACACAAAGAATAGGACCACTACTCCTTCAGACATGCTGTAAGAGGTGACCAATGTGAGATGGGACTGGCGACCACAGGTCTAGGTATGAAGAAGGCAAAAAGCAGTTTGAACTAGTCCAGCAGAAGTCACAGATGCCTAAATATGGGCAGTGTTGGCGCAATGCCATGATGGTTATTCAGTCGGGATGTGGTCAGTTAAATGACTTTGTTCAGACTCGTCTAGCGCTCTCTTACCTGAACTGTTTTTTACAGGTAAGTATCAAGACATCATCATCGTCACCTTTCAGCTCCATAGACCTTCAATTTTGTCCTGTTGCCTGGTACACAAACTTCTATCCATCATAGTTTTTTTTTTCTTGTGGACATACAAAACTTTCATAAGTATCATCTGTCTTTAACTTTCATGTGTTGTAAAATTTATGTCTTTCTTCTGCATGCAGAATATTGCAACTCTTATTATAGAAAGCAAACCATTCATCATCATCTCATCTCAACCCATAACCCGTCATGGGTCGTAGGGGTGCCATGGTGGAAGCATCAGCAGACAGGGTCCTCCACTGCTCTCTATTCTCAGCAATGCGTACAAGTGTGGAGAAACCGTGTCCTGCCCATTCTTTACATGTTTCAGCCCAGGATTTTCTCAAAATATCTGCTATTTTTACCTTCAAGCCCTGGAATCGTTTTCGGCAGGGAGTCATGACGAGAAGACATGCCCCAAACTTGAAGTCGCACGTTTTCACTAGGTACAAAAGTGATCAGTTCTGTGATGTGCCTGCATAGGTGTTTATCTTCTCTCTAACATAGACATTTGTTTTGTGCTCTTTATAGCAAATGCGCAAAATTCTTCTGAAACATTTATGCTCGAAAGCCTGAATCCTTCGCTCCGTATCTGCAGTGAGTGTCCAGCCCTCACACCCATACAAGACCAATAGAAATACCTTGATTTGTATAATTTGGCTTCAAAGGCAATATAATTTACTTTTGTAGATCACTTATTCAACCTTGTCATGGCAGCTGAGGCCATCTCAAGTCTTGTCTTGATTTCTTTATTTGATCTTCCATCACTACATATAGTGGACCCGAGATATTTAAAGGTGTTAACTTCTTCTAACGTTTGCCCATTTAACGTAATGTTGGTCGGAACATGTTTCTTATGGCTATTCACCAATATCTTGCTTTTTTCTATATTAATTTCCATCCCATATGTTCTTGTTACTTTCTCCAGTCTAGAGGTAAGGTCTTGAAGTTCTGATTCTGTTAGGTGTTTGTACCCCATTCGTTGACTTATCACTCTCAAGGGGCAATGAGAGCGCGGTCGTTGTTAATCTGGGCATCGGCCGATCCGGCAAATTATTACTGAGTTGACTTTCCATCATAACATTTCAGTGGGCAAGAGGTTTGCTTGGCGGTGCCCATCTCCTCTCCAAGTATCCTTGCAGGTACATACAAAAATGTACCTGGAGCAGTAACAATAGCCCTCAATAAATCTGTAATGTTTTGAAACACTGTCCGGTTGACACATCACAAAAACCGCCATCTTGTTCACTCGGTAAACACAAACAGCGAACTCACATGACAGGCAAACTTGATGTTTTCATCTTTAAAATACTTATCAACACAATCCAGAAAATGAGCCAAATACACTACAAACTCATACATACCATTCTCAATCATTAATTCAACAGATCCAGGGTATAACTACCTACCCTTGTTCTGAGGAGTCAGAGCTAGAGACATGTGTTCGGGGCATGAAGGATGGAGATCGTGGCTCATTTGCTACATTCTTCGCCCACACTCAAAATATCTGCTATTTTTTGCAAGCACAAGTTTGGCAGGAGCTTACAGAGAAGACAATCAGCAGACTTGAAGTCAGCAGTTCACAGGTAAAATATGATGCAGCTGTGTGTGTCTTGTTATTGTGCACGTAGCCGGAAACAAGTATCCGCTGAACATTGTACATGTTACATAGGGTTTCCACATGAAGACATATTGAAAAACTGTGTCCTGAGCTTTTCATTTTTAGTGAGAATCTCAATGAACACGACCAATAAAATTCCTTGAGTTAAGGCTGCAAATGCAAGCAGTCAGTGTCCCCACTTTGCTCGGTCGGTGGCTATCTTTCGTGCAGTGCCTCAACTCTGGTTCATGCTTTGCATCTCAGCCTCCGCAGTTCCCCGCCAGGTTGTCTTTGGGCCACCCCTCTTTCACCTTCCTCCTGGGGCCCATAGCATAGCAGTACTTGTCATGGTGTCAGGGTCTTTTCTGAGGACATGGCCAACCCAGTTCTAGTGTCTGCCCGCTATGATGGTGTGCATATCTTTTTACTGCACCATGTAAATAGTTTCTAGTTGGAGATGGTATTTGGCCAAAAAAATTCAAAGAATTTTCCTTAGGCAGGTTGTGTGGAAAGAGGATAATTTTGACATTTCCTTTTGCTTACTTTTTGCGCTGGTGTACTTTTGTACCACGAATAATTCTCTAACACTCTTTATTTTCCCTCCTTTAAATCTTGAACCATTTACGCAAGTTCTACAGCTTCTGCTGACCATTAACCATGCTCATTATTTGAGCTTTGTCTACCCACTACACTTTTCAATATGTCTCTTTTTGGATATTGCCTTTCTTTGTATTCAGAAACTCCACAGGGTAGTGTATGTGTGTATGCATAGTCTAATTGGGGGGGGGGGGGGGGATGCATTGTTGTGTGTGGTCAGTCATCCTCTGAAATGGAAATATTTTGTTTCATAAAGATTTTATTGTTAAGCTCACTTTTCCTTATAAATTTGTAGTTGTAACTTTTAAAAAGAAAGTTTGCTTGTCTTCCGTGTTATCCCTTGTGGCACACTTGGACTTAATAAAGAAAGTAGTGGTGTCTGCTTTATGATATATAAAAATTTTTTAAATTTAAAGAGATCTGATAAAAAAATTATTAGCATTTGAAGACAGCATATCTGAAATGTTTGATTCTGGGGAAACTGAATTTAAAGTCCTGTGTCATTGTTGACAGAAGTCAGTCGAGGAGCTGCCTACATTAGGTCACTCAGTTTTTGTTACCATTGTAGACAGAAGTCAGTAGAGTAGCTGTCTTTGTTAGTTTTTTATCATTGTAGACAAAACATTCATTTATAACTAGAAAATAAAACATTTTGTACATGTTTAGTGTCATGTCAAGAGAGGCATTCTTTAAAATCAGATTGCATAATTTACATTGAGATTTGAAATTGGCATTGTTAGAGGCAATAGAGGATTTTGTCCATTTTCTGAGTTTTTAGGCACAGAGGCAATCATAAGAATGAGTTACAGTCAATCCTCGCTATTCGCTGGGGTTAGGTTCCTTGAAAACCCCATGCATACGGACGAGAAATAAGTTTATCTAACACTTGTACTTTTTTATCACTGCGGCTCGTCACAGCCTTCGTGCGCTTAGACACACTCGCGAACACACTTGCACTACGCTTGGATGCCATTATTAATTACAAAAATAATCAAAAACAGTGTAAAACTGCAAAATGTTGAATGTAAAGATGCTCGACAAAGACGTGTAAACACTATGAAAGCCGCAAGAACAATGAGACAGCCTCTCCTTGCTGCACAGTAGGCGTCTCAAAATTGTTTGCCTACTGATGTATATGGTTGTGAATACCTGCGAGGTACTAGTGAATGGCAACAAAGGGGTACACTTTATCTCATGCGAATGAGCGAATAAGAACACTCAGATAGCGAGGATTGACTGTATCTTCTTCCTTCCTATCAGGTTTCAACTTGAATATGTTTAAAGAAAGCAGGGGTTAGAGCTTTTCTAGGAATGGTATTGGTGATGGCCATGTGCACTTTCTCTGTTCCTCATATGTTGGGCACCTTTGAAGTAGATGGCCAGCAGTCATTATATCAGTGCCACAGTTACACTCATCGGTAGTTCCTATATTTAATGTTGAATAGATGGTATCCCAATCTGTTGTGACCTGTGGGAAGTCTGAAGATTACCATTTGCTCACTTCTGCTGAGATGGTAATACACATCATTTTTATTGTGACCTGGATGTTCTGCTTCCCACTTGCTCTCTGTGCTTGTGATGTGTAGCTTTTTTGTCTTTAAGCATCAAATAAAACTTCTTGCAGCAGATGCTGATCTGATGAACTGTCAATCTTGCATCAATGGTCAGCTGCAATTGTTCTCCTACATCTTGCCTCTTCTCTTGATAGACTATTTCTGTCAATCTCATGATGTTATCTTTCAACCTGTAGTGCTGTAATACACTCATTTCTGTCCATCTCATGATGTTATCTTCCAACTTGTAGAGCTGCCTTTCTCTCTTGCACTTTTGCCTTCAACTTTTCCTTCCATCATGGCAAGTTATGCCTTTTTATATGACCAAAATATTTTATCTGACTTGATCTCATTCATTATTAATCCTTTCGTTGTTAGCTTTTGTAGTATTTCTTTATTAGTTTTGTTCACTTTCCAGGAGATGTACCCCATTCTTCTATATATCCACATCTCAAGAGCCTCAATTTTTTTCCTTTTACCTGCTTATTTATTGTTCATGGTTTGGCCATGTCTGCAGAATGGGAGAAGATCGGCTACCACGACAAGCATGGGAAACAAAGAGCCAGGGAGGACAACATTAAACAATCTTTGAAGGACCGAGGACTAGAATGGAACCAGGCCAGGAGGAAGACAGCCGATAGGATAGTCTGGCGCTCTCTCTTCCAATCCTCTACACCTCACGGTAGAAGGGGAACGACTAAGTAAGTAATTTATTGTTCATGTTTCTACACCATACCATAACGAAGAGTATATGTAACACTTGATGACTCGTTTTTAATTTGTCGTTTATTTGCTTGAATGTTAATGTCTATGTCCAGATAAAACGGTATTGAATCTGTTTTACAAATGAACCGTACACAGGAAACACAGGGTGTTTCGGGTTTCACCCTTCGTCAGCCACAGTAACTGTGGTTTGTAACATTTGTAACAAACAAAAAACAAGGACAAGAAATATAGACATGTTAAAGAAACATTCTATAGACACTGCAAACACGTAATATATATTAACACAGATGAAGAGCAATAATAAAGCAAGGAAACTACAAAATCGAAAAGAATTAATCACTACAAGAAATTCAACAATCAATGAAAAACAAGAAGTCCTGCTATAAAACTCTCCACTGAAAGAATCAGGCAAGTAATAAACAATAGTCCCAATGGTGTCCAACAGCGATGAATAAAAGTGACGTCATAAAAATACACAACAGTTCATAAAAGAAAGATCGTGAAAAAAGCGACGGATGAAATAAAGAAGTCTGAAATTGAGGAAAGCCAATGAATAACGGAGTCGAGCAAAATGATGTTGGACATTTAGACCATTAGGAGAAAGGCACCCTATTTCGAAAATAAGACAATTCTCTAGAGAAAATCAACTACTGTCATCGAAAAAGCAGGAGCGTAAACCGGTTGCCTGGATGTCACAGGGACCGGAATGGTCTTGACTATTGAAATTAAGGGCCACAGGTTTTGGTTCTCTGTGATAAATGTCATTTAAGTGCTCTCGGAATCTATCTGCCAAACCTCTGCCAGTTTCACCAATAAAGGTAATGTTGCATCTTTTACAGATAATGGCATAAATAAGATTCCTAGATTCACATGTAAATGACTCTCTAATAATAAAATTGCCCTTCGGAAATGAAACAGTCGGAGTCTGGAGCACATGCGCACACATACGACATCTTGGGCGGTGGCAAGACTGTGTACCAAAATATGGAGGGCTAGTATTCATCAAATGGCTGTGTACGAGAATGTCCTTGAAATTCTTATCCCTGCGATATGCAACCAGAGGGGGATCCCGGAACAATTCACGGGTAACAGGATCAGAGTTGAGAATAGGCAGATGACGGAATAGAATTCTCTTCACCACCAGACAGTGAGGATGGAAAGTTAGAACCAGTTTGAGTCTGTCAGATTTGGCAGAAGGTTTAGTAGTGATTGCCATCTGATGAGTGGCGTGTGTGATGTGATAAAGAGCATAAGATAAAACACGTTCTGGATAAAGACGTCAGCGAAAAAACTCTAGCAGCTCTTGAGCTCGAATAGTGTTAATATATTTACGTGTTTGCAGTGTCTATAGAATTTTTCTTTAACACGTCTATATTTCTTGTCCTTGTTTCCTGTTTGTAACTGTGGCTAGCGAAGGGTGAAACCTGAAACATCCCATGTTTCCTGTGTACAGTTCATTTGTAAAACTGATTCAATACTGTTTTATTTGTTAATATATATATATAAAATTCATGACTAATGCTGTTTACTTGCTTCACTAGTTCTTGTAATTCCTGTTCACTTTAAGCTAACAAAACTATCATCTGCATATCTAAGGTCATATGCTGATCTTCCACCAGTGTTTATTCCTGGCGTTTCCCGTATCTATTTGAAAATATAAAGTATTTATATCATTTTTATTTTATGATGCAACAACTTATGGCTTGCAATACAGCTTCTAACTTATGTTGCGTTTTCCTATTGTTGCCTTTTCATTTATTCTGCTGAAGGTGGCTGACCAGTTGGAATCCTCTCACAGACTCCAACAGGACATGGTCAGCAGCCAAAACCTGAGTCTGCAAAACCAGGAGAGGCTGATGAGCCAGGCACAGAACCTCAGCGATATTATTAATGCTTCCTCCAAGAATGTGCACTTTCTGTTTGAGGATCTAAAGGTTTGTATTTATCATTTGATGTCCATGTCATTCCTTTCATTTCATGTTTTCTTTGTGTGTGTTTATCTGATACAACTACTGCATTCTTCTTAAGGATTTATCCTTGTATCTGTCAGTCTTGCCTTATGCATCCATTTCTCATAATTACCTTTGCATATGTCACTTTTATACTGCTTACATTCAACTATCTTGTTTAAGTCTCCCTTGTCACTTTTGTACTGTTTACATTCAACTGTCTTGCTTAAGTCTCCCTGCAGTTGTCATTTTTGTTTTTTATATTCAACTGTCTCACGTGTCTCCCTGCATTTGTAACTTTTTGTATTGTTTATATTCAGCTGTCTTGCATAATTATCCATGCGTTTGTCATTTGCTGTATTGTTTATATTCAGCTGTCTCCCAAAACTGTCCTTGCATTTGTCATTTTTTGTATTAATTGTATTCAACTGTCTTACTTCTTCTTCTTCTTGCGATCGCATCTTTGATGTTTACACCGTCAGACGAGTTCTCATGATGAATTCGACTTGTTTGAAGTTCCTCTTTAGCTCCATATAGCTTTGAGTTTAGTATTGAGTGATTGGGCCAGTATATCTTTCTTAACTGATCATACAGAGGACAATCCTGTAGAACATGCTCAGCAGTTTGTTCGTTTAATCCACATGTGCACAGTGGTGAAGCAGACAATCGTAGCTTGTGCATGTGTTTATTCAGTTTGTTATGCCCTGTCCCGAGGCGAAAAATAGTTATCTGTCCCTGCCGGTCGATAGTGTGATAGTCATCTTTGGGTTGGTTCTGTTCTCTTCTGATAGTCTGGATAGCTCTCTTTTTCTCAAAGTATGTGACTTCATTATATTCTTGTTCACATTCTCCTCCCTTTTTTGCAAGTTTATCTGCCTTTTCATTTCCGGGTACACCACAATGAGATGGTACCCACTGAAGTATGGTTCTCTTTTTTGGCAGCTACCTTGTTTAGTTCATTTCTCAGATGCGGGAGTTTACCACCCTTGAGAGCTTGCAGGACAGACAGTGCATCTGTGAGGATGACTACCTGGTGGCAGTCAGAGTTGGTGTTATAAATCATATTTGCAGCTTGCTCTAGAGCTTGAACCTCAGCTGTATAGTTTGAACAGAATTTACCAGTGGGAATGTGCCTAGTCTCATAGTGGTTGTCAGGATACGAGATAAAGATACCGGCACCTCCATTCACTGACTGATGTATTAATTTGGAGGGCATTGCTGGCCTGCTCCCATGGTACAGGGTATAGGGTGGGCTTCAGTGGTGTTGTCTTCATGGATAGGTCTTCTTGATGCTGTCTTTTAAGTCTTTTTCCCCGATGCACAAAGCTGCTACGCTTTAGACGTCCCAATGCCAGATCATCTAGTCTTGCCTTCATTGGGTGCGTTGGCATACTGTTGTACTTAACTGTCTTACATAACCTCTCCCTGCATTTGTCATTTTTAAATACTCTTAATTCAAATGTCTCGATAGTTTCTGACTGTTGGAGTCCGTTTATGGTAATGGTATTGATTTTATCACGCGAATGGTTGAATACGAACAAAATGTCAATAAACTTCTTCAAACGAACATTCCAACAGGTATCGTTGCATTGGGTGAACTGGGCAAGTATGGGCAGCACACAAGTCGGTGTTTACTGTACATGTATTTTATTGACGTGACACCAACGAAGTGGAACAAGACAATCATAGTTACAGATGTGAAGATCATACGTTAAAATGTTAATATCACTGTTAAAAGTTGTTGTAGATTCTCTAACAGTTAAGTTCTCTTATTCCAGTGACTAAGGATCACTTCCATTTCATATAACAGACATGGTAATTAACGTCCATTGACCTTCTCCCAAGGACGTTTATTAAGGCAAACGGATTCATTCTCACGGAGCAATAATTTATATCATACTTGTAAGCATCCCAGACTTTGTTGTAAAATTTCTTGGATAGCATATCCAATCCAAACAAAAGGCAGATATAACAATACAACCAAGTTAGTGTTTCATCTTGGCTAACCTCTCGGTATCCATACCACGACTTTGGCATAGGTAAAACGGCATATTAAACATGTGAAGCATATATCTATATTCATTAACTTGATTCCACATATGGATTCTCCCTCTACAAAAGATTCCAAAGGCTATCGACTCCGTGTGTCCAATTCTAGGAATGTCATCTCCGATGAATTCCCGCTAGACCATTAATAGGAGCGGCCTGATACTTTAATTTACATAATTAAACTTGCCATACGAAATGGGGCGACACTTACTTCAGACATCCACTATTGGCTTCGCCATGAAGACCAATAGATACGAATACAACTGCTGGCTTCTTCAAATCTGCCAGGAATCAAATAATAACACTGCGGACATAAAATGTCGTCCGAGCTGCCCCTATCATGACGTCACAATCCACTCAACTAGGTTACACGTGCGTCCAAAGCAACTCACACAGCATTGTGCACGTCAGTGCGTGAATCAATCGAACGCACAAACAATATAACTACATAAAACTGGTGCGTACATTTGGCAGGACCGAAGACTACCCCCTTAGGTAATAAATGTACGTAACAGCTCCCTTATTACCTCCCCTTAAAAAAATTAATCCCATTAATTTTTTTCGAACTAATTACTCGAGAGAGGTGAGTCAAAACTACAACAAGATTTATGACATGCATAGAATTATATCATATTAAGAAAAGAATATTGACTTGAAATTAATAGAACTAAATGACAGTATGCATTAAAGCACACATCCACCATCGACCTACTTTGGAACGATGTGGTAATATTCGAAGTAAAAAGAAGTTGAAAAAATGAAAATGAAAATGAAAAATCAACAAAAAAGATGATAATAAAATTGAACTAAGTTTTCAACAAAATTTGAAACATATGATTTCAAAAATGAAAATGAACAGCAACACTGATGATAATCAATGATAAAAGAATCAGTGAAACAGAAAATTTTGAAATACAATGTGCAAAAATGAAGCAATGTAAAATTAAACACTTTAAGAAGCAACGCACTTACTGATATCTAGCACTAGTAAGTTTGACTAGTTATCTAAAAGTAAAATATCATGTAGTGGGATACGTGACTACACGTATTGCGAGACACTAATAAAGTTAGTAGATGTGTGATTTATAAACAATCAAATTGATTAAATTGAATTAATCTAATTCTAGTATTTAATTATACATAAATAAATAACTAGTAATTTATTCTAAGTAATTCTAATTTCAGTCATTGTGAATATTCGTTCAGAACTATTTAGAGTCAACAAGAATAGGTTCCTAATGTTCCATGCACGAAATAAGTTAACGAACACAATATGTAGTGTAATATGTTCCATAACACTAATGAATGTCTATTTGTCGTTTTTACCAATGTTTCCATACTAAAAAAAAAAAGTTACTTTAATATCACTGTTCCCGTTCTAATAAAACGTTACTTCACAAGAAATAATGTTATAATCCATATGTAAGTATGTTCTTCTTCTTCTTCTTCTTGCGATCGCATCTTTGATGATTACACCGTCAGACGAGTTCTCATGATGAATTCGACTGTTGTTTGAAGTTCCTCTTTAACTCCATATAGCTTTGAGTTTAGTGTTGAGTCATTGGGCCAGTATATCTTTCTTAACTGGTCATACAGAGGACAGTCCTGTAGAACATGCTCAGCAGTTTGTTCGTTTAATCCACATGTGCACAGTGGTGAAGCAGACAATCGTAGCTTGTGCATGTGTTTATTCAGTTTGTTATGCCCTGTCCTGAGTCGAAAAATAGTTGTCTGTCCCTGCCGGTCGAGAGTGTGATAGTCGTCTTTGGGTTGGTTCTGTTCTCTTCTGATAGTCTGGATAGCTCTCTTTTTCTCAAAGTATGTGACTTCATTATCTTCTTGTTCACATTCTCCTCCCTTTTTTTGCAAGTTTATCTGCCTTTTCATTTCCGGGTACACCACAATGAGATGGTACCCACTGAAGTATGGTTCTCTTTTTGGCAGCTACCTTGTTTAGTTCATTTCTCAGATGCGGGAGTTTACCACCCTTGAGAGCTTGCAGGACAGACAGTGCATCTGTGAGGATGACTACCTGGTGGCAGTCAGAGTTGGTGTTATAAATCATATTTGCAGCTTGCTCTAGAGCTTGAACCTCAGCTGTATAGTTGGAACAGAATTTACCAGTGGGAATGTGCCTAGTCTCATAGTGGTTGTCAGGATATGAGATAAAGATACCGGCACCTCCATTCCTAACAGCATTAGTTGCTGATCCATCTGTATAGGCATGTATCCATGATTGATCGGGATAGCTTTCTTGGATCATACTCAATGTAGCAGTTCGTTTTTGCAGATCATTATACTCACATCCACTTGTGAGACCACTGACTGTTGTATTAATTTGGAGGGCACTGCTGGCCTGCTCCCATGGTACAGGGTATAGGGTGGGCTTCAGTGGTGTTGTCTTCATGGATAGGTCTTCTTGATGCTGTCTTATAAGTCTTTTCCCCCGATGCACAAAGCTGCTACGCTTTAGACGTCCCAATGCCAGATCATCTAGTCTTGCCTTCATTGGGTGCATTGGCATACTGTTGTACTTTTCCATCTGGATCATGGTTTTTGTGTCTCTTCTATGGGACAATGTCTGTAATCCAGCAACCTTCTGCATCTCTGTTATTGGTGTAGTTTTCATGGCTCCTGTAATGAGCCTGAGAGCTTGATTTTGCACCTTGTCCAAAGACTGCAGATGTGAGTTAGCAGCTGATGACCATGCTGCTGAGCTAAACTCTAAGTGTGGTCTTATTACTCCATTATAAATCTTCTTTAGATTTCGTTCATTTGCTCCCCAGTTGGTACCTGCTAATTTTCTGAGTATGCCTAGTCGTCTTTGGGCCTTTCCTTCTGCATTTTCAATATGCTTATTCCATGTAAGCCTTTGGTCAAATGTCACCCCAAGATAGGTGGGGTAGCTTTCTTCCTTGATCACGGTTGTCCCTAGGTGTATGTTAGCTGATTTGTCCTTGGGGGCGAGGGGAGAACAGTGTTGTGGAGGTTTTGTCTGTGTTTATTGTGATAAGCCATTTCTCTGCCCATGACACTAGCATGTCTGCTGCCCGCTGCATTCTATAATTTGCTGTGGTGACATTTTCATCAGCGCACCAGAGTACTAGGTCATCTGCATATAAGGCAGCTTTAACTCCTGCAGGGAGATCTTTCACCAGGTCATTGATGTAAACAAGGAAGAGTGTTGGGGAAATTACTCCTCCTTGAGGTACCCCCTGATGGAGCAACACTTTTCTGCTCTGCAGACCGTCAAGAGTGACTCTAGTTCTCCTGTTATGCAAGTATGACTGGATCCATTTCATCATGTTGCCTTGGATTCCACTTCTCCTAAGTTTTGCAATGAGGCCATCTTTCCACACCTTGTCAAAGGCCTGCTTGAAGTCGACCCAGATCGTTAGGACCTTTTTCTTCTCCTGGAAGGCATCTTCTATTGCTTGAGACAAGTAAGTAACTTGGTCTTCTATACTGTAGCATTCTCTAAATCCAGCTTGTTCCGGCACCAGGATCTGCTCAGACTCTAAAATACCATTTCAATCTGTGGTTGACTATTCGCTCCATAGTCTTCCCAACACAGCTTGTGAGACTGATTGGCCGGTAACTTGCAGCCTCGGTCTTACATTTCCCTTTCTTTAGTATGGGTATTGTGATGGCTTCTCTCCATACTTGGGGTACCGTTCCTTTCAACCAGCTGTGGTTGAATATCTCAAGCAGTTTTGTCTTTGCTGCTGAGCTCAGATTTACTAGCATTTCGTTGCTGATTTTGTCTGGGCCGGGTGACTTTTGAAACTTAAGCTTGGAAATAGCCTTCTGTAGTTCTCCTAGTGTGATGGGTTCCCTCATTGGGGCAGGAGTATCTGTCTGTCCCATGGTTGCCAGTATTTCTTTTCTTATCTCTCTCTGATGGTCTATGTTAATGGGTAAGTTGCTTTCTGAACTGTATCTTCTAGCAAACAAGTCTGCAGCTTGTTTTCCTCTGAAAAGTTTGCCACCTTCATCCAATGTGATAGTCTGCCTTGGTGAGGAATGCTCTTCATTTAGAGACTTGACTAATCTCCAAAGTTTCCTGCCGTCTTTCTCAAGGTTCAGCGATGCCGTTTTAGTTCTCCAGCTTTTCCGCTTTTCTTCTAGCTTTGTTCTCTGAAACTCTGCTACAGCCTTTTTCCATTTGTTGTGAGTTTCAAGTGAAGGCTGAGACTCTGCGTCCTTTCTAGCCTTGTCCATAGCTTCCTGACGTTCTTGGAGTGTGCTGGACCAGTATGGTATGTAGTTACGCCGGCATCCTTTGGGAATGGTTTCTTTTGCAGCTTGTAGTATGCATCTGTTGAAGTCTTTTACCACTTCATTAATGTCTCTGTTCTGTACCTTGAAGGTAGACAGCAGCGTGTTCACCTGATGCCTGAATAAACCCCAGTTGGCTTTTTTGTAGTTCCATCTTGTAATGGCTGGGCCTGTACTGAGAGTTGCACTCTGGACAGTAAGAAAGATTGGGCGATGGTCGCTTCCCCCTAGTTGGTCTCCTACTTCTCTACTAATAGATCCAGCTATATCTGGTGTGGAGAAGGCAAGATCTGGTGTTGAGGTTGTGTGCCATCCTCTGGAGTAGAAGGTAGGAGTATCTGTGGCATTATTGACTAGGATTAGGGAGTGATCATCTTGCCAAGTTTCAACCTCTTCACCTCTGTGATCCAGATGGTTATAGCCCCAGCTCTGGGAGTGGCTATTAAAGTCTCCAACTGCTATAAAGTTGGTGGCTGGTACCTGTATAGAGCTGAGACTCAGGGGTTTGTTGTTCGGACAGTAATAGTTCAGGAGTTCTATTTCCATCTTGTCTACCTTTATCTGCAGCAGCTGATATTCTGCTCCATCCATGAAGGTTTTCCTTTCGTGTGCAGGAATGTTATTCCTTACAAGAGTAAGTACTCCTCCTTTTCGTCTATCTTGTCTGTCGGATCTGAAGCATTGATATCCCCTTATTTTAAAGGTTTGATCTGCTTTCAAGTGAGTCTCTTGGATACAGCAAACACTGACTTGCTTCTCATACAAGATGTTTTCCAGCTCTGTCTTTTTGCTGTATCCAGCCTGCTTGCTGTTCACTCCCTGTGCATTCCAGTGCATCATGACAAGTGGCACTCTGGGTTTCTCTTTTTCTGTTTTGTTTTGGTCAGTAGTTCTCCTCCGCCGTCTGTTGACTCCACAAGACGGTCTAGAGGGTCCTCCAGTAGCTGAGGGTGGGCTCTGTCGAGGCTCAGAGCCCGGCACTGCACCTGCCTGGTGGAGCTCCACAGGGCGAGCACCAGAACGAGATTTATTTGACGGTGTACTCTCCATAGAAAAAAAAAGCGAGTTGCATGATACTGTGGTTTCCGGTGCGCCTTCTGGCCCAGTATCTACGACTTTAGCACCTGTTCAACGGGAGAGTGGGCTCATCCCTAATCTGTTTATGTTCCCAGTAGTAGACTATTCGCAAGCAGCCTGGGGGTGTCACTGCTCTGCGCGGACCTTGTTTACCGAGGCGGCGTCCGAGCTCGTATGGTGAAAATATGGTTGCGTTATCTTCAAAATAGCCCTGTCTTTCCCGTGGCTTTTCTGCCATCCTGCAACTTTGAGTTAGGGAGTTCTGAGCTCCAGTCTCTTTCCCAGGCATTTTATCCTGGCCTGGCACGCATACAGAGGACCCCACTTCTGGTTCTAAGTTAGCAGTTGGGGATAGGTGGGGTAGCACACTGTGCATTCCCCGTCATCCAGGGGGCTCTCCAACTATGCAGAGCTTGCACAATGCTGTGCTCTGGTTCTGGGCTCTCCCAAGGAATCCTCACGTCCTGCACAGAGCCACTTCCCGATACCCACCACCTGCCAACCCTCCATTGTAGAAATCTCCTGCATGCGGCCATCCAGTCAAGAGCCAGTATTAAGTCTGGTGCCCAAGTGATCCCCCCAAGCTCAGTGTGCAATGCTGGGTTCTCATCATGCTGCAACACAGGAGGGATTGTGATGCTCAGCCATCTCTCTCAATTCTGCACCGATAAGTGACATCGGGGACTTAACTTTGCCTCAGTACTGGGAGGCCCCGTTTCCGGGTACACCACACACAGCCAATTGAGGCAACGGTCGCCATGGGCGTGATAGACGACAAACAGTGAAGAATGAGGCAAGAAAGCATTTAACCCATGAAGTGGGGGTGGATTGGTGCAGACCAGAGCATGTACCACTCGCCGGTGGGTTCTGCATCTACACCTATAGGGTTCCACCCACTCCTCAGCCCATTTAGTCTGGCCCCTCACCCAGGACCTGTCCGGCTTGGGTGACCCTGCCAGGAGTAAAACTCCCGCCGGCATAGCTCCCGGGATCATTGAGGCGCTCAAGCTCTCCAACCACGGCAAGGTAGGCTTACATGTGGAGAGTAAGTATGTTCTGAAAGTTATATATATACGAATACTGTAGAGCTACACATAGTATTCACAGATGTACAATTAACGACACTGTACAAAGTTATTCATGTTTCGGTGAGGACGTTTCTCGATCCAAAAGTAGTTTAGTTTCACCAAGTTCACTAGGGCATCTTGAAAGACAGTCTGCAAATACATTCTGCACTCCAGGAATAGCACGTATCTCAAAGTGGAATGGCTGGAGAGCTATAGCGTAACGCGCTGACTTTGATGACTTAACGTTTCCAGTATTCAATGCCGTAAGAGCTTTCTGGTCAGACTCCACCACAAAGTGTGATCCGAGGAGATAACGTTCCAGTTTTGTGATTGACCATACAAGAGCAAGGAGCTCTTTATCGAGAACGGAGTACTTCATTTCACTCGTCGTAAGCTTTCTGGATACGTACATAACAGGAAATAAGGTACCTCCGTATTCTTGCATCAAAACTGCCGCGATAGCGTAGGAAGAAGCATCACTGCGAAGAACAAAGGTGAGATCTTTGTTAGGCAACCTTAAAAAAGGCTTATTTGAAAAAATTTGTTTTATATAGTCTAATGCCGTTTGGTGATCCTGCGACCACTTTATTACATTAGGTGTGCCTTTCTTCAGTAACGAAGAAAGAGGTGCAGTTATAGTAGACAAATGAGGGATGAATTTAGAATAGAACTGTATTAGTCCTAAGAGTGACCTCACTTGTTTTTTTGTCTTAGGTGCTGAGATGTTTAAAATTTTAGAGACGTTACTGTCTTCTGTATATATTAAACCGCGACCTATACGGTGACCAAGAAATGAGATGTCATGAAAACCGACAAAAGCCTTTGAAGGTTTTGCTGTTAAGTTGTAATCCCGTAAGGTAGAAAGTAAAGATTTTAAAACCTGAATATGTTCATCCCAAGAGTCACTGAAAAGACAGATGTCATCTATATAAGTAATGACATCGGGACGATGAGACAATATGCGGCGCATCATGCGTACAAAGGTAGCTGGCGCATTCATTAACCCGAATGGCATAAAATTATATTGAAAAAGACCCTTTGGCGTCGAGAAAGCGGTGAATGGCTTTGCTTTAGGGGTTAATGGCACTTGCCAATAACCCTTTGAAAGGTCAAATTTCGAAAAGAATGTGGCATGAGACAATTTCTCTAATAAGTCGTCTAAAAGAGGTAATGGTTCCGCATCAAATTTTGTAACTTTATTTAATTTCCTGTAATCTACGCAAAGACGTATATTGTTGTCCTTCTTCCGAATGATTACCATAGAAGAAGAATATGGTGATGAAGATGGTTCAATTATATTTAATTGAAGCATCTCATCCAATTCCCTATCAACCTTATCACGAAAGTGTAAAGGAATAGGATATGGGCGAACTCGAATAGGTGTATCGTCAGTCAGAATAATGTCATGTTGGATGACTGACGTATGACCTGGGATGTCAGTAAGGACATCCTCATACGTGTGTAGAATATTAGAGACTTGCTGACGTTGATCATCAGTAAGAGTAGATGAGATAGTAACATCATTCCATTTCTCAGTGGAATGGAGTGGTACAACTGGTATTGGTAGTTGTACATCATCAAAAGAAGATTCCTCTTCTTGGATGACTGACAAACTAGAATAGTGTTGAATAGGTGGTGTAGGATCGTCAGTTGCCTGAAACACTGACTGTAAGTAATCAGGACGTGAGTAATACTCCTTCAACATGTTAATGTGGAAGGTTTTATGTTTGCCATTAACATCAACGATGTAGTCGACATCGGATATTCTTGAGATGATCCTGAAAGGACCTCTCCAGGTAATTAAAAGACGATTGTTATGCGCAGGAAGTAATACAAAAGCTTCCATCACCAGGTATGAGCTGGCGAAGACGTCTATATTTGTTTGCAGATAGACGAGCTTTTTCTTTGGCATGTTCGGATGATGCAGTAGCTAGTCTACAAGCATCTATGATTTTCTTTCTAAGAGAGATCACATACTCATAAGAGGATTGAGTTTCCTCTTCAATATTCTCATCCACCAATAAGTCGTGGATTAACGACATCGGACCGCGTGGTTGCATGCCAAAAACAAGCTGGAACGGAGAAAACCCGTTGCTTGATTTTGTACCTCGCGATACGCAAAGAGACAAGCGGGTAGGACCCGATCCCAGTCTTGGGGATGGTCTTGAGTCATCTTACCCAACAACTGCTTGAGTGTCCTATTGAGACGCTCAATTAACCCATTTGACATCGGATGATAAATAGAACTAAGAGATCTATCTATACCTAATGTCTTCATCACTTGAGACATGGATTCAGAAATGAATTGAACCCCATGATCCGACAAGATTTTCCGTGGAAAACCAATGCGTGAGAAGATTAACATCAATGCCTCTGCTACACTGGCAGATGAAGTGTTCTTGAGAGGGATGGCCTCAGGCCAACGAGTGCACATATCAATGCACGTAAGAATATGCGTATGCCCTCTAGCAGATGGAAGCATTGGACCAATAATGTCAATGGCCATTTTATCAAATGGTCTAATCGGGATGTCCGCAGCTTGAATAGGAGCCGCATGAAATGGACCCCGTACCTTAACTTCTTGACATATCAAACAGGACCGACAATAGAGAGTAACATCTCTATGGACGCCTGGCCAGTAGAATGCCGAAAGCACTCTGGATTTGGTACGCGAAAAACCCATATGGCCCGCACATTGCGAGTCATGAGCATGTCGTAATATACGAGATCTCATACAGGATGGGACAAGAATCTGAGAACATAAGGATAAATCCTTTTCCTGTATGACTCTAACCAAAATCCCATTTTTAAGTATAAAGTCATGTCTAGATTTTGCAAGTTTGTTGCTTGTATTCTTTTTGTTAACATACTGAAAGAATTTTTTTAATGAATTATCATTCTTTTGCAATGTTGCAAACAACTCCCGTGAAATAGGAGCATCATCATCACAAGTGGTATGAACTGTAGGTTCAATAGGTGTATCATGCGACATATTAATAGCTTGCGCTCTAGTCACTACTGCATTTGCAGTTTGAATATGTCGCTCTTCCCATTCAGCAATTTGCTGAGGTGTACACTCTTTAATACCATGTATGCGACCAAGAATCAAATCACAAATTGGATTTGGAAGAAGACATGCTTGGATCTGGCCTGAAAAAAATGGAGTATGAAGTGTTATAATGGCTGTGGGGAATGTTTCCACAGTTCCGCCAAACGTGACACATTTCACAACCCTGCCCGTCGCACAACTAGGGTCGATCAGCGATGTCCGGACGCCCACTGTCGTACAACCTGAGTCGAATAAAAGAGAGCATGAAATATTGTTAACAAATCCTCTGTTAAACTTAAGAGAGCCCTGTCCATGGTGTACTGACGCAGGAGTGGCCATGCAGACTGCAGGTAGACTAGGCAAGGTATGTCCGCAACGCAGCGTCGTGATCGCCTTAGGCTGGAAAAGAGTCGAGCATTCTGGGCAGTCTTTCACCTGGGAACAATCTAGAGAACAAGACATAGCATTGTGAGTTTCAGCTACTTTACCCTGTTCAGTGTTAGCCTGTGTATCATTAAAAGCAACATTAGAATGTCTAACTGTATTATTCGACGATCTATCTCGTCGGCGCGATCGATTGTGATTTTTGTCATTAAAATTGCCATAATTGTCGTTTCTGCTAGAGTTAAAATTTGGATTAGTCCGATAATTAGTAGAATGATCGTTATGATGTTGGTTAAATGGTTTATTTCCAAAAAATTGTCTGTTTTGCGGACCCTGAGACCTTGATCTCCAGTTTTGTTTATTATAATGTCCTTGATTATTTTTAAAATAATTGTTACCAAAATCTCGCGATCTGTGAGTTTGGTTCCAAGAAACATTAAATGGAGCAGATTGTTGAAATTGCTTCCCTTTGTAAAAGTTATCATTGGTGAAATTATGATTATTTCCCTTATTGACATATCTATCAGCACTAAAAGAACGATTGCGTGAAAAATTGTTTTGTTGTGCTGCAAAAGCAACAGGCAATTCACTCTTAATCTGCGCGTTACTTAGATCCATGTTTGGGGTGAGCAGTGCAAAAATTTTTTGCATGTTCTTCTAAGTTTTTCATTGATAAAGGTTTCCGTTCGTGTAAAAATGCGAGAAATGTAGGATTTACCGACGAAAGTACCTTATCGCGCATCAGTAAATCAAAGAGACCTTCATACGACTTTTCAATTTTGGATAATTCGATCCATCTTTCTAATGTTAGTCGTATCTGTGACAGAAAATCACTAAAATTTCTGCTAGATTGGGGTAGTAATGTGTGAAATCTCAAACGATATTCGTTTTCTGTCATTTGAAATTTTTGCAGAAGTGCTGCTCTAAGAGCATTGTAGTCGTTTTTCTCACCAATGCTGGTGGTATGATAAACTGCTAATGCATCTCCTGTAAGTAATCTGGATAAATATGTACAGTATAGAGCTTTATCCACGTTATAAGACCCACAAGTGGCCTCAAACCTATCCAGGAAGAATATTACGTCATCAGACGGGGGATTAAATTTTGGCAATTTAAGGTGAATCTCCTTAAAATGATCCTGTCTGGATGAAGTGTGGCTTTCAAAAGTTCTCTGAGAATTAGCTTCCTGAGTTAACCTAAGTCTCTCATATTCTGACTCTGCTAATTTCAGTTCATGCTGTCGTTTTCTTTCATTCTCTTCCATCTCAAGCTGAAGTCGTTTTGTGTTTTGTTCAGCTATTAATCTCCTTTCTTCTATTTCTTTTTGTTTCTGTTCCATTTCTTTTTCAGCTATTAATCTTTTTTCTTCCATTTCTTTTCTAAGTCTTTCTTCAGACTCCTTTTGCTTCTGTTCTGCCTCTCGCTGAAATCGTTTCTCTTCCAATTCAGCGGCTAATCTCATTTTTTTCTCCTCTTCCTCAGCCATAAATTTCCTCTTCTTCTCTTGTTCCTCAGCCTCAATCCGTTTTTGATCTGCCTCAAATTTCATCTTCTTCTCATGTTCCTCAGCCTCAATCCGTTTTTGATCTGCCTCAAATTTCATCTTCTTCTCTTGTTCCTCAGCCTCAATCCGTTTCTGATCTGCCTCAAATTTCAAATTTTCCAAACGTAAAGTTTCTAACCTTCTCTGATCAGCTTCTATTTCTTGAGCTTTCTTATATTCTGACAGTGCAAATGCTTTAGCTTCATCAGGAGCCATCTGAAGAGCTTTTGCTTGCTTAATGAAATAGTCTAAGGTAGCCATTTCAATATTATTATGTAATAATACTACTTAAAAGTGTTACTACAACTAGTGGTCCTCGTTCCTGTCTTTAGAACGGTATAATGTTATCATATAATTATTAAATATGTTATTAATCAATAAATTTATGTAATCAAATGTCATGAAATGAACAACGAGAAAGACAATAGAAACATAACCGACAAGACATGATAAAATGGACGGGTGAACACAATCGTAGAAATCAAAAAAAAATAAAATGTATAACTAAAATAGAATATCGTAAAAATATACGACGATAACTACGATCAGATAGTTAACAAGACAATAGACAACACAGTGTAAAAACAATGGTTTTGTAAAAAACTAAACGACAGGAAAGGTGAGATGGACAATAATCACAAAAAAAATACATCATGAAAATAAGGTACGATTAAAAAGAACTATGAGAACAACAAGTAAAACTTGACGAAACAGCTAGAACAGATAGGTGTTACAGACCACCAAACACAGTGGACCTAGAATCCTTCTACGCTCACGCGTAGGAACATTCCACTGCGGGAAGTCTGCAAAATAATGTCCTACAGAACGTCTGACGAAGAGCCCGAATTGACTTCGAGATGGATCTCGTTCGTCAGATCTACCTCCCAACCTCCCGCAAAGAATACACAACACATAACAAATAATATAGAAAATATAGATATGAACATTAAAGGCACAGCTAAATGTAATAAAGTGTATAACGACAACACGCTATACTCATCTCGCGTGCTGGAAAGAACAACCAATGTGCCTCGTCCCCGTGTATGTACTGGAGGAATAAAATACTTCGTTCTGCTTTTTCAACACAAGCTCGCACGTAATGAGGAATAGGTGATCCCAAGTGCAGTTAGTCACCGTACAACTGGACCTGGAGGTTGATTGATGACCTTGAGGTAACGGTTAGTTGATTCTGATTCATTTTTACAATGTTCCAAATTTAAGATGATTTCACCTTGAAAGAACAAATCCCATCTTCAAACGATTCCTTGGCTTGCGTTCGTTCCTTTGAAATAATTATTTTCAAACCACGCTGGCACACCATTTTCTGTTGGAGTCCGTTTATGGTAATGGTATTGATTTTATCACGCGAATGGTTGAATACGAACAAAATGTCAATAAACTTCTTCAAACGAACATTCCAACAGGTATCGTTGCATTGGGTGAACTGGGCAAGTATGGGCAGCACACAAGTCGGTGTTTACTGTACATGTATTTTATTGACGTGACACCAACGAAGTGGAACAAGACAATCATAGTTACAGATGTGAAGATCATACGTTAAAATGTTAATATCACTGTTAAAAGTTGTTGTAGATTCTCTAACAGTTAAGTTCTCTTATTCCAGTGACTAAGGATCACTTCCATTTCATATAACAGACATGGTAATTAACGTCCATTGACCTTCTCCCAAGGACGTTTATTAAGGCAAACGGATTCATTCTCACGGAGCAATAATTTATATCATACTTGTAAGCATCCCAGACTTTGTTGTAAAATTCTTGGATAGCATATCCAATCCAAACAAAAGGCAGATATAACAATACAACCAAGTTAGTGTTTCATCTTGGCTAACCTCTCGGTATCCATACCACGACTTTGGCATAGGTAAAACGGCATATTAAACATGTGAAGCATATATCTATATTCATTAACTTGATTCCACATATGGATTCTCCCTCTACAAAAGATTCCAAAGGCTATCGACTCCGTGTGTCCAATTCTAGGAATGTCATCTCCGATGAATTCCCGCTAGACCATTAATAGGAGCGGCCTGATACTTTAATTTACATAATTAAACTTGCCATACGAAATGGGGCGACACTTACTTCAGACATCCACTATTGGCTTCGCCATGAAGACCAATAGATACGAATACAACTGCTGGCTTCTTCAAATCTGCCAGGAATCAAATAATAACACTGCGGACATAAAATGTCGTCCGAGCTGCCCCTATCATGACGTCACAATCCACTCAACTAGGTTACACGTGCGTCCAAAGCAACTCACACAGCATTGTGCACGTCAGTGCGTGAATCAATCGAACGCACAAACAATATAACTACATAAAACTGGTGCGTACATTTGGCAGGACCGAAGAAAAGTTACGTTCAAAATATTGTGCTGCTCTGCACCAATATGATAAATCATCTTTTCCAGAAATCAACCATAGAACAGAGGCAGATTATTGGGGATCTCTTTGACCAGCTGTCCAAACTGCAGACCACCATCTTGGGGGAGATTTCAGGATTCTATTCACTTTTCTACTACGTCCTGTCAGTATTTGTCTGCTACCTCCTCACATCAGCATCTCGCACATCAGGTACTGTCATTAGCATATAATTTTATCAGGTGAAAGGGCAAGGATGAAAGTTTGACTGTATCAGTAAACAAATTAACATAAAGTTAAATAAGTGAGATAAATGATACATAAGTGAATGGAAGTTGTCAGACAAAGTAAGCTTACACAAAAGAAATATAATGTAAAGAAGATTACATCCTGCCGCAGTTGATAACGTTGATTCACTCCTATAGAGAGGCAGTGTTGTCGATCAGAAGGTCCTGGGCTCAAGTCTCCGGGAAGCCTATCACTTCTATTGTCTAGTTTCTTTCTTCTTTATTTCTCACGAGTGCCTGAAGCGTACCTTTATGTGTGTTATTTATTTTCTGTTTACAGGCCTTGTCTTCCCTTCTTTATATATTTGAAAGAATAAAGGTAATGGTAGTCCCACATTAGAAACTGTACCAGGGTGGGAAGTTTTAGAGATTTCACCATGCTAGGTCCAGCTTTTTTATGAGGTGGGGTGGCCAGTTCCCTTCCTCGCTGCCTTTTCCTTCCTTAACTCAAAAGCAGGATCAGGTACGCATTTACAGCTGAGTAGACTGGAGCGTGTCACCACCAAGTTTCGATCCAGGAATCCCAGTAACTGAAAGGAAAGTGATCTTACCGCATAGCATATCCGACGCTAGTGAAAGAATGCAAGTGTTAAATGTTTGGTTTGGTTTTAAGGACTATCTTCATTGCACACGGACAACTCCATCAGTGCTCCGATCTCCTCCCTTAGATCACACAAGGAGGATCTCTGCACAGTGCACGAACTCTGTAGTACCGGCGAGAATCCCAGTGTGTGAATAGGAATCACACATTCTATAAATATTTTTGTGGTAGGTAGGTTTCTAATTTTTAAATTTTCCCAGGGCAGTGGCCTGATAGGCCTACTCTTTACAATTTCCAATTGCCGTGGAATTTCTAACGTGCGCAACTTGCACATGGGACCTCCTATTTTTTTCACCCTTATCCGAGAAAGCTAGGCATCCGATCTCACTACACAGGAGACCAGGGGGGGAATATGACATAATTAGGACCACTAGTTCTGAAAAAAAATTCCATAAATTATATTCCCTCAACTGGGAATTGAACCCGGTACCTCTAGAACTCGAGGCGGATGTCATACCTCTCAGCCACTCTGACCCCCCTAAATGTTAAATGTTTTTCAGAGTTGAAAAGGGGGGGTGTTAGAATGAGTATATGTTATGGTTTTCTGGTTAAATTTGTGTGATAATTTTCTGCCTCAGCGTGTATGAGTTAAGCATCAACCAGTAACCCCTCGTGGACTAAATATCTGTCAGGGGATATTTTCTCTTAGTATTGAGGAATATGAAACCTATGCGGTAGTTATTCGAGTTGCATCAGCTTATTGGAATGACATACTGTGGTTGAGAAACAGAAGCCAGAACTTTGTAGAAGCGTCAGTTCTGTTTGAGAGAGAAGATGAAGCCAGTTTTATGTTCAGGACTTTGGTATGCAGCTAGCATTTGCTGATGATGTTGCCCTGATTGCTAAATCAGAGGCACATCTTCAATCCAACCTGCAAGTCTGGAAGGAAGAGCTGGAGAAGAGAGGGATGATCATAAGCAGCTCGAAAACAAAAACCATGGTGATATCATGAGAGGAAAGAAGACATCAGATTAAGCTGGGAGAACAGGTCCTGGAGCAGGTCGATCACTTTAAATACCTTGGAGCTGTCATAGACCGGAAGGGAGGCATCAAAGAAGAGTTGGCTACCCGAAGAGCAGCAGCTGTGAGACTTTTTCAAGCCATAAATCGAGGATTCCTCAGCAAAAGAGAAGTTGGTAAGAAGACAAAGATGGCTGTATACCGCTCCACCTATGTCCCAGTCTTGACGTATGGATGCAAATCATGGGCAATGACTACAACCCACAAAAGCCAGATCCAAACCTCAGAAATGAGGTATCTGAGGAAGGTGCTTGAAGTAACAAGAAGAGACATGGTCCGCAACCAGACGATACGTCAAGGCCTAAAAACCCAACCCTTGCAGACCCAAGTAGAACAGTCCCAACTGAGATGGTTTGGCCATGTCTGCAGAATGGGAGAGGATCGGCTACCACGACAAGCATGGGAAACTAAGAGCCAGGGATCCAGACCTCCAGGACGACCCACAAGTCCGCTGGGAGGACAACATTAGACAATCTTTGAAGGACCGAGGACTAGAATGGAACCAGGCCAAGAGGAAGACAGCCGATAGAATAGTATGGCGCTCTCTCTTACAAATCTCTACACCTCACGGTAGAAGAGGAACGAATAAGTAAGTAGACTTTGGTATGCAAGTGAGATGTTACGTGGCAGGTCCATAAGTTGTCTGTATTTTATGACCAGGTCACCTGTCTTGTTTGGTGTTGCTGAAGTATTAGTGCTGTGTGCAAGTATCCAGTATACTTTTGTCAGGTGTTCAGGTCATTTCTGTTTACCTGTTGAGAATTGTTTGGTAAGGATTTATGACTCTTCATATTAGACAGTTTATGCTTTCATATATACGGATAAAAGCTGAGGATCAGATATCTGGTGCAGTTGCTGCCTTATACAATAACTGAACATGATTGACTATACATTTCAACTGCGATTGAGCATAGATGATTTATGAGAAACAGCATTAAATCACTTTTACATCAATCAATCAATACCCTTTAGCTCTCCGAGGAGCAAAGGCCTTCAACAAACACATGCCAAGTCTTCCTGTCCCGTGCCATCCGCTCAAGTTCTTTCCATGTTTTCCTCATCATTTTCACCTCTGTATCCAGCTCTCTTCTCCATGTGTTTTTTGGTCTACCTCTGCCTCTCTTTCCCTGTGGATTCCAGAACAAGGACTGCCTTGTAATGCTATAAACAGGTTTCCTCAATGTGTGTCCTATCCATCGCCAGCATCTTCTCAGCTCTTGTTCTACTGGCACTTGTCTGGTTCTTGTCATCAATTCCACATTTGTGACTTTGTCATACCATTTCAGTCCTTTTGTTCTACGCAAGCACCCGTTTATAAAAGTCTGTAGCTTTTTAGTTGTTTTTGTTGCTCAGAACTTTTACATAGCATATTAATAATTCCTTTGTAAATAACGCAATTGGTCGTATTGGTCATAATAATAGCCCCTTCAGTCATGACTGACTATGGGAATGCGCCCCTGAGGTGACACCCCTGGTATTCCTTTCGATGTTTCCCTCTCTCTTTTGCTTGCTGTGAGAACTTCTTTTCGCCCAATCTGAGGTGGGGCCTTAGAGATCATCGCGACTTGATGCGGTCAGTAGCTTTATCCTCCCAGGATGCTGGACTTATGTCCAGTGCCCTCATGTCTCTCTTGCACACATCTTTGAACCTCAGCTGCGGCGCGCAACTGTTCTTTTGCCATCTGCCAGTTAGTTGTCCATAGAAGATATCTTTCTGGGTATGACCATCTTCCATGCAGCGGACATGGCCAAGCAAGTGTAGTCTGTGCTGTCTAAGCATCTAAGCAGTGTATACATGCTTTGAAGGCCAACACCTCGACATTTGTCACTTTGTCCTTCCACAGAAAAACCGAGGATGCGGTGTAGACACCGTAGATGGAATATATTGAGCCTTGTTTTTTGCTTAGCATAGGTTGTTCATATGTACCTCTTAACTAGCGGAGTGATAGATTCATTTTTCTACAGAGTCATTGAAACATCACTTAGTGTTTTTAAATTGTGATATCTTCACGTGTATCTATTGAATATATGTAATGCAGATGTTAAAACAATGAGCAACAACTGCTGTTTGACTCGTACGTTTCATATAGCCAGTAAACTGATGTTACAAGATGTAGCACTATTGCTTGTCATGAAATCGTGTTGAACAGGTCAGATTTCACGTTCAGTAATGCTAATGTGATACAATATTTTATGTAATAATAATAATAGCCCCTTCAGTCATAACTGACTATGGGAATGCGCCCCTGAGGTGACAGCCCTCAGCTGCTTATTTTCCTGGTGCTCCTTTCAATGTTTTCTCCTCACCTCTGCTTCTTGTGTGAGCCTCTCTTCGCCCAATCTGAGGTGGCGCCATAAGTAGCATCGCCACTTAGTGCGATCGGCAGCTTTATCCTCCCATGTTGCTGGATCCATGTCCAGTGCCCTCATATCTCTCTTGCCCACATCTTTGAACCTCAGCTGTGGTCGCCCAACTGTTCTCTTGCCATCTGCTAATTGTCCGTAGAAGATATCTTTTGGGATGCGACCATCATCCATGCGGCGAACATGGCCAAGCCAGCGAAGTCTGCGCTGTCTAAGAAGCGTATACATACTTTGAAGGCCAGCATGTGACAACACCTCAACATTTGTCACTTTATCTTTCCACGAGATGCCGAGGATGCGGCATAGACACCGCAAATGGAAGGGGTATTGAGCCTTCTTTCTTGCTTAGCATAGGTCGTCCAGGTCTCGCTGCCATATAGGAGTGTGCTGGTGACGCAGGCATTATATACCACAGCTTTGGTCTTCATTGTGAGTTTAGAGTTTCCCCAAACACGCGATGTGAGGCGGGCAAAGGTAGCTGCAGCTTTGCCAATGCGGCTGTCGATTTCTGTATCCAGTGAGAGTTTGTCATTGATGGTAGACCCTAGGTATGTGAAGTGGTGCACCACTGCCAATTCATAGTTATCGATAGTGATAACTGGTGCAGCACCCACATCCTGACTCAGCACATTCGTTTTCTTTAGACTTATTGTGAGGCCAAAATCCTTGCATGCTTTAGTGAAGCGATTCATCAAGCTCTGAAGCTCCTGTTGGCTTTGAGTGACGACTGCAGCATCATCAGCGAACAACAAGTCTCTTATAGTGACCCTTCTGATTTTTGTTTTTGCCTTCAGCCTTGAAAGATTAAACAGACAGCCATCTGACCTAGTGTGAAGGCATATTCCTTCAGTTGCATCTCTGAATGCATGTTTCAATGTAATAAAACAGCAGTTAATTGTCTTGATTATTTGACATGTGTTTCAGGTAAATTAGTTGGACAGGTGTGAAGAAATAAAAATGTAAAAATAGGACGTGACTTTTCTATCAACCTGTTTATTGAGACATGGTCAGCACATGTTTGTGTTCACACATATATTTATGACACCGGTGTTTGTAACACTAGCAAGTAATTTGGTGTTTTCAAGAATACTTGTAAACGTGTAAAGGTAAACGGTAAAGGTAGTCCCATAGCAGATACTGCTGTTGGGGAGTGAAGTGTTAGAGACTTCACATACTAAGTCCAGCTTTTGTTTATGAGGTGGGGTGACTAGTTCCTTTCCTGTCACGGGTTGCCTCCCCTTAGCCCTGCAGTAATGGTCCAACAGTGGCCAAAACTCAAGAGTAACTAATGTGGGCCTTCAAAGGTGTCTACCTTCGCACATGATTACTCTTGGCAGAGTTGTAAGTAGAAAGATAATGATGCTTCTACCTCAAGGGTGTGTTCACAAGATATTCAGAAAAGCGAGAACAATGCTGCACGAGGCTGAGAAAATGTTAACTCTAGGATCTGCCATCAGCTTTTGTTAAGGAAAGGGTTTTCTTATAATTCGTTAGCTCGTTCAAGCCCCCAGCTGAGTTAATTCAACAAATTTCCTCTTAGTATTATTGTATAGCTCTGGTTAAGTGCATTTAAGAAATGGTCTGAGATATACGGTTGTAGTACATTCAAAATGATTAAATCAACTTTAGATTTGTCTTGGTACAAGTAACAAATTTAATAATCAATTATGTTTTAACAGTTATAAAAATGAATAGTTCCTTATAGAAAAAGTTATCATCACTGGGCGTTAAAAAATGGATAGTTCACTTGGCAGCTTTTATGTTTCTACTTAGCTGGGTCTTTGCTTGACTGGATCACACTCGTATCTGGTCAAGTTTGAAAGTTGTAGCACGTTCCAAGAAGTGTCAGGGAGTAAATACCAAGCTGGTCTCGCGTCTCTAAGACCCGTCTGATGATGGTTTCCAGCGTCAACTTCAGTCCACTTATACCCTCACTTGTTCCAGAGATAGTACCCTCAACTGGTACCACCAAGCCAATCTTTAGGCTCTCAGACTGCTGGTTCAGAGAAATAGTTTAAGGCAGCTTGACGATTTTTCTTACACGTGGTCTGTGGTGTTGTTATTTTAGCAGTAAGTTCTCACTTTGACTTTGTGTTACAGTTTCCTCAGATTCCGGTTTTCCATGTTAAAATGGTATAGTTTTCCAGTGCTCTAAGTCCTCAAGATGCTCAAACAAGGTCCGGTCTGGTAAATGAAATCTGCTATTCTTAACTCTAGCAAGATCTGGTTTCTTGGCACGAGGTGAATTTTCACAGTGTTCTAAAGTGTCAGGTTATATTATACTTCGTTCCCCCCGCAGTACTTTGTTACGATTTAGGTAGGGTCCAATCAGGAATTTTGTTCTTCCTATGTTTCGATTGCCCTCCAATCGTTTCAAAACCTGTGTGTTTTGGTGGGGTAATTCAAAATATTTCCACTAGGAAATTTCTTTGCGTTAATGCAAAGGTCATGTCTTCCAAATATGGAAGTGAGATTTCCGTACTATTCTTGTCAGTGATTACAAATAACTTCTTACTTTTATCTCAAGTAATATCTTCGTAATAATTCTGCCGGAAGCTTATTACAACATTCCGACTGTCAAGTGCATGTCTGTAATCTGACCGTAAGCGGGGGTAAACACAACGCTCGGTCACTATCTGGGTTTTTTTACCTGTGCCCAATCTTAGCAAAGTCGAGAAGCTTAAAGCAACATGATGAATTATCACCGAAGGAGTGTACAATTGATTAGAAAATATCTAATATCTGCTTGATAGCAGAGAAAGAAAATGTGCCGACCACTGAAAATTACACAAATCAGTACTCACAACAAATGTAACTGACTACTGTCAGAGAGGACAAGAGATCAACCCAAAATTATGTGACACTTCCTTGCTGCCCTTTCCTTCCCTAACTCGAGAACAGTCAGGTACCCATTTACTTTCTTCTTCTTCTTCTTGCGATCGCATCTTTGATGATTACACCGTCAGACGAGTTCTCATGATGAATTCGACTGTTGTTTGAAGTTCCTCTTTAACTCCATATAGCTTTGAGTTTAGTGTTGAGTCATTGGGCCAGTATATCTTTCTTAACTGGTCATACAGAGGACAGTCCTGTAGAACATGCTCAGCAGTTTGTTCGTTTAATCCACATGTGCACAGTGGTGAAGCAGACAATCGTAGCTTGTGCATGTGTTTATTCAGTTTGTTATGCCCTGTCCTGAGTCGAAAAATAGTTGTCTGTCCCTGCCGGTCGAGAGTGTGATAGTCGTCTTTGGGTTGGTTCTGTTCTCTTCTGATAGTCTGGATAGCTCTCTTTTTCTCAAAGTATGTGACTTCATTATCTTCTTGTTCACATTCTCCTCCCTTTTTTGCAAGTTTATCTGCCTTTTCATTTCCGGGTACACCACAATGAGATGGTACCCACTGAAGTATGGTTCTCTTTTTGGCAGCTACCTTGTTTAGTTCATTTCTCAGATGCGGGAGTTTACCACACCCTTGAGAGCTTGCAGGACAGACAGTGCATCTGTGAGGATGACTACCTGGTGGCAGTCAGAGTTGGTGTTATAAATCATATTTGCAGCTTGCTCTAGAGCTTGAACCTCAGCTGTATAGTTGGAACAGAATTTACCAGTGGGAATGTGCCTAGTCTCATAGTGGTTGTCAGGATATGAGATAAAGATACCGGCACCTCCATTCCTAACAGCATTAGTTGCTGATCCATCTGTATAGGCATGTATCCATGATTGATCGGGATAGCTTTCTTGGATCATACTCAATGTAGCAGTTCGTTTTTGCAGATCATTATACTCACATCCACTTGTGAGACCACTGACTGTTGTATTAATTTGGAGGGCACTGCTGGCCTGCTCCCATGGTACAGGGTATAGGGTGGGCTTCAGTGGTGTTGTCTTCATGGATAGGTCTTCTTGATGCTGTCTTATAAGTCTTTTCCCCCGATGCACAAAGCTGCTACGCTTTAGACGTCCCAATGCCAGATCATCTAGTCTTGCCTTCATTGGGTGCATTGGCATACAGTTGTACTTTTCCATCTGGATCATGGTTTTTGTGTCTCTTCTATGGGACAATGTCTGTAATCCAGCAACCTTCTGCATCTCTGTTATTGGTGTAGTTTTCATGGCTCCTGTAATGAGCCTGAGAGCTTGATTTTGCACCTTGTCCAAAGACTGCAGATGTGAGTTAGCAGCTGATGACCATGCTGCTGAGCTAAAAACTCTAAGTGTGGTCTTATTACTCCATTATAAATCTTCTTTAGATTTCGTTCATTTGCTCCCCAGTTGGTACCTGCTAATTTTCTGAGTATGCCTAGTCGTCTTCGGGCCTTTCCTTCTGCATTTTCAATATGCTTATTCCATGTAAGCCTTTGGTCAAATGTCACCCCAAGATAGGTGGGGTAGCTTTCTTCCTTGATCACGGTTGTCCCTAGGTGTATGTTAGCTGATTTGTCCTTGGGGGCGAGGGAGAACAGTGTTGTGGAGGTTTTGTCTGTGTTTATTGTGATAAGCCATTTCTCTGCCCATGACACTAGCATGTCTGCTGCCCGCTGCATTCTATAATTTGCTGTGGTGACATTTTCATCAGCGCACCAGAGTACTAGGTCATCTGCATATAAGGCAGCTTTAACTCCTGCAGGGAGATCTTTCACCAGGTCATTGATGTAAACAAGGAAGAGTGTTGGGGAAATTACTCCTCCTTGAGGTACCCCCTGATGGGAGCAACACTTTTCTGCTCTGCAGACCGTCAAGAGTGACTCTAGTTCTCCTGTTATGCAAGTATGACTGGATCCATTTCATCATGTTGCCTTGGATTCCACTTCTCCTAAGTTTTGCAATGAGGCCATCTTTCCACACCTTGTCAAAGGCCTGCTTGAAGTCGACCCAGATCGTTAGGACCTTTTTCTTCTCCTGGAAGGCATCTTCTATTGCTTGAGACAAGTAAGTAACTTGGTCTTCTATACTGTAGCATTCTCTAAATCCAGCTTGTTCCGGCACCAGGATCTGCTCAGACTCTAAATACCATTTCAATCTGTGGTTGACTATTCGCTCCATAGTCTTCCCAACACAGCTTGTGAGACTGATTGGCCGGTAACTTGCAGCCTCGGTCTTACATTTCCCTTTCTTTAGTATGGGTATTGTGATGGCTTCTCTCCATACTTGGGGTACCGTTCCTTTCAACCAGCTGTGGTTGAATATCTCAAGCAGTTTTGTCTTTGCTGCTGAGCTCAGATTTACTAGCATTTCGTTGCTGATTTTGTCTGGGCCGGGTGACTTTTGAAACTTAAGCTTGGAAATAGCCTTCTGTAGTTCTCCTAGTGTGATGGGTTCCCTCATTGGGGCAGGAGTATCTGTCTGTCCCATGGTTGCCAGTATTTCTTTTCTTATCTCTCTCTGATGGTCTATGTTAATGGGTAAGTTGCTTTCTGAACTGTATCTTCTAGCAAACAAGTCTGCAGCTTGTTTTCCTCTGAAAAGTTTGCCACCTTCATCCAATGTGATAGTCTGCCTTGGTGAGGAATGCTCTTCATTTAGAGACTTGACTAATCTCCAAAGTTTCCTGCCGTCTTTCTCAAGGTTCAGCGATGCCGTTTTAGTTCTCCAGCTTTTCCGCTTTTCTTCTAGCTTTGTTCTCTGAAACTCTGCTACAGCCTTTTTCCATTTGTTGTGAGTTTCAAGTGAAGGCTGAGACTCTGCGTCCTTTCTAGCCTTGTCCATAGCTTCCTGACGTTCTTGGAGTGTGCTGGACCAGTATGGTATGTAGTTACGCCGGCATCCTTTGGGAATGGTTTCTTTTGCAGCTTGTAGTATGCATCTGTTGAAGTCTTTTACCACTTCATTAATGTCTCTGTTCTGTACCTTGAGGGTAGACAGCAGCGTGTTCACCTGATGCCTGAATAAACCCCAGTTGGCTTTTTTGTAGTTCCATCTTGTAATGGCTGGGCCTGTACTGAGAGTTGCACTCTGGACAGTAAGAAAGATTGGGCGATGGTCGCTTCCCCCTAGTTGGTCTCCTACTTCTCTACTAATAGATCCAGCTATATCTGGTGTGGAGAAGGCAAGATCTGGTGTTGAGGTTGTGTGCCATCCTCTGGAGTAGAAGGTAGGAGTATCTGTGGCATTATTGACTAGGATTAGGGAGTGATCATCTTGCCAAGTTTCAACCTCTTCACCTCTGTGATCCAGATGGTTATAGCCCCAGCTCTGGGAGTGGCTATTAAAGTCTCCAACTGCTATAAAGTTGGTGGCTGGTACCTGTATAGAGCTGAGACTCAGGGGTTTGTTGTTCGGACAGTAATAGTTCAGGAGTTCTATTTCCATCTTGTCTACCTTTATCTGCAGCAGCTGATATTCTGCTCCATCCATGAAGGTTTTCCTTTCGTGTGCAGGAATGTTATTCCTTACAAGAGTAAGTACTCCTCCTTTTCGTCTATCTTGTCTGTCGGATCTGAAGCATTGATATCCCCTTATTTTAAAGGTTTGATCTGCTTTCAAGTGAGTCTCTTGGATACAGCAAACACTGACTTGCTTCTCATACAAGATGTTTTCCAGCTCTGTCTTTTTGCTGTATCCAGCCTGCTTGCTGTTCACTCCCTCTGCATTCCAGTGCATCATGACAAGTGGCACTCTGGGTTTCTCTTTTTCTGTATTGTTTTGGTCAGTAGTTCTCCTCCGCCGTCTGTTGACTCCACAAGACGGTCTAGAGGGTCCTCCAGTAGCTGAGGGTGGGCTCTGTCGAGGCTCAGAGCCCGGCACTGCACCTGCCTGGTGGAGCTCCACAGGGCGAGCACCAGAACGAGATTTATTTGACGGTGTACTCTCCATAGAAAAAAAAAAGCGAGTTGCATGATACTGTGGTTTCCGGTGCGCCTTCTGGCCCAGTATCTACGACTTTAGCACCTGTTCAACGGGAGAGTGGGCTCATCCCTAATCTGTTTATGTTCCCAGTAGTAGACTATTCGCAAGCAGCCTGGGGGTGTCACTGCTCTGCGCGGACCTTGTTTACCGAGGCGGCGTCCGAGCTCGTATGGTGAAAATATGGTTGCGTTATCTTCAAAATAGCCCTGTCTTTCCCGTGGCTTTTCTGCCATCCTGCAACTTTGAGTTAGGGAGTTCTGAGCTCCAGTCTCTTTCCCAGGCATTTTATCCTGGCCTGGCACGCATACAGAGGACCCCACTTCTGGTTCTAAGTTAGCAGTTGGGGATAGGTGGGGTAGCACACTGTGCATTCCCCGTCATCCAGGGGGCTCTCCAACTATGCAGAGCTTGCACAATGCTGTGCTCTGGTTCTGGGCTCTCCCAAGGAATCCTCACGTCCTGCACAGAGCCCACTTCCCGATACCCACCACCTGCCAACCCTCCATTGTAGAAATCTCCTGCATGCGGCCATCCAGTCAAGAGCCAGTATTAAGTCTGGTGCCCAAGTGATCCCCCCAAGCTCAGTGTGCAATGCTGGGTTCTCATCATGCTGCAACACAGGAGGGATTGTGATGCTCAGCCATCTCTCTCAATTCTGCACCGATAAGTGACATCGGGGACTTAACTTTGCCTCAGTACTGGGAGGCCCCGTTTCCGGGTACACCACACACAGCCAATTGAGGCAACGGTCGCCATGGGCGTGATAGACGACAAACAGTGAAGAATGAGGCAAGAAAGCATTTAACCCATGAAGTGGGGGTGGATTGGTGCAGACCAGAGCATGTACCACTCGCCGGTGGGTTCTGCATCTACACCTATAGGGTTCCACCCACTCCTCAGCCCATTTAGTCTGGCCCCTCACCCAGGACCTGTCCGGCTTGGGTGACCCTGCCAGGAGTAAAACTCCCGCCGGCATAGCTCCCGGGATCATTGAGGCGCTCAAGCTCTCCAACCACGGCAAGGTAGGCTTACATGTGGAGAGACCCATTTACAACTGGGTATGCTAGAGGATGGCACTAGCAGATTTTGATCCCAGAACTTTGTATATGTGCTTCAAATGGAAAGCACTGAAAACCGCTAGTCACTGAATTTAGACCCAAAAAATAGTTATGAAAATGTTTTTGAAAATTGTGGAATTTATTTGTTAATTCTGCAAGCATAAATAAAGTGACACCTGTAGTGAAGTCTGAACTGTGTAATATACCATGTTTTTACAGTATGAACTAAGAGAGACATCAACATTTTCAGCCTTGAATGAACAAACTTTATTTTCAACGGTTTTAGAATTGGGCGTGCAGGCCTGTCTAACATTTTGCCTTCCTTTCTCTCGTCTTTCATACTGAATCCATTTCTTCTGACATGTATCTTAAATATTACTTAATATAACAAAATACATTAAAATAAAATCCCAACATTGTAACAGTACGATAACAGTTGCGCACATTTACAGTACCTTAACATAATCAATATTGAAGAGGGCAGAATTATCCTTAAAATCTACATATGAAATTATATAATGATTTAGGAACATAATTAGAAACAAGAGATTGTTCAACAAATTAGCAGCATAAATAGCTAAACTAGGCTTGGGCATGTGTAATTTGTTTAAGCGTTGGCTGTGTCTTCCATTGTATTTGTGGAACAAGAGATGAGAAGATTCTGGTGATGCTGAGGACACATATTGGGTAAACCTACTGATATTATTACAAGGCTGTTCATGTTCAGGAATAAACAGGGTAAGAAAGGTAGAGGGAGACATGAAGAACTGAAGACATAAAAGACAGGGTTGGGGAAGACATGGAAATGTCTTGAGTTAATGGCACGAGACATAAGTTTGTGTAAGGCTTATGCTTCTGAAGGATAATGATGATTTATATTAATTATAGGTAATGTGAACAAAATAGATATATAGAGTCCCTGAGACAAAAGGACAGTCAAACGGCCTACATATACTACAGGGATACATTTGTGAAAACAGTTAAGAAACAAAGTGAGAATTAGTCTAAAAGCATGCAGAAGTTTTTTTTAAAAAGAATGTGTTGAAGTGGATCACCATTATGGTAATAATTATAGGCATAGATAAAGGTAAAGGAACCCGTTACACGCCCATTGAGGCATATTGGGAATATGGTGTTAGGCCAATATTATCTTGACCGTCGGCACACTAGGGGTGATGTGGTCAGCATCACGCATATTATAGGCATATTTTAACAAATATAATAGCATTGAATTGAAACTGACCTTTTATACACCTCATATTTTCACAGGGGCCAGATTCTGGCTGTTTGTTATCATGACCATGAATGTAGTCTTAGAACAAACAGTGATGAAATGGATTTCCACTTCTCTTTATGACGCAGATGATGTTGGATATGTAAGTTACCACCAGATCTCTCTCTCTTTTTTTTTTTAAAACCTCTAGTCCAGCTGTGGGCAACCCAAAAATGAATAGACTCACTCGCCTTGTCCCTTATTTTCTGCTTTTGCTTTGCCTTGTTTTTTCTGTTTTCTTTGACCGTATATTCTCTTCTGAGTAGTTTATAACTCTTTTACATGTGTGTGTTTTCTGAGTGTCTCAGAATCTTCTAAACTTAAAAAGTTTATTAAAACTAACTTTAGATTTGTGACATTTTATATTAAAGCTTTAGTTTGTTAACTATAACACTTACAGCTGTGAATTATGGCAGTTGTTTTTGGAGCTGTCACTCTTAAGCGAAACAGGTTTATAGTGGTAGCATTTTTGACTTTTCTTGTTAAAATTAGAACTCAGTTTGTGAATTATTGCAGTTCTGTAACTTGTGTTGTTGTTAAACTAGTGCCTTCCAGCTTACCACTCTTTGACAGCTAATGCCAAATGGCATTATCTATATTATAGATCTAGGTTTGTCCTGAGCTTCTCTGATTTTTCAAAACTTGTTGGGTTGAAATCATGAGCTCCAGTTTTTTCATTTGGCTTGGCATGCATTTAAAGGACCCACACATCTGCTTTTAAACTAACTGGGGAGAGGGGAGGCACAATCTGCACTCCTAGGAGGTGGGAGGGGAAGGTACAGAGTTCACTCTGCAAATATGCAGAGCTAAAATTCTGTGCTCTTTTTCTGGGTTCTCCCAAGGAATTGCAATATCTTGCACAGAGTTCTTATCTAGCTACGTTCACCTGTCAATTATCCATTGTAGTATTTTCATGCATGCAGTCGACCTGGTAAAGTCAGAGCTTGGTCAGTGACTCAAATTATTCCCTCAAGCTTACAGTGCAATGCTAGGTTTTTTATCATGCTGCACTAGTGCTGGAACGTTAGTGTTCCACTCTGTTGCAGCTAAACCAGCATAGCATTGGTTGTGAAAGACCAACATGCTGCAAAGTTCCTAGTTAAACAACAACAAAAACAACATTTAAATTACCTTTGTTTAATTCTTTATAAAAAAACAGCTATAGCTAGAAATGAAATGTATTCACACACTCTGAGATTTTTAGGCTGAGGCCCCATACACTTACCATATCCGTTGTGTAAATCACTACTTCACTTGAGTTTGACATGTCTGGTTTGCATTTCAGATTTGAATGGCTGTTGTTGAATAAAATATTCCCAACTCATTGTGTTATGTTTATTAACTCCTTATTTGAAATTAAATCTTAGGAGAAGGTAGACAAGGATGATGCATCATATATCAAGATCAATCTTTCATTGCAGGAGCGGCTGTACCGGCTGCAGAGACTGTGTCGACGTGTATGCTTGGTTCTTGCCTTACTTGTGCTGGCAGTATGTGCTTACTTGTATCAGGATATCAACACAATCAATAACCGACTGCTGGTGGAGATTAGAAGACAAAACTCAGAACTTTGGAGATTTGTTACAGGTGTTTTAACGTGGTTTAAATACACTTCTAAATAGCCATGCCTGTTGTAAGTGCTCCTTGTAGTTCACAGGGGTCTCAAAAGACTTAAACAAGGAATAAGACTGCTGCTCCCTCAGGTATGTCATAAGATGCAGTTAACACGAGGCTGGCAACCTTATCATGTTAAACAAATTGCTACAGAAACCATGGCTACAAGAGTACAAATGATTTGATGCATGGGGACATGCTGCATGGTTGCTTCATGCTCTATAGAGGGCAACAAGGGAATTAACAATGAATAATACTGAGGGAGACAATATCATTGTAATATCACAAGTCAAATCACATTTCACTATCTTGCAGACTGTCATTGAGGTAGAGTTTTATGATAAATAACCCTTTTTTTTTAACAGGCTTTTCTTTAACTTGCCACATATGTCACTCTCTTGTCACCTTAAAATCTTGCAATCGATTTTTCAATCACTTCCAGATGAGCAATAGCTCTGAAACTTGGCATAGTTGTGTATTCCCCATCACAATACAATAATAGGTCGTAAAATTAATAAAATTAAAATTAATTTTGTTTGTTTGTATTGTATCATCAGTGAATTGGGTCATAACAGCAAATAATCTAGGTGTATTCGTTCCAACAAGATTGAAACTCCCCCGACCCACACACACACACTATCGCACACGCATGCACCGACATACACACAACTGACAACTAGAAACTACATTTTTTAAAATGTAATTTACAATTCTTATTAAAATTTTACAAAAAAGAAAACAACAAAAAATATTAACTTTCCATGTAATATACTGAATAATGAAATCCGCCTCCTGTGCTCTAGACTCGTTTATCGCAAACTGATAATGTCATTAGCGAATGGATTGCATTTGACTTAAATTTTTTTTTTTTTAATAACACTAAAAAGAAGAAAATAAAAAATTTAAATATATATATATTAAACACAGGCTTTTAATGCACTAACAGTAGCTCTGAAACTTGGCATAGTTGTGTATTCCCCATGACAATACAATAATCAGCCGTAAAAATGAATAAAATTAAAATTAATATTTTTTTGTATTGTATCATCAGTGAAATGGGCGATAACTGCAAATAATCTAGGTGTATTCTTTCCAACAAGATTATCTCTCTTGAGAGAAATATTGAAACTTCTTCCCCCCTTCCACACACACACACTATCGCACAAGCGTGCACAGGCATACACACAGGCTGATTCTACATGAAATTAACTTCTGCTTTATACTTTATTACACACTTATGGATAAAATGTATGATAAGCGCTTTAGAGCCCCATGCTTTTTGTCAATTTGATGTTACATTTTTTTACTGCAAGCTATAAACTCCTTGAAAAATTATTTTTTGGCTTTTTAGTGCATTAAAAGCCTGTGTTTAAAATATTAAAGACAGTGATATAGTTCTTCAGAAGTTTGTAACAGTGACTCTGGAAGACCAGAAAATAAAACATGGAAGACCTCAGAGAAACAGAAGAGAGCTGTCTCTGAAATGGGAAAATAAGATGCATCCAATTATAATTCTTTGAACTCATCATGAGATAGAAGAAATTTTTTATAAGTGGGAAACAGACATAAATACTTTGATAAACTGACTCAATGGTATGTGGGGAAATTGAAAATCTTAGTTGATTCGCTACTCTAAAGTAACGGCAGGCAACTCAGAAGCTGTGGAGATCTACTATAAAAACACAGAGCTCTCAAAAGATCTGTCTTGATGAAATCCAGTCTGCTTTCAAGTTTCAGAGTATTTGGAGTTTGAAATAATTGCAGCCTGTGTGTAAGTTTTATCTCTGACAGACGATCTGCATGTCACGTTTCAATATTTGATGCTCCAAACCTTCATGTTCCACTCATTGCAGAGAGCTGAAACTTTGCAACATATTTATTTCTTATTATTTGTGTGTGTGAACAATGTGGCAAATCGCTGATCAAGGATAGCTTGCCATGCAATTTTATTTTGTGCAATAGAATTGCATAGAATATTTATTTTCTGCTTTTTTTAAAAACATAACTGCAACATAAAGTACGTTGATGCAAGCTTCCTCGTTCATATGCACCTGCCATGTAATACGGAATTGTAATAAAATGTCACAGATAGAAAGACACTGACTAGCATATTTTATTTATTGCTGTCCATTTCAGGTAACCTAAATAATTTTATCGGACAGAGGGAACATGGTACGAGTTACAAAGGACAGGAAGGTACCAGATATGTTGTCTCTTGCTCCATGTGTATCACATTTTAGAAAATATTGCTACGTTTGAAATTTAACTGTCCAAAATCTTCTGCAAATTAAAAAAGTGTATACTCTTGTGTGTGTGTTTGTTAGTTAGTTTTTTTTTTTTTGTATCATGGTGTATATTTAAGATTGTTGTGGTTAAATTAGTGTGATAATTTGCATAATTGAGTTGAGGATTAATCAGTAACCTCTCGTGGACTAAATATCTGTCATGTTATATTTTCAGTTAGTATTGGGGAATATGAAACCCGTGCAGTAGTTATTCAAGCATATCACCTGATAAGAATACTGCACTGTGACTGATTGAGATGTTTCCTTTTGACTTTTTTTTTTTTTTTGGCACTATAAAATTCTTTAGACTTATATGTTGTTTTCTTAATTTAAAAACTAAATTTTTAAATGTCAAAACATTATTTTACAATCAGCAGAATCTACAGATAGTGATTACACAAGCGACAACATGGAGGATGGCAACAGTGACGATGACTCTGACAAGACTTTCATTCTGTCCGAGAGTCATGAAGATACAGACAGTTGCAAGACATTACAAGATGTGAGTTTATGGAAAGTAAACCATGTACCTGAAGCTGGGTAATTTCCAGAGTTACTTATAAAATGCTTACAATTCTATGATAAAATTAAGGTTCTGTTGGTTAAATTCTCAGGCGGGTCGTAAGAGGTAACTAGTATGAGGTTGCATATGAGTGTACAATCACTTTGTGTAAAATAAATTGCAAGAAAAACAATTGTTGCAAGAGTGCATTAAGGTTGGTGCAGGCTTCCTGCAAGTGGACCGACTACAGTGATGGCTCCATGCTTCATTGGCAGCATAATGGAACATGATGAAATCATTGGTTAAATTTCCAGTTTAGCAGACAAATTCCTGTGGTGCCTACACTTGACTGGACTGTGTTTGAATCCCTAGAGTGCTAGTTAATCATCTTTCATTCCTGTTCTCTGGTGAATTATGCATCTCTCGGGCGGGGGGGCTTATAATTTGCTAGTCCTGGTGATCGTTTGTTGCTTGAGCCATCTATGAGATTTTCAGCAATGTTAACTTGTGATTTATTAAATGATAATGAATAATGCTGACAATGTGTTATCAGTTACGAGGACAGACAGTGATATCAAAATAAGAATGCAAAAGATAAGAGGAGCTGTCAGTGCCATCTGCTGAAAGTGTGTCCACGTCTTTCTCCTCCCTTTCATTTCTGTTTCCATTTCTATTCTTCTTGTTTGTTTTTGTTATCTCCCTCTACATATCTTATCCAGCGGGTTCCTGAACAAGGACTACCTTGTAATGATATCAGGTTTCCTCAATGTCTGTCTTATCCAGCGCCAGTATCTTCGCGCCTCTCATTCATCTAATTATTTTTTGTATCTGGCTCTTTTCTGTTTTCAGTACAAGTTTTGCCATATCATTATCCTAAAGTGACAGCTTTTCAGTTAGAAATTCACATTATTTTTTTTATTGTTTCAGGATAATGTGAGTGAAGCTGAGCGCATGTCACTGCATGGTGAGCTGTATGACCTCCAGAGGGCCACATCTGGGACAGAGATCGGCAGTCATGATGTTGAGTCATGGCTGGACAGGTCATTGGATCATTTAGGTAGGTCAATTAAGAACAGTTTTGCTATATCATCATTTAGCTCCTCAAGTAGTATAAGCCTTCAACAAACTTGTGCCAAGTCTTCCTGTCCTGTGCCATCAGCTCAAGGTCTTTCCATCTCTTCTTCATCTCCTTCATGTCTGTCTCCAGCTCTCTTCTCTGTGTTCCTTGGTCTGTTGTTATTTCTGTTGGGTGAAGTCGATGTTTTCAAAACCTTATCTATCGAACTGGAGTGTGACAGGGATGCCTCTTGTCTCCATTTCTAACAACTGTAGCTAGTAAGAAAGAAATGCAGACAACAGGCATCCCTATTGCACTCCAGTTCTTATTCCAATCAGTTCTGTAAGTTGTCCTTCATAAAGAAGTCTGCATGTCATATCTTCATATGTTTTCTTTATTAACATAATAATCTTCAAAAAATTCTCTGGTGTTGACTAAAGTCTTAGCTTCCATGAGCATCAAACTGGATGAATTAGTATTGGACCAGATGGCTTAGTCTTTGGTTTAGAAAACTAGCACTGCAGAACTGTTAGGGACAAGATTAACTTGGGGAAATCACCTAAACAAGATTAGACACTCACACTTTGTGAGCAAAAGAGACAAGAGGAAGTATATTGAGGAGTTCTAAAGCAAGATGCTACAAAGAAATATGAGAAGGCTTTCATTACATCGCTAACAAAATACAATGCAAAAACCTATAGGGAAACAAGAATGGAATTATATGTATATCAGCAATTTTCAATTCAAATATGGCAGCCCTATTATATACGGAAATTTTGAGGACCTTCTCATAGACAGCATTAGTCAAAAACTTTGCCAGCAAATAGAGAGCTACGAATTAACGGTGAAAGACCAACGAAGGAAGAAATAAAGAAAGCCATAAAGCTTCTAAGAGATGGAAAAGCGTCTGGACCTGATGGCATTCCAGCAGAGGCCATCAAAGCAGATATCGACACGGCTACAGAGATGTTATATAAATTACTTGGTAAAGTCTGGGAGAAGGAAGAGATACCAGCAGAATGGAAGGAAGGATATCTGGTTAAGTTGCGTAAGAAGGGAAATTTACAAGAGTGCACAAATTATAGAGGAATAATGTTACTATCAATGCCTGGAAAAGTATTAAACAGGATTATCCTTGAGAGATTAAAAGAGTCCATAGACAAGAAATAGAGATGAACAAGCAGGTTTTCGACAAAACAGATCATGTACAGACCAGATAGCCACTTTGAGAATAATAGTTGAACAAAGTCTGGAATGGAATTCACCACTATACATCGGATTTGTGACTATGAAAATGTCCATAGTTGACAGTGTAACTTGTTTGGAAATTGATGAGGCATTATGGAGTTCCACTGAAGATCATTAATTTAACCTTTAGCACGCTGCGGTCGACATATGTTGACCGAGGGTTAGCACGCTGCCGTCGACATATGTCGACCGCAGCGTGCTACGTTTTTTAGCATTAGAATGTGTGTACACGTGATCTCACCCCCGGATGTTCAGTTTTAAACTTATCTGAGAGAGAGCTAGCTTCCGTTTCCGATCTTCTTTAGTAATGGGTGCATCCGCGTTTATTTTCTGTGAATTTTTTAATCGAAATGAATCGGCATCGAACACGCGGCCATTTTCGCTCTAATTTTATTGGATTCTGACGCCATGCGGTGGGGATGAGATTTTTGTCTTTATAAGCGCTAATATCGGTTCTCAGAATATGGTTGATGACAGAGATCGAAACGAAAGTAGAATGTCATTGCTAGTATGTAAAAGTTTAGGGGTTAGGATTAGATTTATCGGAAAGATTTAGGGTTACGGCCGAATGTCAAAGCAGACATGGGCGTTTGTTGCTTTGCTACTGATGATGGGTGTAACGAAAAGATCGTCATTTGATTTGTATTGGTCAAATGACTTTCATTGAGATGCAAGAGATAATTTAGATATGGACACTTCGTTTGTTGGTTATTTTATTTTATTTTTTTATTTATTTAATTTTTAAAAGCCATTTTTTTTTTTTTTTTTTTTAAATTTGGACATCGTTTTTTTTAATCTGCTTTTTTTTCCTTTCCTCTCTTCCTATCACATCTAACATGTACACAAACAAATTTTATATCATCAGATTCACCATTCATTTATTTATATAAATTCCAAAAATTATAGCAATTGACCAAGAAACACAAAAACTATAGATGTTACTAGTCACCCACTATAAAAATGGGGGGTTGTGAAAAAGAATGCAGCTGCAGGGGAAGTTTTCTGGAAGAGAATGCAGCGTGCTAAAGGTTAATAAAGAAAACATATGAAGACATGACATGCAGAGTTCTTCACAAAGGACAGCTTACAGAACCGATTGTGATAAGAACAGGAGTGCAACAGGGATGCCTCTTGTCTCCATTTCTTTTCTTACTAGCAATAGACTGGGTTATGAGATCATCAACAACACACAACAGAAATGGAATCCAGTGGACTCTGACTAAGCAGTTGGATGATCTGGATTTTGCTGATGACTTGGCTCTTTTGTCACATAACCGTAATCAGATGCAGGACAAATTGAAAACACTCGATGAGAGGTCACAGCAATTGGGTCTGAAAATACACAGGGAAAAGACAAAAATAATGAGAATAAATGCAGGTAATGATAACAGTGTTGAACTTGAAGAAACACCAATACAAAATGTAGAATCGTACACATATCTTGGCAGTAATATAGACAAAGTTGGAGGGACAGACAGCAATATCAAAATAAGAATACAAAAGGCAAGAGGAGCTTTCATTGCATTGGGAAATATATGGAGATCAAGAGAAATCAGATCCAACACGAAAATAAGAATCTTCAACTCAGATGTGAAGTCAGTCCTATTGTATAGCTCTGAGACATGGAGAACAACAAAAACAACAACCAAAAAGCTACAGACTTTTATAAATGGGTGCTTGCGTAGAATAGAGGGATTAAAATGGTAAGACAAGGTTACCAACGTGGAACTGAGGACAAGAACTAGACAAGTGCCAGTGGAACAAGAGATGAGAAGAAGACGATGGTGATGGATTGGACACACACTGAGGAGACCTGTTGATAGCATTACAAGGCAATCCTTGTTCTGGAACCCCCAGGGCAAGAGAGGCAGAGGTAGACAGGGAAGCACATGGAGAAGAGAGCTGGAAACAGAGGTGAAAATGATGAGGAAAACGTGGAAAGACCTTGAGATGATGGCACGTGACAGGAGGACTTGGCATGTGTTTGTTGAAGGCCTATGCTCCTTTGGGATTGGAGGGTTATGACTTTGGGAGCAGTGTTCGAGGAATGTTTGGTGATATCTAAACAAGAATACAGACAGCAAGAAGGCCTTTCATTACATCGTCAAAATATATGAAACCCAAGGGAAACAAAGCTGAATTATATGTATATATAATTTTCAATTCAAATATGGCAGCCCTATTATATAGTTCTGAAACTTAGAGGATAACATGACAATCATTAGTCAAAAACTTTGATAAATAGATGTTTACACAGAATGTGATGACCAATGTGATGAAAAGAATCAGACAGCCACTGGAACAAGAGATGGATAGGGGCATCAAATAACAGTCCTTGCTGTGGAATCACCATGGTAATGAAACAAAGGGGAGGGAGATCCAAAAACGTTTAGAAAAGAGAATTGGAGATAACCATAATAGCAATAAAAAGGACATGGAAAAAGAACTTGAGTAGAATGCACACAACAAGGTGGCTTGCCGTGAAATAATTGAAGGCCTGTGTTCCTTGGAGCTAAAAGTCAACAAAAAATTGACCATCATCATCATCATCGCTGTCTTCCTTTATGTCCCTGGTTTCTGTGACAACTTGTTTGACATGATGAGGTCGCCAGTCCTCATGCACAGCCTCATATTAGTCCGCATGTATGACATGCCTGAGGGTGCAGTATTCCCATTCTGTCTTTGTCTCTTCAGAGACCCCCCCGGGGAGCGAAACAGGGCAAACATTGATGGAGAATCATACTTTCCACTAGGAGCCAGAGGATGACTGATGGAGAATCATACTTTCCACTAGGAGCCAGAGGATGACTGATGGAGAATCATACTTTCCACTAGGAGCCAGAGGATGACTGATGGAGGATCATACTTTCCGCTAGGAGCCAGAGGATGACTGAAGGAGAATCATACTTTCCACTAGGAGCCAGAGGATGACTGATGGAGAATCATACTTTCCACTAGGAGCCAGAGGATGACTGATGGAGAATCATACTTTCCACTAGGAGTCAGAGGATGACTGATGGAGAATCATACTTTCCACTAGGAGTCAGAGGATGACTGATGGAGAATCATACTTTCCACTAGGAGTCAGAGGATGACTGATGGAGAATCATACTTTCCACTAGGAGTCAGAGGATGACGAATCAGTCACCCTTCCATTCCTTATTAAGCATGGACATAGAGAATAAGAATAAAATATGCAAGATTATTTAATTGACACCAGATCTGTGGACAAGTACTACACAAATTATTCATGACTAAAACACAAGCTACATTTTAACAGACGATAAGATGACAAGAAATAAAATTGGACACATAGACATAAAATAACACCAGCAGTACTAACCTCATTTTACCCTCATTGAGAAATAATACACAACAGTACAAACAGTATGCCGAGTCAGGAAATATATATATCTCACTAAAAGCAGGCTTCTCGATATAACCGACACCTCCATGCATGTGGATAATGGTTGAAAGAGGAAAAGCTGCGCTAAACCATAGCAAACACCTAAACAAAAACAAAAGGAAAAAATGATAATAAATCTGCAGATTCCACCATGATGGGGATTCACTTAAATAGAACCATGGTCAACATGCACTAGTTTTTCTATTCACCGTAGCTCCCTGTAGACAATAATAGGAGGGGTTTATACAATTATTTTAGCTTGTGTGACATAAATACAACATTCTGAAGCAGCCATTATATTTCCAACACTTTATTTATTTTCCCACAGGCAGTGAAGAGCTAGAGAGGACTAATACACCAGTATTTGGGGTAAGTAAATACATATTCATGAATGTACAGATATCCCCTGCTTTTCGAAAGTTCGCTTTATGCCACTTCGCTTTTACTAAAGACCTACATTAGTACCTGTTTTCGCTAACCAAAGAAATCCTAAGAGGATTTTCGCTTTTACGAAAAAAGGCGGAAATAGCGTTTGTTTTGCAGCGAGCGGGAACTACACTCAGCATCAAGCCACCATAGCTTTGAACTGTGTCTGTGAGCATCTGTGCTTTATCTCGATTTATTTTGTGCATCCGCTAGCAAGATGTGTCCTAAGGTATCAGAAAAGCCTAAGAGAGCTCGTAAGGGTGTTACACGTAACGTAAAACTGGACATAATTAAGCATTTCAAATGTGGTGAATGAAATAAAGACATTGTGCGTGTGTTGAACTTGCCTGCGCCCACCATTCATACTATTTACACGCAGAGAGAAAGAATCTTGATCTTTAATAAGCTGAAACAGAAAGCACTGGACGATGGTGATGAAAGTGTTGCGAAAGTGTAATTTAAAGGTAGTCATGGGTGGTTTGATCAGTTTTTGAGGTATGATTTGCTAGGTTATTTTTTTGGGTCTGGGAATGCTCAAATAATTTTCCATTATAAATTAATGGTAATTGCTTCTTCACTTTACGCCATTTCGGCTTACAAAAGGTTACATAGGAACACACTACTTTTGGATAGCGGGGGAAACCTGTATATTCATTCTTTTCCTGGCCTTTGACAGCAGATTTTGAGAGAAGAATACAGGCATTGATAATTACTAATGCACCATAAAGGAGTTAATTGTCACAGACTTCACTATACTAGGTCCAGCTGTTTATTAGATAGTGTGACCATTTCACTTCCTTGCTGCCTTTGCCTTCCCTGTCTGAAAACATGAGTCAAACACCCATTTACAGCTGGGTACACTTGCATGATGCTTCCAGGTTTCAATCCAGAAACTTGGTAACTTTGCAGTGAGAGGCAAGCGCTCTAACCACTTTGGCAATCGGATACTCTCATGTCTTACTAGACAACTAATATGAGGATTATAAAGCTAGCAACCTCATCACTTGAAACAAAGTGCTACACAAACCACTACTCGGGAGCACATAAATGCTTTGATGCCGACTTTCTACAAGGGAGCCAACTACAGTAGTGGCTCCATGCATATTCTTTAGAGAGGTGAAAAAAGAAATGATGATGACTATAAAGGTAGCAGTGATGTTCCGCGCTTATTTACAGTTTATAGACAAACTTCAGCTTTGCTAGAATATATAGCAAGACATTTGTGAGGACTGGTAGCTTGAAAGTTCTCAGAAGATGACAGATGATATTACAGAAATTAAAGAGTTGTAGCAAGCATTGATTCGGACCTAATCTGTCCAGGTGACAAAGTGCATTGCTGCAAGAAGCATGCTATGGAATTCACCCTGGCATAAACCAGATAATAAACTTTAAGCACTATGGTCCATTATTCTCTATGATGACAATCTTCTTTCACTCTGGTTGCCTGAACTGACTTACAGTACACTTCTGATGCATGGAGGCATATCTGGAGTCATCTTTATATGGCGACCAGCTAAGCACAATGCTACAATATATCTACGTGGAAGTGAACCTTTGTCTGTGAGGCTAATTACATCCTCACTGACTCTTGAAACCATCCACACACTTCCAGGGATTCCCTCCTGTGGTGAAACTTATTGAGAACCCAGCATTGCACACTAAGCTTGGAGAAGTCACTTGAGCCCAGGTGTAATTCTTTGGCTTTGACTTGGGTCACTGTGTGCAGAAGGATCTCACTGTGGAACCAGTGATAGGCAGGGGAAGCTGAGAAGTGGCTCTGTGCAGGACGTGACAATTCCTTGGGAGAACCCAGAACCAGAGTACAGTATTTTAGCTCTGCATAGTTGGAGAGCCCCCTTGGATGGCAGGGAATGCACAGTATGTCACTGTGACGAGTAGGGTGTATGTGGGTGGATGTAGAAAGTCAGACGACACTTATACACCGCTCGCCTAGCTCACTGTCTAAGGAATAACTCCAACAGCCATATCAATCTCCAACAATATATTATATTAACAATAAATTACAATGGACGCAGGGCCGTTACAAATACTGGAGACATCACCAATCCCGAGTATCCTACAAACACTCTGCTTCTCGGAATCACTACAATCACCAAATAGACCACTTCATAAATAACTACTGCAACATCCACCCTTCTCTTCTCTACACTCTTCGCTGTCTCTTGTCTACTGACTCAACTCTCTGCTAGCTCAACACACTGCTGACCCAACACACATCTCTCTCTCTGACTGACCCCCTTTCATTCGCAATCACCAAACACGTGAAAACCTTCCACGCTCCACTGAGCTTCATTCACGCCTAACTACAGCTAGCAGCTTGTCTTAACCTCTGCTCACAACATTGCTTGTAACTAAAATATTACAAAGCAAGCATTCCCAACTCACAACAACTCACATGACTAATAAACTCCCGCTGGAGCATGGGAACATTCACACATGCAAAATACCCTCAAAACACTCTGTGACAGTCACACACTTCTTACTCCTAGCTTGGGACCAGATGTGACGATCCTTTAAATGCAAGCCAAGCTGGAGAAACTGGAGCTCATGACTTCAACTCAACACGTTTTGGAATGGCAGAATAACAGTGTAGATAAAACCAAGGAGTCTTCAGCTTGGTATTGGCTGCTAAAGAGCGAGAAGCTCAACAGCCCTAGTTAACAACAACAACCTCGTTGGGTGCTTGCAGGAGGACCTCACTATGGGCCCATGATGGGTAGGGGGAGCTGGGAAGTGACAATGCCTCGGTTGATCCTAGAACCAGATGGCCGGGAATGCACAGTATGGCACTTGTTTCTTCCTGCTAGCTTGGGACCAGATGTGATGATTCTTTAAATGCCAACCAAGCTGGAAAAACTGGAGCTCATGGCTTCAACTCAACGTGTTTCGGAATGGCAGAAAAGCCACAGGATGAGCCTAGATCTACAGTGTAGATAATACCAAGGAGTCTTTAATGTGGTATTGGCTGCAAAAGATCAAGAAGCTCAGAAGTCCTAGTTAAACAACAGTAGACTTCCGAATATCCGAGTTAATTTGTGACATGGATTTTTAACCCCTCAAGGCCCAAGAGCTTCAATAATTGCATGCTAAATTTTATACTTCTCATGTTTCTAAGACTGAATACACATTTTAGAATGTAACTTTCTATAAAAATTTGAAGGCCGTTCATTTGCTTAAGAAATAACCCATATTTGACCAAGTGGGAATTAACACTTGTTTTATTATGAAACTATTATAGAGTTATGAATGCTGGGTCATATCATCTGAATTTCAGATTATTGAATTAAGGGAAAAAAAACACTGTAATCCATAGACAGAAAATTAATTAATTAATTTTTATAAAACAATAAAGCTTTCATGACATCCCCTCTACAACTGATCTGTTTTGCATAAACCATTTATATATTACATTTTCTTCTTTGTAGCTGTTTCTTTTTTTTTTAAATTGTTTTTCTGCTAGAGCTACCATCTTCATTTTGCAAGACAGAAACAAATGAAGAATCGACTTACTGTTAATATTTTAATGTCAGAAATTGTGGCTACTCCAACACCATATCTTTCAACAGCTTTATTTCCTAATTCCCCCTTTTCCACATAATTATTTTAACTGTGCCTGACATTTGTCAGAACGTGTTTTTGTTGACAGGGTATATTGTGTCGAGTTCATGACCATTCCATCTCTTGCCTTGGTGACACACTTCTTCTTCAAGTATCATACTAGCTGGTGTAGGTGATCACGTTTTTCCCACAGCTTTCTTGTTACCAGTCCTGTTTATCAAGTTCGCCCTGAAAAGGACGGTGTTCACTTATTTACAATGCCACGATATGTTGCACCTTTCGGTGACCAGTAATTTCTCTCATTTTTTTTGTCCCATTGTGATCTGCTCTTTAGCCAGCCTTCATTGCTCTTTCATGTTGTCCAGGACAATATATTGGAGCACTTTCTTGACCAGCTCTGGTTCGCTGGTCCTACGCAGGCATGCAACAGAGTCGCTACTGCGGTTCTATTGCTGCGTCATCTGTTTATCATCTTGTTACTTTCCTTCATGCGATGTTAGCGCTAATCACTTTAGCCTTAGTCTTTCATGTTGTCAAATATATTTGATTCCATAACATGCAGGATAGCCATCATGCACTAAGCGTTCACTATAACTGATTCCCTTGCAGGAAGCCTGCACTAAGCGTTCACATGCTCCTCCTGCAGCAGTGGTTTATGTGGCAATGTCTTTTATATGGTTCTTATTGTATACAGATTGAATATAACTCTTAATATTCCATTATCAGAATACTATAGCAAGCTTTATCATGCTGAGTTGACTTCATGTCATTAATTCCCTTTCATTCCTAGCTTTTATGTAATGTTTTAGTTCTTTTCTTCTGTGTCCTTGAAATGTGTCCAATCTTCTGTATAGAGGTTAAGATAGTCCTGTAGCAGATATTGCCGTAGGTGAGTAACATGTTAAAGACTTCACTATTCTAGGTCGAGCATCGAGGGGTGGGGTGACCAATTCCATTACTCGCAGCCTTTTCCTTCCAAGAGCAAAGTCAGGTACCCATTTACAGCCAGGTAGATTGGAGCATGTCAATACCAGGAACCGAACCTGGCACCTATGCCGTGAGAGACCAGCACTTTAACCACTGTGTCAATCGGGCGCTTGATCTTCTATATATCAACTCATAATGTTTTTTTTTTCACTTGTTTGTGTGCTCATCTTTTTATGCAGCACGCAATAATGAAGAGTGTATATAAACATGTGATAATTCCTGCATCAAATGCATAGGGTAACAAAAAATAAAAAAAGTTTGGCCATCTCACAAGAATGGAGCCCAATCAGTATCACAACGCACCTTCAAAGATAGACATTTTATTTTAGTGCACGGGGAAGACCAAGGGCAGATGGCTAGATAGTGGTACAGGAATCTTAGAGCAGCAGAAGCTCACATGAGCCAGTGCAACACACTTGGTGCAGGAATGAGGAGAACTTCAGCATCTCATGGGCTTCACAGCAATGGTGGACAGAAAAAGTAAGTAAAAGTGAGAAGGATGTACAGCAAAAACATTACCAAAAATGCCTCCTTGTTACATTTGATAATTGTATGACTCTTTAACATTACCCACTTACAAAAGTAAGACTTGCTTAAGTCAAAATATTCCACACTCTTTTAAAAATTTTTTTTTACAAATGTCATATTTCATTACCTAGGGCACACCTTACAATCTCCGACCACGCAAGGTAGGTCAGAATCACAACATCAGCCCTGCAGCGCAAGTAGAATCAGTCAGGAGCTTCAGCAAGACTGTTCGACAGATGCAGCAAATTGCAGAGAAAAACAGCCGCCTAATCAGAGCTATTCAGCAACACAGTCGGCAAGATAGTGCCATGGGCGGCAGTAATCATGTGACACCTTCAGGCACACGGCCATGGCACAATCGTCTAAAGGTTTATCCATCTTCTATAGGTGATGCAGATAGCAGTAGTGTTGTTACTAGAAGTAGTCGTACAAGTTCTAGAAAACTGTGAAACAGACATGATTGCCATGACGTGTCAAGGTCTGTCTATAGCTGTATTGACTGGATGACTCAGTATGATGAAGTTAAAAAACTCCAGAACTGACGCAGGGAAACTCACCAATTGAAGTTTTTAAAAAACTCACTGATTGAAGTTAAAAAAAAACTTACCAACTGAAGCTACAAAACTCACTAATTCATGTAAAAAAGACTCACTAACTGAAGTTAGAAAACTCAATAATTGAAGTAAAAAATAAACTCACTAACTGAAGTTAGAAAAATCACTCATTGAAATTTAAAAAAAAGCTCACTAACGCTTACTGACATGCTAAACCGGAGAAAACTGGAAAGGATCTCACTGGAACTAGTTCATTCATAACCCTCCACTCCCAAAGGAGCATAGGCCTTCAACAAACACATGCCAAGTCCTCCTGTCACGTGCCATCATCTCAAGTTCTTTCTACATTCTCCTCATCATTTTCACCTCTGTTTCCAGCTCTCTTCTCCATGTGCTTCTTGGTCTACCTCTGCCTCTCTTGCCCTGGGGGTTTCAGAACAAGGACTGCCTTGTAATGCTATCAACAGGTCTCCTCAGTGTGTGTCCTATCCATCGCCATCGTCTTCTTCTCATCTCTTGTTCCACTGGCACTTGTCTAGTTCTTGTCCTCAGTTCCACGTTGGTAACCTTGTCATACCATTTTAATCCCTCTATTCTACGCAAGCACTCATTTATGAAAGTCTGTAGCTTTTTGGTTGTTGTCTTTGTTGTTCTCCATGTCTCAGAGCCATACAACAGGACTGACTTCACATTTGAGTTGAAGATTCTTATTTTCATGTTGGATCCGATTTCTCTTGATCTCCATATATTTCCCAATGCAATGAAAGCTCCTCTTGCCTTTTGTATTCTTAGTTTGATATCACTGTCTGTCCCTCCAACTTTTTCTATATTGCTGCCAAGATATGTGTACGATTCTACATCTTGTATTTGTGTTTCTTCAAGTTCAACCCTGTTATCATTACCTGCATTTATTCTCATTATTTTTGTCTTTTCCCTGTGTATTTTCAGACCCAGTTGCTGTGACCTCTCATCGAGTGTTTTCAATTTGTCCTGCATCTGATTAAGATTATGGGACAGAAGAGCCAAGTCATCAGCAAAATCCAGATCATCCAACTGCTTAGTTAGAGTCCACTGGATTCCATTTCTGTTGTGTGTTGTCGATGATCTCATAACCCAGTCTATTGCTAGTAAGAAAAGAAATGGAGACAAGAGGCATCCCTGTCGCACTCCTGTTCTTATCCCAATCGGTTCTGTAAGCTGTCCTTCGTGAAGAACTCTGCATGTCATGTCTTCATATGTTCTTTATTAAATTAATGATCTTCAGGGGAATTCCATAATGCCTCATCAATTTCCAAAGTGATTCTCTGTCTACACTGTCAAATGCCTTTCGTGGTCCACAAATCCGATGTATAGTGGTGAATTCCATTCCAGACTTTTAATTTTCAACTATTATTCTCTTAGTGGCTATCTGGTATGTACAGGGTCTATTTTGTCGAAAACCTGCTTGTTCATCTCTCAGTTTCTTGTCTATGGACTCTATGGATAATCCTGTTTAATACTTTTCCTGGCACTGATAGTAACATTATTCCTCAATTTACAAGAAATTTACTGGAACTAGTAGTGTGTCTTTATTTTTTATATTTCAAACAGGAGTTTGTAATTTAACATACTGAAAAACAAGTTGCAGAGTTATTTGTATCAAGTATGAAAATTTGTCAGAATGTCATACACAAGAAACTTATATCACTTTGTTAATTTAAATGCATTATCACATTGATATTTTTCATGTAGCATAATTCTCAAATGACGCATTTTAAAATTTAATCTGCTGTTTTATTCTCAAGTAACTAGAGTACACGTACCAGTGCGCGGCCATGCCCAAAGCATGGCCGATTGCTGAAAGTGACTTCCACGCGCTCTTGACTACGTTTGAATTGAGAATAACCTCCCTTGGGGTTATCGCGCTAAGTTAAGCTTGCTTCCGAGTTGATGTCCCGCCGTTCACAAAGTTTTCACAACGTTGAAACATTTCGTGAGGAAAAGATCACCTTGCAAGTTTCAAGGTAAGGTACTTTGAACACATGTTTCTCATTGTTTTATGAACATATTTAAGTACTTATTTGATAAATATATCCAAATGAATCTCATTTCTCTGTATTCATTGGGAAAAGACTGTTTCACGCTAAAATGGCCTAAATATCGAGGTGGCCGTGGTCAGGGAGGGCTATTTTTTATGTCTGACCAAACTGACCACAGTGAGGACAGACATAAAAAACAATAATGAACCCATGTATGGCATTAGATTCTAGGTCTCTATCTTCTAAATGAATCATAGTTCTAGACTAGCTTTAGTCCTTATATAATATATATATTTATATATATATATTACTCTTAATTAAAAGCATTTAGATTAGTCTAGATCCAGCTGTTCGTTTTTTCCTTATCAGATAACGATGGCAAAAAATCAACATTGCCCAAAATGGACCTTGGAGTCCCTGAACTGTGCAACTCAAGCAGTAAAGCAAGGGATGGGGAAAAGGGAGGCAGCAAATACATATGGTATCCCATGGGGTACATTTTGCGACAAGATTTCGGGGAGAAGAAAGATGGAAGAAACAACAAAAACCTATCTTACTGCAGTAGAAGAGGAAGAACTTCTGAAACAGATGGAGTTTTGGGAAGACTAAAGAAGAGTTATTGGATGTTGTCAAGAACATGTTAGATTACAGAGGAAGAGACATTGCAAGATGGAAAAACAACAAACCCTCGGACAAATGGTTTCGGCTATTTAAGAAGAGACATGCAGAAATAGTTTTTTGAAAACTTGGGGAAACAGCGAGCAGGAGTAACCAAACCAGAAATACTCAAGTGGTTTGCTGAATTCACAAGTACTGTGAAGGCAATAGACCCTTATATTCTGCTGGAACCTGAGCGCATTTACAATTGTGATGAGTCAGGATTCAGTCTGGATGCTATGACTGGTCAAGTTTTATCCTTTCTCGGATCTAAATTTGTTTACCAAATTAGTAGTGAGGCTAGAACCCTCATCACCGCTCTTGTTTGTTGCAGTGCAAGCAGTCACTACACTTGGCCCATGCTCATATACCCTGGGACACAAGCGGTCACTACACTTGGCCCATGCTCATATACTCTGGGACACAATTTCGAGGCTTTAAGCCCCATGAAGTATTTTAAAATCCATTTATTGCCAAATCTGACAATGGTTGGAATCAGAGCCTATTTGCTGACTGGTTAGTCCAAGTCTTTATCCCACAGACAGCCCACATTAAAAAACCCCTTTTATTATTAGTGGATGGTCATTTGAGCCACCAGTCTCTGGTATCTTCAACACTTTGTCAGGAAAACAACATAATTTTGTATTGCTTGCCTGCTCATACATCTCACATAATGCAACCACTGGACGTAAGCATATTCAAGACAATGAAAACTGAATGGAGGAAGGTAGTAAAGAAGCAAAACGAGGCTGAAATAATCACAAAGCGAACATTTGCTGTGGCATTCAAGGACGCTTTGAGAACACAGTCTCCAAAAGTCTTGCTGCATAGGCATTTAAACAGAGTAGCTAGTTTCCTTTGGACCCCGAAAACATCGATTGGTCTAAAGTTCTTCCATGTGCGTTTTCAAGTGTTTCAGATAGTTCTTTCCCCTCACCAAGCAGCATCACCATTCCTGCTACACCTAGCTCACCTAGCAGCAGCATCACCATTCCTGCTACATCTAGCCCACCTAGCAGCAGTGTCACCATTCCTGCTACACATAACACACTTAGCATCACCACTCCTGCTGCACATCGCACACTCAACAGTGTCACCATCACTGCTACACAAAGCACACTGAACAGCATCATCTGTGTTCCTTGCACAAGTGCCAGACCGGATGCATCCTTAAACCTGGCATCAACGCTGAGGAAGTTTGCTATGCTTTGTTCTCAAATCGGGGAAATGATCCTGAATTTGTACTACATGAGGCTGGACGAGAACTATCACTGCAATGATGCAGTTTTTGGCCTATGGAAGGCCTACCACCAACAAAATATATCACATCAACCGAGAACACGAGATTCGGGTCTACAAAATAGGTCTAAAACTGATCCATTGACAAATCCCACTGCTGAATCGAAAGACCCAGGGGAAAATAATGAAACTGCCCAATGTCATCAGTGGTGACAAATTCAGAGAACTCCTTATTCAGATAGAGGAAGGACGGAAAGAAGAAGAGAACAGAAAAGCCCAGTGCAAAGTTGCCATGGAAGATAGAAGAAAGCTGAAGAAAAGAAGCGAAGGAAAGAGGAGAGAATAAAACGAGAAGAACGCAAGAAACAGAAAGAGGAGGACACCCGAAGAAATGAGAAAGAGGAAGGCAGAAGAAAAAGAAAAGAACAAGAGCAGAAGTCAAAGAGAAAAGATGTAACAAAAGAACAGAGACAAGAACAGACGATGAAACCAGCGTGGATGACGCAGAAATGATTCTGGATGACGATGATATATGACTTTGAAGATATTCTTGAGTGTGAGCACAATGACAGTGTGTTTGAAAGTGAGAGTTTGCCAGAAGTGAATGAACCGGGAGCATTCGTGTCTGAAGCGGGTGAAAATGTGAGTGAAAACAGGTTATTGTAGCGGGTGTTTTCACCGATGTCAGAAAACATAGAATAAAGACTTAAGAATGAAAATAGACTCACTGTATTGCAATTTAATAAAGAATTCTAGGCTTCTATGAGAGAGAGAAAGAGAGAGTAAGGTATAGATATAGCCTAATATTTGTGGTGTTTGAGTTACTGTATTAAAAATGTTTCATTGTTTACATTTCAATATATTTGTTTGTCTTCTTTGTTCTTAAAGGTATTGTTATATTTCTAGTTGCTATCACTTTTCTCGCAAATGAATTTAGATCCAGACTAGAGTAGTCTAGACTAGTGCCCCTTGATACAGTATATAGAGTTACGCGAACTATGTCAGAATCGAAAACAAGGCTGAACGACGTAGACGCCATTTTCGGCTGGACAATACCAGGGCTAGTAGCGAGAATAAGCATCGAGTAAGATTTTTGTTTTTCTTTAACTCTTAAAGGACGATCGACCAGTTTTCTTGGTCGATATTTCTAGCCTCAGATGACGGGAGGCCACGAATCTTGGTCGACATGTTTGAACTAAGTTTTTGTTTCGTTTCATCACAGTTAGAAGTTTTCGATGACTGGGAAGCGGAAGTATAGCCATTTTTATTATTATTTCTTATGTGGGAGAGTTCTAGCGTTACTCTTTCGAGTAAATACAAGCGAATTACGATTGCAACCACGTTTAAGTTTTACAAAATTTGGGTTACCTATTTTCTATACATATTTTCTATGGCATCTAATTCATATTCTCATTCAGAGAATGAAGGTGTTATATCAGGAAGAGTGGGCGTGGTTCCATCACCTAACATTGATTCTTCAACATCAGACCCAGTAGGACCTAATTTAGTTTTACAAGAAGGGGAAAGACGAAAACAGGAGTGTGTCAGAAATATAGAATGGCAGGAAGCAAAATTGGGGGCACTAACAACGAATAGCTTTAGATTTCAACCTAAAGACGGAAGAGCAGTGGGTGTGTCCGCAAATTTAGGCCTAAATGAATCATCTACCCAGATCCAGTGTTTTGAAACCCTTGTATCATCAGCTGTAAGGGAGGAAATTTTAAAAAGCATAAACTGCTTTGCAGAAATTGAAGTACAGAAGCATAAACCGTCACTGAAAAGATCAAGATATAATCGATGGAATCCAGTAAGCGATTATGAGCTGCTAAAATTTTTTGCTCTGCATCAAGCAATGGGTATCGACAAAAGGCCAAGCATAAAAGATTATTTCTCCTCACAAGAGCCTATGTTTCACACTCCATTTTATTCCCAAATGATGGAGAGAGACAGATTTTTGTCTATATTGCAAACTATGTTGCATATCTGTGAGCCAGTTGCAGAAGGGAAAAATAAAATAGAGCCTTTGTTCAAATGTTATGCTCTAAATTTGTTGCGGCATACACTCCGAACCAAGACGTAGCTATTGATGAGATGATTATAGGATGGAAAGCTAAATCCTCCAAGGCCAAGTAAATTATCAGATAACCCATTGGAAAGACTGGAGGGTGCAAAACATATAATGCAAAGAAGCACCAAGTTCAATAGGTGTAAAGTTTGCAGTACACCTGACGACAGGAAAAGGACAAACTATTATTGTGCCGGATGCACTTGCCACCCCCATCTGCACATAGATGAATGTTTCCTAAAATGGCACACTAAAGCTAAGTTGTAAATATAAGTTGGGGTGTAATGAGTGTTCTTTGTGAGAGCAGTTCAGCATATATATCACATTTTGTGATCTTTTTCAATTATTTGTAAATTTGTGACAGTAGAGTGTATTTCATTTTCTGGATGACACATGGAAAGTAGTTAGAGTATAAACTTGATGTGTGGTTTATTTCCAAAATGGATATAGTTTACAGTGATTTCTATATTGGATGGTGGATTAGCTGTCTTCAATTGGTAAGTCTGATATGTTTGTTTTGTTTTTTGTTTAGTAAAATATTTTTCTGTCTCGTCTTTAACCACTTTATATTCATAAAAATTTTGTAAATTTTTAAACTGAAAATTTTCACAATCCTCATTCATTTTCCTTTTTAAATATATATCTTCTTCTTCTTTGATCCATAACCGCCAACCGTCAAAGCAGTCAGCGGCCTGGTGGCGTCTTGTAGGGCAGCAACAAATTGATTCCACTTTGCTCGGTCGGCGGCCATCCTTCGTACAGTGCCCCAACTGTGGTTCATTCTTTGCATCTCAGCTTCCACAGTTCTCCGCCAAGTTGTTTTTGGTCGGCCTCTCTTTCGCTTTCCCTCGGGGGTCCATAGCATAGCTGTTCTTGCGATGGTATCAGGGTCCCTTCTGAGGACATGGCCAACCCAACTCCAGCGTCTGCCAGCTATGATGGTGTGCATGTCCTCCTGGTTACTCCGAATAAGTAGTTCTTGGTTGCTGATGGTGTTTGGCCAAAAGATTCGGAGAATTTTCCTTAGGCAGATTGTGTGGAAGGAGGACAGTTTCGACATTTCCTTCTCTGTTACTCTCCAACATTCCGCACCATAGAGAAGCACAGAAAGTACGCAGCTCTCATACAGTCTTAATTTGGTGTTTGTGCTGTACTGGGAAGACTTCCAAATGTTGTTGAGAATAGCAAAGGCTGTTCTCGCTTTATTCATTCTGTTGTTAATGTCCTTGCTTGTTCCGCCGTCAGGTGTTACTATGCTTCCTAGGTAAGTAAATGTGTCTGTCTGTTCTAACTTCTGGTTCCTTACTGTTATTGGCTCAGGATTGCCCACATTTAGTGTCATGACCTCTGTCTTCTTCAGATTGATGTTCAGGCCAACCTGCTGGCCATACTTATTCAGTCTATCAGTTTTGTCTTAAATGTGTTGGTGTGAATGCGCGAGCAGTGCAATGTCATCTGCATATTCCAAATCTTCCAGTGTAGAAAACGTTGTCCATCTAATTCCCCTTGGACTGCCCTCTGTTGTCTGGCGCATCACCCAATCTATGACTGTCAAAAATAATGTTGTTGATAAGGGGCATCCCTGTCGTACTCCTGTTTTCACTTCGAAAGTTACATTACTCGATCCAACACTGCACGTAAAGTTAGAATAGAGGCTTTTTATAATGGAAACAATGCGGCTGGGAATTCCATAAGCCCTCAGAATTTTCCATAGGCTGTCCCTGTGTATGCTGTCGAAAGCCTTTTCAAAATCAACAAAGTTAATGTACAGCTGTCTCTGCCATTCTGAGCACTGCTCTATAATGTTCCTGAGGGCAAATATATGATCTGCACATCTTCTGTTCTTTCTGAAGCCCGCTTGTTCTTTCCTCAGTTTATGGTCAACTGCTTTTGAAATTCTCTGGATGATTATCCTGCCTAGTATTTTGCTGGGAACTGAGAGGAGGGTAATTCCTCTCCAGTTGTTGCAGTCTGCAAGGTCGCCCTTCTTGGGCAATTTGACAATTGTTCCTTTACTCCACTCTGTTGGTGTTGTCTCAGTTTCCCAGACTTGTGCAAATAGTGGTTCTAATAGTTCTGCTGCTAGTTCAGGTCTGTCTTGAATAGCTCAGCATTCAGATTGTCGTGACCAGGCGCTTTTCCATTTTTTAGCCCTTTGATAGCTGTGATAATTTCTTCTTTTCGTGGAATGTCTGTATTTACGTCTAAGTCACTTTCAGCCTCAGGAACATTCAGCTGAGTCTCTGGTGGTTCCTTATTCAGTGTTTCTCTGAAGTGCTCTGCCCACCTTGTTTCCTGCCCCTGTGCTGTGGTGATGAGATTTCCTTGCTTGTCTCTTACTAACGTTATGTTGTTTGCACCTCGTTTTCCACTGATAGCTTTAGTTATTTTATAAACTGTGCTTTGTTCATTTCTCAGTGCTGCCTCTTCTGCCTGTCTTGCAAGGTCATCCAGAAATGTCCTTTTGTTAGCACGGGTTTGACGTTTTACTTCCTTGTCCAGCTGACTGTACTGTTCACTATATATTGCCTTTAACCTGGGAGACTTAGCTTCTGTTTTCTTCCTTTTCATTTCCTTTCTCTTCGCTATGGTGTTTAGCGTTTCTGGTGTTATCCAGTCTTGGCTCTTTCTTTCCTGGAATCCCAAGCATGACTTGCTGCTTTCTTTATATATTGTTGAGATGGTGTTGAATTTCTGGTCCACATCGTCGGTCTCTGTTCTTTCCTGGCTTTTGGTAATCAGATATCGTCTCTTTACGTCGACCACAAACGCTTTTCTGGTGAGGGGGTCCTTAAGTTTCGTGATGTTGTATCTTTTCTGTTTGACTGCAACTGGTCCAGCAGCTCTGAGTTTCACCTTCAGTCTTGCTACTACTAGGTGATGATCACTTCCCACATCTGCGCCTCTTCTTACTTTCACGTCTTGTAGTGCATGTCTCCATCTGCCATTGATCATTATGTGATCTATCTGGTTTTTGTCTCGTCCGTTTGGTGATTCCCATGTTAACTTGTGCACTTCTTTGTGTTGAAAAAGTGCCATCAATGGTACCTATACCTTGTAGCGGTATGGCAGCTTGTGTACCCTGACAATCCCCAGAGCTATGCCAGTGGGAGTTTTACTCTTGGTAGGTTCAACCATGCTGGACTGGTCTGCGTGGGTAGGGGTCAGACAAAAGCTGGTACCCTGGTCCTCCAGGTTGGGGGTTTTAGCACAGGGCCGACAGCCCTGTCTGTGTAAAAAATCACACACGTTACGGAA
>JAMPIV010001941.1:117500-145624 GCA_024509875.1 Oreohelix idahoensis
GCGTCTCTCTTTGCCAGCATTTGTAACATAGCCGTGCATTATGCGCATGTTTATTCGTGGTGCAAAATGGTGCGGTTTTTTTAAATATATGTAGTTCCAGCTGCACCGGTGTAGTATTACCCGGTGCAGCTGGAACCCGGAACCTAGCAACATATACAACAGTGTTGAAACCTAGCAACGTATACAACAGTGTTGAAACCATATCTAAGTTACCAAATAGTATAAATACCCAGCGTTGCCCGGACAAATTATATGAAAATGAAGAGAAAACGCGCTGCTAGCGTTAGTCGTTATGGAAAAAGACGTAGAATCACCTACAGACGAGAGCAGATTCAACATATCCTTTGCTGATGGACGTATGCGGATTTGGACGACGGTGTGGAGAGAGCGCTTTGCTGATTTGCTGTGTTCGTCAGCAAACCGATTTGGAGGTGGGGCAGTATTCATATTTGGGGAGGATTCAGTTTTCACCATTGCTTGCCTCTTAACGTCTTCCGTGGAAATGTTAATGCTGTGACATATCGAGATGATGAGGTTCTGGATGCAATGGTTGCTCCTGCGTTCACAAATTATCCAGACTTGCAGCTTCTCCAGCAGGATAACGCACGTGCGCACACCGCATGCATTACGCAGCAATATTTACAGCAGCAGAACATTGTGACGATTGAATGGGCCTGTCCTATCACCAGACATGTCTCCTATAGAACATGTGTGGGACGAGCTTGGACGCAGAGTCTACAGGCAAGGTTCTCCAGCTAATCTACAACAGCTCGAAGCTGCTCTTACACGTGAATGGGACTTGATTCCCTGGAATTTCCTTCAGAGACTTGTGCGTTCCATGTGGAGCCACTGCCAAGCTTGTTTGCAAGCACACGGTGGACATACCAGATACTGAGGATAGTGTGAATGAATTTTTTTATTGGTTGCATTTTTAGTTTTCTCCTTTGCCTGCACAGAATGCAATGAATTTCATAACAATCAAATGTACAAATTAATGACCAGCATGGATTCATAGGAAAATGAATAAAGATTCCAAATATGTAAACTTGTAACACTTATATTTACATTTCACACTCTGTTGCTGGATTATACAGGTGGTGCGTTTTTAATGTGCTTCAGTATATATAATTATATATATAGTTATAAATATTTACATATATATATTAATATATTAAAATTATATAATAAAATTGTAATTAATTTTTATTATATTATTTTATAAGGTAGTATGTTTTGCTAAGTGTTGCAATTCGTACGGAATATTTGTTGCTAAATAGTGAAATTCTAACGGAATTTAAAATTCAACAGAGTATGTGTTAAAAATTCACGCTACTGATTCTATTCAATAAAACGGTAAGTAAACTAGTTTTCTTCTTTTTGTTTTGTTAGTTGAAATACAAAGAATAGTACAAATATGTGCTACTGTATTTGCATCTAATTTTATTTCAAATTATTAGTTAACCTAAACGAAAATGCATATTGGGTCTGAAACTCGCGATTGGGTCCATTTTCCTGCTATTCGGATACAGCCGAAAATGGCAGCCAAATTTTAGTTCGCGTAACTCTTATATGATAAAGGGGCACTAGTCTAGACTTATAGCCTAGTATTAGTCTTGGCAGTGCTAAACCTGGTACAAAGGCTGCGGTGAGGGCACACTGGCCGCGCCTTGTCACGATGTTGGCCGCGGTTAGGGCACATGGCCGCACCGTCGTACTTCTAGGATAAGGGCGTACTACTACATTTTCACTCTATAATAACAGCTACCGTGCCCACACCGCTAAAAGACTAGAGCACGGCCACACGTGGCTGTTTCTACCGATCGCAGTTGTTATAACATTACATGATGAGTCAGGAGACAGGAAAGTTCACTCGTGGCCACAACTGGTATGCGTACCCTATGCTTTGTTTTAGGTAATTGTGTTGTGCATTTTCATTATGCTTTTTGAATAATGCATTTAAAATGTTATGATTCAACTGCTTACAGTATTATGTTTTATAAACTGTTGAATACATGGTTCATTTTTAAGCACAGAAATACATTCATGCAACATCAGCAAAACAAAAAATATGGTGGAGTTATAACAAGCAAAACACGATTTTAGCGAAGTAAAATAATATCTGAGCAAAATATAGAATTTAGCAGATACAGCCATGCCTCGAGTTTCGTCGCTTCGCTCTTTCATCGGTTTTCAATTATACCCACGTTTCCAAATTTTGTCTCTTGCTTCGCTCTTTTGTCGCATTTCGTCACCACCACGCACCATCTTGTTTCTTTCATCATTCAGTCTTTGAATAGAAGTCGTACGGTGTGCACTGTTTTTTTTTAAATTGTCCGCATTTAATCTCTTATATTTGTGATTAAACATATTAATACTACTTATTTTTGTGATTAAAATAACCAAACTATTCATACTATATTATTTTTGTGATTATACTGTAAACAGTTCATATCTTTTTTTGTGATAACAGAATAATGACAGTGTTCATACCGTGATTATAAGACACGTGTACTGTTTTCATGCTGTACTTTTTTGTGATTAGGCCCTATACTACTTATTTTTGTGCTTTAATTATATTCATAATGGGTCCTAAGTGTAGTGACGAAGTTAAAAGAAACCATAAGGTTCTCAATTTGCAAGAAAAGCTTGAGCTAATTAAGCTTAGTGAACAAGGGATCTCAAATGCTGAAATACGCTGCAGGCTATGTGTACCTCGCACTACAGTTAGCACAATTGTAAAGAACAAAGCTAAAGTGTTAGAGGAAATTAAAAACGCTACGGTGCATACCAAACTTATAAGAAAGAGGCACAATTTAATTGGTGAGATGGAGAAAGTGTTAAATGTGTGGATTGAAGACCAAGTCAGCCACAACATTCCTGTAAGCCAAGGTTTTATCCAGGCTAAAGCTCAAACTTTATTTAATACAATGAAGGCTGAAAAAGGAGAGACATCAGCTGAAGAGACATTTGGGGCTGGTTTGACAAATTTAAGAAAAGGTCAAATTTACATAATATAGCAGTGGAGGGAGAAGCAGATAGCGCAGCTGCAGAAGCTTCAAGTGGAGCTTGAAAAAATTGTAGAAGATGGTGGCTACATAAAGCAGCAGATCTTCAACGTAGATGAGACGGGCCTCTTTTGGAAGAAGATGTCATCCAGAACTTTTATTGCCACAGAGGACAAATCAATGCCTGGATTTAAAGCTGCCAAAGGTAGGCTTACTATGTTGCTAGGGGCAAATGCAGCTGGCGACTGCAAGCTAAAAAAAAGCCTGGATGACTGGTGAATCATTTACAACTTGGTTCACTGATAATTTCAAGCCTGCAGTTGAGGATTATTGCAAACAACAGAATATTCCCTTTAAAATCTTACTGCTCTTTGATAATGCTCCAAGCCATCCAATAATTGTGATTGACGCTCACAAAGAAATTAAAGTTGTGTTTCTGCCTCCAAACACAACTTCCTTGCTGCAGCCTATGGACCAAGGAGTAATTTCATCATTTAAATCTTACTATATGACGGACATTTGCCAAGGCTATAGCTGCACTAGATGCTGATGTTGATGAGGGGCCTAAACAGAATAAATTAAAAGCCTTCTGGAAAAGATTCAATATTCTGGATGGCATCAAAACTATCAAAGATGCATGGGCCGAAGTTAAAGAATCCAATCTGAAAGGCGTTTGAAAAAATTGATTTCCTCCCTTATGGACAACTTTAAAAAGTTTGAAGAAACAGGGGAGGCCATCACTTCAAATGTTGGGGAAATGGCTAAGCAGCTGGAACTGGAAGTAGAGGCTGAAGATGTTAGAGAGCTGCTTGAGTCTCATGATCAGCCCCTAAGTGATGAAGATCTCCTGGCGATGGAAGAACAAAGAAGACTGTTGAATGAACAGGAAGCCATGCCTGAAGATACAGCTCAGCCTAAGGAGATGACCACCAAAGAACTGGAAGTTGGCACTGCCACAATAGAGGACTCGATTGCAAATTGGGAAAGGGTGGATCCCAATTTCGACAGAAGTTCTAAAGTAAATAATGGGCTAGAACACCAAATAGCCTGTTACAGAGAACTTCTTAGGGAAAGGAAGAAGATATCAATGAGGCAAACGTCCTTGCTCTCCTTTTTCAAGACACAACCGCCACAACCAAATTCAGTCACCCCTCCGTCTAACCCTTCAGATTCCGAGCCATCAACATCAGCCCCAGCCCCTGTTAGATCTCCTTCAAAGTCCTCTTCTCCTAAAAGAATTAGATTGAGTTCCTCCAGTTCTGAAGATGAGCCTCCTCAATTTTCTCCATCTGATTTTCTAAGTCTAGAATCCCCCTAAATCACCAACATTTAAAACTGTACATACTGTATATATTCATCGTCTACTTGCTCAAGAATGATTTTAAGGTAAGATGTTATTTACGTATTTTTTATTTATTACTGTATTCTCTTTATTCTTATGTTTATTTAGGTGTTGCACGCATTCACAAGTGTTATATATACAGTCGTGCGCCGCTTAACGTCCACGATACGTTCTGTGAAATAGGACGTTATGCGATTTGGACGTTGTGCGAACACCATACTTTATACAGTTGACATTCAAAAATCCGGCAACCTCCGGACCTGAGGAGTGCCGGATTGTTGAAAATGCCGGATTTTTTATGGTTATATATGCTGTATATATTTAACAGAAAAGGACTACCTGTACAGTCCTTTAAAGAAAGAAAATTAAATGTTTACGTTTTACACCACTTCTTTTATTTGCTGAATCTATAATGGGGCTATACAGCAGCAAATAAATGATAAAATGAGAAGGAATGAGCAGGAATGCCTGTTAACACGTGCAAGCAAGACCCAAACAGCTGCATCAAAACATAAACGGCTCCAGAAAACAGTGGCGCGCCAACGCAGTAAATTAAAAAATGCGCTCGGAAATCTGAAGGAACCGGATTATCGATGGCCGGATTTTTGAATGTCATCTGTACTTAGCAAAGTTATATTGGATACTGTAGTGTACCTGTATTGACTCAATAGCCAAGATACGGTTCACATACGGTAATGTATTTTCGAAAGTTCACATTAAAATAACGATAGTAAGTACAGTACAGTACGTACATAGGCCAGTAACATAGGCGTTTATTATGATTATCAAGACATATGTACTGTATTATAGGTTATATATGTACTATACCATTATTCGCCTGGCATCACAATCGCTTTGTACTGTATACAAGAGACATGAGATACACGTGTTGCTTGCGGGAAGCTGTTGCTTTCGCTACGTCCGGTTACGTCCGCTTTGTCCTGTTCTTCGATCGGGATTTCTGAACTCTATTATAACCTTATGGGACCACGGACGTATAAGCGGTCGGACGTTGTCTGAACGGACGTTATGCGGCGCATGACTAGTTAGTTATTTACGTTTTTTGGCGGCCCTAATGCTTTTGCAAGCTAAATAAAGGCTATGCTTCGCTTTTTTCGACTTTCATCAGTGCTCTGGTCCCTAACCTGTCGAAAGAGAGAGGTATGGCTGTATATATATATATGTATATACATATTGAAATTTTTTAAAAAAAAGGTCTTTTTTAAGAGCAACAGTTCAATTAATTTTTAAAAATCACTTATTTGGTAATATCGGAATGACCGTCGCCTAACGCTCTGCACAGAATATGGGGATTTTAGAGTTATTTCCCTTTACATTTTCCTGTACCGGGCATTTCGCGGGGTAGTGGGTATTGAAGTGATAAGTATCGCACTACTAATTAATTCTTTTGCACTAATAATTTATTAATTCTTCAGTACATACATTCTTCCATCGCTACTTCTGTTTTCATCAAGTTTAGCGCTCCTGAAAGTGATAACCATAGAACATGGAGCCACCACTGAAGCTAATCTCCCTGTAAAGAAGCCTGCATCCAAACATTCATCTCATCTTGCAGTGGTGGCTTTTGTAACCATTTCTTCTATATGATGATGTTGCCAGTGTTATGCACAACCTGATATTAGTGGCCTTGCATAACATTCCTGACTGTGCTTTGTACATACGATTCTCTCTTCCTGGCTTCATAAAACCACCATTCATCTTACATGCAGGCCTTCCTTTCTTTTCTTGTTGGAGTAAGTTGTATTCATACTTGTTCATGCATTATCAAAGTAATATGGAAAGTACTGTTATTGGAATATTATTGTAAATGCACTAGGCTCACACTTTCAGTTAATGTTCTAATGGATTCTTGACTTAACCTTGTGACTGTGCCTTGGGATTAAATATACAGTCGTGCTGCTAGTTGCGAACATCTGTCGCTGATCATGGAATATATTAATAAAAGATGTACGTTCATATTGCTCAATGAGTGACTTGTCTAATTCCACATTTCAGCATTTTATCTTGCAAGTGAATTTTTCCTTATAAAGCGCTTCACATCAGAATGCTTCATTTCTTGCTTATCTTGTAATATATTTGCTGTAATAAATAAACAATGTGTAAGCAGAATTTTCATTACATTACTTCACATCACAATGTTTCACTTCTTGCTTATTTCATCTTCTGAAATAAATAAACAATGTGTAAGCAGAATTTTCATTACATTACTTCACATCACAATGTTTCACTTCTTGCTTATTTCATCTTCTGAAATAAATAAACATTGTGTAAGCAGAATTTTCATTACATTACTTCACATCACAATGTTTCACTTCTTGCTTATTTCATCTTCAGAAATAAATAAACAATGTGTATGTATATGAAAAGTCAATTGCTTTTTTTTTTATGATCCTGTATGTGCCATCATTTTCTGGACCAGTCATTTTTACTCCTAGTTGATTGTAGCTTATGTCCTTTTTACTATTAAATCAAAGGCCTTTATTTTCACTCTCTGTCCTTTCTGTATCAAGCATTTCATATAACTCATGTTCACAATTTGCCATCTAGTCTATCATCGGGGAACATCAAGTTATTTTTCTTATGTCCACCAACAGATCTATCTGTCCTATTGTCCTCTAGGGAATTTTTTTTTAAACACAGATGTCTATGCTTTGTAACATTTTTATAATTTACCCGTTATTAACTTTGTCAAATGCATTAGTTTTGTTTATAAAGCTGAAAATATTGATAAGTTTTACTGCCTTGGTCCTCTACTAGTTTTCTTAAAATATATTATCAGTTGTTTGTACTTTAACCTTCTACAAAATTAAATACTTCATCACTAATTGGTGCTGTGTTGTGTCTTTTGGTGCTGCATTTCCATTATTTGTTTACTTATTATAAGTCCCATTGGAAAAGAAAGCAATAACAGGAAACATACACAAATGTATAGAAAACTTCTTACAGGACAGAAACCTTCCACTACAGGCAACTGATGATAAATCAGAGCTAGACCTATACGAATCTTGAATGAATAAGTATTTAATACACACAGTGATAAGGAAGTACTAAAAATAATAAAACTTATGCTTTACAACTGGAAATGTACAAGGAAATGATATAAAAGCAATTAGAGCAAAAATGCATCATAAATCAGTAAAAGTACGAGACTTCCATCATCATCATCATAACCCTCCACTCCCAAAGGAGCATAGGCCTTCAACAAACACATGCCAAGTCCTCCTGTCAGGTGCCATCATCTCAAGTTCTTTCCACGTTCTCCTCATCATTTTCACCTCTGTTTCCAGCTCTCTTCTCCATGTACTTCTTGGTCTACCTCTGCCTCTCTTGCCCTGGGGGTTCCAGAACAAGGACTGCCTTGTAATGCTATCAACAGGTTTCCTCAGTGTGTGTCCTATCCATCGCCATCGTCTTCTTCTCCTCTCTTGTTCCACTGGCACTTGTCTAGTTCTTGTCCTCAGTTCCACGTTGGTAACCTTGTCATACCATTTTAATCCCTCTATTCTACGCAAGCACCCATTTATGAAAGTCTGTAGCTTTTTGGTTGTTGTCTTTGTTGTTCTCCATGTCTCAGAGCCATACAATAGGACTGACTTCACATTTGAGTTGAAGATTCTTATTTTCGTGTTGGATCCGATTTCTCTTGATCTCCATATATTTCCCAATGCAATGAAAGCTCCTCTTGCCTTTTGTATTCTTATTTTGATATCACTGCTTGTCCCCAAAAATGCATCATAAATCAGTAAAAGTACGAGACTTCCATGCACATCACAAAACCTGGGGAGGAAACACAATAGATAATTCAGGAAAATTACTCCTTGACTTTATTGAAAAGAATGAACTAATAATAATAAATAATGGGTCAGCAACTAGAATCATCCCATGCGCAAGCCAACCTGATTCAGCAATAGACATCAGCATAGTATCAGCATAGTAATATAATCAAAGCGCTATATGACAATGCAAGATGTTGTGTTAGAACAAATAAAGGGAATACAGAATGGTTTACAGTAGAAACAGGGGTGAAACAAGGCTGTATTATGTCACCACTACTTTTGGAATAGCTATTGATTGGGTTATGAGAAACTATACCCACAATGAACAATGGGTATAAAATGGACAAATGGAAAATTCCTGGGGGACCTGGATTTCGCAGATGATGTAGCATTCTTAAGTTCAACACCAAGACAATCCCAAGAAGCAATAAATAATTTGTGTCATCTCTCGGTTAAAATAGGTCTCCAAATAAATGCCTCTAAAACTAAAGCTATGAACTTTTCTAACGAGACTTTTGATATCATCTTGAACGGGGAAAAACTACAGAAAGTTGAAAGTTTCAATTATTTAGGCAGTAAAATGACTCAGGATGGTGACACAACAAGAGAAATCCATACTAGAATTGCTTTGGCAGCTAGCGCCTTCAATAGATTATCTAACATTTGGAAATTACGATATTTGAATATACATACCAAGCTTCGTCTGTTTAATTCAAATGTTATCTCAGTGTTAACATACGGCTGTGAGAGTTGGAAAATAACAAAATCATTGGAGAACAAGCTGAATACATTCGAGAACAAATGTCTTAGAAAACTCATGAACATCAGTTGAAAAGAATTCAAGACTAATCGACAAATAAGAGAAGACTCTAGGCAGAAATATGTCTCCGACTATATAAGGAAAAGACGATGGTCATATATCGGTCATGTCCTACGAATGCAAAACAACAGAATACCACTACAGGCGCTTACTTGGGTTCCTGAGGGTAAGCGGAAAAAAGGAAGACCAAAAGAAACACTCAGAAGAACAATAATAAGAGAAGGAAGAACGTTGGGCCTAAATAATGTGCAAGAGCTAAGAGGAGTGGCGTCACAACGAACAACCTGGAGAGCACTGGTTTCTGCCTTATGCGCCGTGTTTGGCGCTTAAAGAATTTATTATTATTATTATTTATAGTAACAGCAAATGTAGCCAAAGTGAAATGGGAGATACAAAGCGATTCAAGATCTGATCACTTACCAATAGAGATAACGATAAAACATGACTAAAAACCAAACAAAGGAATAGAAAAGCCATCATTCCACTTGATAAAAGCCAAGTGGTTAGCTTTCCAAATTGAAATGGAAGGAATGGAGCTATGAAAAACAGTAAATGATAGTGTAGATATTTTAACAAATAACATTACCGAAGAAATACTAAGAATTTCATCCAGACACATACCCAACCTTAAATATGCCAAAACAAATAAATCCAGAGCAAAATCATATACAGTTATACCTCACTTTTTTGCGCTTCGCAGATATTGCGCTTTTTTTCAACTTATTTATGTTTATTTATTAGAACGAGCATTCTTCTTCCGATAGATTTTGGCTCAGATGATGAAGATTAGCATTTTTTTTTAGCAATATAGTATTTCTTCTTCTTCTTCTTCTTGCGATCGCATCTTTGATGATTACACCGTCAGACGAGTTCTCATGATGAATTCGACTGTTGTTTGAAGTTCCTCTTTAACTCCATATAGCTTTGAGTTTAGTGTTGAGTCATTCGGCCAGTATATCTTTCTTAACTGGTCATACAGAGGACAGTCCTGTAGAACATGCTCAGCAGTTTGTTCATTTAATCCACATGTGCACAGTGGTGAAGCAGACAATCGTAGCTTGTGCATGTGTTTATTCAGTTTGTTATGCCCTGTCCTGAGTCGAAAAAATAGTTATCTGTCCCTGCCGGTCGAGAGTGTGATAGTCGTCTTTGGGTTGGTTCTGTTCTCTTCTGATAGTCTGGATAGCTCTCTTTTTCTCAAAGTATGTGACTTCATTATCTTCTTGTTCACATTCTCCTCCCTTTTTTGCAAGTTTATCTGCCTTTTCATTTCCGGGTACACCACAATGAGATGGTACCCACTGAAGTATGGTTCTCTTTTTGGCAGCTACCTTGTTTAGTTCATTTCTCAGATGCGGGAGTTTACCACCCTTGAGAGCTTGCAGGACAGACAGTGCATCTGTGAGGATGACTACCTGGTGGCAGTCAGAGTTGGTGTTATAAATCATATTTGCAGCTTGCTCTAGAGCTTGAACCTCAGCTGTATAGTTGGAACAGAATTTACCAGTGGGAATGTGCCTAGTCTCATAGTGGTTGTCAGGATATGAGATAAAGATACCGGCACCTCCATTCCTAACAGCATTTGTTGCTGATCCATCTGTATAGGCATGTATCCATGATTGATCGGGATAGCTTTCTTGGATCATACTCAATGTAGCAGTTCGTTTTTGCAGATCATTATACTCACATCCACTTGTGAGACCACTGACTGATGTATTAATTTGGAGGGCACTGCTGGCCTGCTCCCATGGTACAGGGTATAGGGTGGGCTTCAGTGGTGTTGTCTTCATGGATAGGTCTTCTTGATGCTGTCTTATAAGTCTTTTCCCCCGATGCACAAAGCTGCTACGCTTTAGACGTCCCAATGCCAGATCATCTAGTCTTGCCTTCATTGGGTGCATTGGCATACTGTTGTACTTTTCCATCTGGATCATGGTTTTTGTGTCTCTTCTATGGGACAATGTCTGTAATCCAGCAACCTTCTGCATCTCTGTTATTGGTGTAGTTTTCATGGCTCCTGTAATGAGCCTGAGAGCTTGATTTTGCACCTTGTCCAAAGACTGCAGATGTGAGTTAGCAGCTGATGACCATGCTGCTGAGCTAAACTCTAAGTGTGGTCTTATTACTCCATTATAAATCTTCTTTAGATTTCGTTCATTTGCTCCCCAGTTGGTACCTGCTAATTTTCTGAGTATGCCTAGTCGTCTTCGGGCCTTTCCTTCTGCGTTTTCAATATGCTTATTCCATGTAAGCCTTTGGTCAAATGTCACCCCCAGATAGGTGGGGTAGCTTTCTTCCTTGATCACGGTTGTCCCTAGGTGTATGTTAGCTGATTTGTCCTTGGGGGCGAGGGAGAACAGTGTTGTGGAGGTTTTGTCTGTGTTTATTGTGATAAGCCATTTCTCTGCCATGACACTAGCATGTCTGCTGCCCGCTGCATTCTATAATTTGCTGTGGTGACATTTTCATCAGCGCACCAGAGTACTAGGTCATCTGCATATAAGGCAGCTTTAACTCCTGCAGGGAGATCTTTCACCAGGTCATTGATGTAAACAAGGAAGAGTGTTGGGGAAATTACTCCTCCTTGAGGTACCCCCTGATGGAGCAACACTTTTCTGCTCTGCAGACCGTCAAGAGTGACTCTAGTTCTCCTGTTATGCAAGTATGACTGGATCCATTTCATCATGTTGCCTTGGATTCCACTTCTCCTAAGTTTTGCAATGAGGCCATCTTTCCACACCTTGTCAAAGGCCTGCTTGAAGTCGACCCAGATCGTTAGGACCTTTTTCTTCTCCTGGAAGGCATCTTCTATTGCTTGAGACAAGTAAGTAACTTGGTCTTCTATACTGTAGCATTCTCTAAATCCAGCTTGTTCCGGCACCAGGATCTGCTCAGACTCTAAATACCATTTCAATCTGTGGTTGACTATTCGCTCCATAGTCTTCCCAACACAGCTTGTGAGACTGATTGGCCGGTAACTTGCAGCCTCGGTCTTACATTTCCCTTTCTTTAGTATGGGTATTGTGATGGCTTCTCTCCATACTTGGGGTACCGTTCCTTTCAACCAGCTGTGGTTGAATATCTCAAGCAGTTTTGTCTTTGCTGCTGAGCTCAGATTTACTAGCATTTCGTTGCTGATTTTGTCTGGGCCGGGTGACTTTTGAAACTTAAGCTTGGAAATAGCCTTCTGTAGTTCTCCTAGTGTGATGGGTTCCCTCATTGGGGCAGGAGTATCTGTCTGTCCCATGGTTGCCAGTATTTCTTTTCTTATCTCTCTCTGATGATCTATGTTAATGGGTAAGTTGCTTTCTGAACTGTATCTTCTAGCAAACAAGTCTGCAGCTTGTTTTCCTCTGAAAAGTTTGCCACCTTCATCCAATGTGATAGTCTGCCTAGGTGAGGAACGCTCTTCATTTAGAGACTTGACTAATCTCCAAAGTTTCCTGCCGTCTTTCTCAAGGTTCAGCGATGCCGTTTTAGTTCTCCAGCTTTTTCCGTTTTTTCTTCTAGCTTTGTTCTCTGAAACTCTGCTACAGCCTTTTTCCATTTGTTGTGAGTTTCAAGTGAAGGCTGAGACTCTGCGTCCTTTCTAGCCCTGTCCATGGCTTCCTGACGTTCTTGGAGTGTGCTGGACCAGTATGGTATGTAGTTACGCCGGCATCCTTTGGGAATGGTTTCTTTTGCAGCTTGTAGTATGCATCTGTTGAAGTCTTTTACCACTTCATTAATGTCTCTGTTCTGTACCTTGAGGGTAGACAGCAGCGTGTTCACCTGATGCCTGAATAAACCCCAGTTGGCTTTTTTGTAGTTCCATCTTGTAATGGCTGGGCCTGTACTGAGAGTTGCACTCTGGACAGTAAGAAAGATTGGGCGATGGTCGCTTCCCCCTAGTTGGTCTCCTACTTCTCTACTAATAGATCCAGCTATATCTGGTGTGGAGAAGGCAAGATCTGGTGTTGAAGTTGTGTGCCATCCTCTGGAGTAGAAGGTAGGAGTATCTGTGGCATTATTGACTAGGATTAGGGAGTGATCATCTTGCCAAGTTTCAACCTCTTCACCTCTGTGATCCAGATGGTTATAGCCCCAGCTCTGGGAGTGGCTATTAAAGTCTCCAACTGCTATAAAGTTGGTGGCTGGTACCTGTATAGAGCTGAGACTCAGGGGTTTGTTGTTCGGACAGTAATAGTTCAGGAGTTCTATTTCCATCTTGTCTACCTTTATCTGCAACAGCTGATATTCTGCTCCATCCATGAAGGTTTTCCTTTCGTGTGCAGGAATGTTATTCCTTACAAGAGTAAGTACTCCTCCTTTTCGTCTATCTTTTCTGTCGGATCTGAAGCATTGATATCCCCTTATTTTAAAGGTTTGATCTGCTTTCAAGTGAGTCTCTTGGATACAGCAAACACTGACTTGCTTCTCATACAAGATGTTTTCCAGCTCTGTCTTTTTGCTGTATCCAGCCTGCTTGCTGTTCACTCCCTCTGCATTCCAGTGCATCATGACAAGTGGCACTCTGGGTTTCTCTTTTTCTGTTTTGTTTTGGTCAGTAGTTCTCCTCCGCCGTCTGCTGACTCCACAAGACGGTCTAGAGGGTCCTCCAGTAGCTGAGGGTGGGCTCTGTCGAGGCTCAGAGCCCGGCACTGCACCTGCCTGGTGGAGCTCCACAGGGCGAGCACCAGTACGAGATTTATTTGACGGTGTACTCTCCATAGAAAAAAAAAAGCGAGTTGCGTGATACTGTGGTTTCCGGTGCGCCTTCTGGCCCAGTATCTATGACTTTAGCACCTGTTCAACGGGAGAGTGGGCTCATCCCTAATCTGTTTATGTTCCCAGTAGTAGACTATTCGCAAGCAGCCTGGGGGTGTCACTGCTCTGCGCGGACCTTGTTTACCGAGGCGGCGTCCGAGCTCGTATGGTGAAAATATGGTTGCATTATCTTCAAAATAGCCTTGTCTTTCCTGCCATCCTGCAACTTTGAGTTAGGGAGTTCTGAGCTCCAGTCTCTTTCCCAGGCATTTTATCCTGGCCTGGCATGCATACAGAGGACCCCACTTCTGGTTCTAAGTTAGCAGTTGGGGACAGGTGGGGTAGCACACTGTGCATTCCCCGTCATCCAGGGGGCTCTCCAACTATGCAGAGCTTGCACAATGCTGTGCTCTGGTTCTGGGCTCACCCAAGGAATCCTCACGTCCTGCACAGAGCCACTTCCAGATACCCACCACCTGCCAACCCCCCATTGTAGAAATCTCCTGCATGCGGCCATCCAGTCAAGAGCCAGTATTAAGTCTGGTGCCCAAGTGATTCCCCCCAAGCTCAGTGTGCAATTCTGGGTTCTCATCATGCTGCAACACAGGGGGGATTGTGATGCTCAGCCATCTCTCTCAACTCTGCACCGATAAATGACATCGGGGACTTAACTGTGTCTCAGTACTGGGAGGCCCCGTTTCCGGGTACACCACACACAGCCAGTTGAGGCAACGGTCGCCGTGGGCGTGTCTTCAGTGGGGAAGTTGTGGAGTCTTCCTGTCCATGTTCTTGCACATCCTAACACTGCCCGCAAGACATCGGAGGTTTGGAGAGTGGCCTTCTCTGCTTTTTTGAGCCGGGGTGGGCTCCCCGGGCAAGTCTCGATGGGGATCGGGACGTGTCCACGCGCCAGTGGGCCCAGCATCGGCCGCATCTGTTGGAGGACTTGCTCTGCCAGGTTTGAGTTAGTAAATTCCAACTTTGTCATCTTCTTGGCATTGTGATGCTGGGGTGCCTGTGGATTTCCTAACGCCCCGAGTAGAAGCCAGAAGTGTACTGTGCCAGCTCTGGGGGAGATAAAGGGGGTGTTTCTACGTCTCCTTGTGATACGTAGCCAAGGTAGGGCTCACAGTGCTCTTTCCCCGCCACCAAATTGCCTGCTGGTTACGCCAAGTTCTCCGAGGCTCTAGGCATGTGACCAAGAGTTGAAGGCAATAGGATCGTCACGTCCTGAGTCTCTGTGCCTGTACGATGGGTTCCGATCTTCAGGGAGCAGTCCACACTCGTTCCCACTCCCAAGACTTGTTCAGTATCCATCTGGCTCCTTCCCACCCACAGAGGGCGTGTACGGTGTAGTGCACCGGTTTTATTATCGAGGTTTGCTCCTCTAGATCCGTTGTGTTTAGCCTGAGGATTCGCACCCTCAGTTACCAGGACTACCTCGAGGAGGGTGTGGCTCTTCACCACGCACAACGATCTTGGGGTATGAGAGGTTTTGCTAGGCCAAGAGACTAACACCGCAATGGTCGCTCCTTTCATGAACAGAATTCACTAGGCCTAGGGTGAAGCAAGGGGGGAAACCCACTACCCACATCACCAGCACATCATACCCCCTGTCTGTAGACTTTGCCCCATAGTATTTCTAATTATACAGTACATTTTTTTATTTTAGAGCTAGCGCTATTGCACACTTAACAGGCATAGTGTAAACATAATTTTAGGCTTTTATATGCACTGGGAAGCCAAAAAATGGGTATGACCCGCTTTATTGCGATATTCGCTTTATTGCGGTGGTCTTAACCGAACCCGCAATATCTCCGAGGTATACCTGTAAAAGAAAAACCATAACAGTGAATAAAAACCCAGCTCCATGTTGGACAATCAATTGAATAGAAAAAAATCGAACTAAGAAAACAAGCTGTGCAAAGGTATATAGGACACAAAAGCAACTTTGAACAATATAAAAATGTAAATAATGAAACAAGTAAAATAATATTCGAAGAAAATGAAGCATATTGGAAAACCTTATGTGAAACTCTTAATCCAGACATTCACTCCATTACAAGTGTTTGAGACAAATTTGAAGCAATAAAAGAAAATACGAACAGAATTGCAATACCAATTACAAAAAAATACCTGAACGGTCGGAGTTGGACAAACAAAAAGTGCCATCGTAGCAACAAAAAAAGAACTTATTCACAGTAAGTGTAAAATAAAGCCGGGGACAGAAAGAAATAGATAGAAGTGAGAAACTCATAAAGGAACTACAGAAAGAAATAGATGAGAAGTGAGAAACTCATAACGGAACTACAGAAAGAAATAGAAGTGAGAAACTCATAACGGAACTACAGAAAGAAGAGTTAGAAAATGTAGGGGAATAGTCAAATCTAAACTCTGAAATAACAGTTGTGAAAGAGAAAATGAAAAATCTAACTCAGCTTCAGGACAGAACATCTTGAGGTATGAAATGTTACAAAACTTACTCAAAAATACATTGCAAATAATTAACTCTCTATTGAACTATGTATGAAACACAGGACATATACCAAAGGCCTGGAAAGTAGCAGTAGTGATACCAATACTAAAATCAAATAAGGAGGCTCATGATGTGAGTTCCTACATTTTCTGCTAGTGTCATTGCAGATAATATTCACTGGCCCATCAGATGTAGCCGTCTAGTGTTGACAATCAGTTTTTTTAATCACAGACTCGTACCACGAACTAAGAGAGGAAATAAACAAAAACCGCTGTTAAGTCCTTTTTTTCTGATATTAAACAGGCACCTTCCTCGCTGTCCGCCCACTAGTGTTGGTCTCTCAGATGTTTTATCCTCCTTAAGTATATACAGCATACTTCAGGGAATATCATCTGAAATCTTCTTCATTTTTTAACTTACTTTAATGAAAAATGACTGGACAGCGGCGAGTGCTATGTCTTGTGCCTGAATGAAAATGGTTAAGTTAACATGTAATCACAAAATTATGACATAAATTATGCAAATGCTGATGCACTCACTCCCTGCTCCAAACCGAGTCTGTGGTTACCTCTGCTTTTGGTTCCCTGAGAAAACTAGCATGAATAAATCAGCATCGCTTGCTGTGGTGGTTTATGAATATACTATTTTCATACGCTAAGGTTGCCAGTATCACGTGGACTTTAACAACCACTGGCAAGTACAAACATGCAAAAATCAAATAGTAAAATATATGTTACAACTTGCCCCAAATTTTGGGAAGTACAATCCCCTGGCACAATTTGAAAATATATATGGCAACTTGATTAGATGCTGTGGAACACTTGGTCTGGGGTAATTTTATAATCCTTCTTATGTCAGGTGCTCCGATTCCTAGGTCTCTGGTCTTTCTATATAGAAAGTCGGGTTTTTTTTATTTAATCATGAAGATGCCTAAATACTTTGGCACGGTCCTTAATTCGGCATCCTGTCTTACTCTTCTCTGGCTCTTGGAGTTGCTACTTTAACGTTGCAATGGACTTTGTTTTCGGCCTGCGAATTAACGAGGTTATATTGCACATATATATATATATATATATATATATATATATATATATATATATATATATATATATATATATATATATATATATATATATATATATTTTCTATTTTTTTTTTCTATAACCAGCGGCACTCGAGCTTTCTAGCCCTTTTGGCCCAATGACATGTCATTGCGAGGCTGGGGGGTCAGTGGACTTTCCTTCCAACCCGGTCAGGAGCTTCGCTCCTTCCCATCCACATGGGATTTATGTGCAGGAGCCGTTCAGATTATTCAGTCAAATTTCCAGTCGTAAACATTTCTTCAAACGCCGACGCCCGGGTTTGAACCATGAACACCTGGTCGCCAGTACAACATTGTAGCCATTACACCAGCGCGGCTCCCATATATATATATATACATATAACTATCTATATATATATATATATATATATATATATATATATATATATATATATATATATATATATATATATATATATATATACATACACACACAAATATACATAAATAAGTATATTTACATCTATAAGAGAAACTTTACTGTTAATTCAGTGTAGGGCTTGAACGAGCTAAATTATAATATAATCCTTCACAATAGGCGGCGGGCAGATAAAAGTTAAGATTAGTAAGACTCGTTCAGCATTGTTCTTGCTTTGTGAATATCTTGTGAAAACTCCCTCTAGGTAGAAGGATCATTATCCTTTTATCTACATCTCTGCCAACAGTAATCTTCTGCGAAGGTAGATTCCTTTGAAGACCCACAATCGATACTCTAGGTTTTGGCCATTGTTGGAACATCACTGCAGAGCAAGGGGAGGCAACCCGTGACATTGTGATAAAGGAAGGAGGGTTAAAGAATCCCGTTACATCTTCATTAAGGAATATTGTGAATATGATGTTAAGCCAATATTTTCTTGACTATCATCACACTAGGGGTGATGTGGTCAGCATCACGCCAACCGTCTTAACCTTCTCAGAGTTGCTCTGGTACCCAGTTCATGAGGTCGACACTCAGCTTTGTGATAAGCTTGCGTAATTTTTTTATAGCAAGCTTGTTTATTTTTTTCTTCTGGTGTTTGGATTTGTATGGATAAATAAATTTATAACTTCTAGCAGTCAGAATTTACTTATATTCTACCTGTCACAGAATGTTAACCTGTGTTTTCCTTTATCTAATATTATACTACATTTAGCAGAGAGGACAAGTGCTGCTGTGACATTATAAACAAGGGGAGGCAAGGAAGAGATTAGCCCCCTTATGCCTATCTTTATTATCTCCTGTCATCATATCCCACTCTCTATTTCACATTCGTGACTATATTTTTTTCTCTACACTCACACAATTTCCTGACCTTTGTCTGTCTGACCTCAGACTGTGTCTCAACTGAGACATAATGTATCACCACATGGCGACTTGATTCATATATAGGCTATATACTAGGCCTCTCCTTGGAAGAAATACCAGACACGACTTCTCTGCTTGACGGATAGCGTAACAAGGGCAATGTAACCAAGTCACCCAGCGTGACCTTCCCAACGCGAATGCATCATAATCTTAGCATATATTTCGCGTTCAGTATACCGTAAAATATCGACATATTCTATTAATATTATTGACCCCTAAACGTTGCGCACGGCTAAACCCCAGCAGACGCCGTCATTAAAAATAACACCGTAACAATATGAAACCTATTTATAAGTAAATATAAATCTGTAGTTGAATTAATCAGCATTGAGTGAATTAGCGCTTGTGTGAAATATACCACTATAAATGGAGAACTAATCCTGGATGAACTAATCAGCTAGTGCAGAATAAGCTTCAAACCTAAGAAGTCTAGAAGACTATCAATCAAGAAAGGCAAGGTATCTGAGGTCGTATTGTTGGTTTCAAAGCAAGGAATCCCTATTGTCTATGAAGAACCTGTTAAAATTCTTGGTAGGGTGTATGATGTCTCATTAAAAGACTCAAAGACAAGAAAGCAGACAAAGAAATGGCAAACTAGGGGATTGCAAATCATAGACGAAAGCAGACTCCTAGGAAAGTTCAACTGTGGTGCCTCCAGTTCATGTTGATCCCTTAATTGCTATGGCCACCGCTTACATATCAAATAAGAACCACTAAAGTTGAAGCTATGGAGCAAAAGGTCAACAAGTTCATGATGAAATGGCAAAGAGTACCCCCAGGTCTGTCAGACGTAGCACTTTACTGCTAGAAGGCAAAGCGTGTGCTCCTTTTCAAGTTATTTGTTAAATAAAATTTTGCCTCGTATTGGCGAGGCGCGTCCCGTTCAACCTAGTAGGTTATATTAGGGCGCATGTCCAAACATAAAAGACCTTTTTTGGGCTGTTATAAAAAATTAATTATGACACATAAAAGTCTATTAATCTGTAAACTATAAATGAAAAGCATCAAGCCTTAACAAAAAATTTTTTCAAATTTTGTTTATAATTATCTCCGCGTTTTTGCACCCGAAATAGTATGACAGTTCATAATTATAATCGATACTTGCACACTACGATACATGTCCAGGAAACTCTTCTAAAGGCAGGAAGGGAAATAACTGCAAGTGAATATTCTGTGCGTTATATTCGGCGACGGTCATTCCGATATTACCACTTATTTTGTATTTTAAAATGCAATTGTTTTCTCTCTTTTTCTCTTCCTCCTCAAAAAAAAAAGAGAAATTGGTTTGAAAAAATCTTGGCAAATTCCTTGAAGTGGAGTGAATTTTATATTTAAAAAATTAGCAAAATATTACCAAAGATATTTTAAAATAAAGATTATGAACTAAATTTGTGAATGTGTGAACAATTTTTCCTATACACTCGTAGCTTGGGACCAGATGTGACGATCCATTAAATGCAATCCAAGCTGGAGAAACTGGCGCTCATGGCTTCAATTTAGCACGTTTCGGAATGGCAGAAAAGCCTAGATCTTAGATGTCTTAGACATATAATATCAAGGAGTCTTCAACTTGGTATTAGCTGTAAAAGAGCAAGAAACTTTCAGAGTAATACATTTCTCTGTGTTCTGTTAGTGAGTCATGAAACAACAGCTGTCAAATTTTATTATTCTGTCATGAATGACAGCTGTCACATTTTATTGTTTCATAGTGAAGTCATGGATTGTTTGTTTTTACATTTTATTATGGTACATATAAGCCATATTGAATATTTGAGCTATTACTGAGATAAAATGATTAAGTGTTGATCAAGTAAAATCAGATGGGGAATCCTGTCTTCTTTCTTTTTGGATCCTTCATCATAATCGTGTGACGTATTCTCTCCAGAACGTTGTCTCCATTACAGCTGCTCTGAATGCATCACGATTCTGGGCAAGTCGACCTGCATCTTTCAAAGACATGTTCAGACTCTCTGTGATGTCTTGGCTCCACCGTCGTCCCCGTCCCATTTTTCCAGGGACCATGCCTTCCATTACTAATTCTTCCAGACTATTATGTCTTTTTACATGACCGAAAAATTTCAGCTTCCTTATAGCGATGGTATTTAGGAGCCAATTTTCCTCTACATTTAGTGAGTGCAGTACTTCTCTGTTGGTCTTTTTTTCTGTCCAGGGTATTCTCAACATCCTTCTGTAGCATCCATTTCGAATGATGCAATCTTTTTTGCAACTTTTATTGAGTGTCCAAGTCTCGCAGCCATATGTTGCTACTGGGAATATACATGCTCTGATCAGTTGTAACTTTGTTTGTGACTTGCCATAGGTTTTTTTTTTAATCCTTAGCCCCCGACAATTAGGGGCCATCGCACCAAGTAGGGCAGCAACAGTCTCCACTGTGTTCAGTCGGTGGACATCCTACATGCAGCACCCCAACTCCGGTTCATGCTTTGCACGTCGGTCTCCACGGTTGTCCACGAGGTTGTTTTTGATCTGCCTATCTTTTTCCTTCATAATAGGGTCCATAACAACGCAGTTCTTGTGATGGTGTCGGGGTCTGTTCTGAGGACATGGCCAACCTAGTTCCAGCATCTGCCTACAATGATGGTGTGCATATCTTTTTGATTTAGAAGCCTATATAATGCTGTAATCAGTGTGATTGTAGTATTAAAATATTAAGAAACTGTTTTGCTGATGTGTTAGAAATTATTGCAATTAGTGGTGCTGATTCTGTTGAAACCAACAAATACTATTAGTCATATACTTCTGTGATCTACTAGACACAGTATCACTGCCTTGGTGTGTTTGTCCTATACTTGCAGGTAAAAAGACTAAGGAGATGATGGTGTCTATAAAAATATCTGGGCCTTTCCAGGTTCTAAATTCTATAGTTGAATGTTGTGTCGTGAAAGATATTACCCCTCAGTTGCACCCATCTGGTTCTTATCAGTTCTATATTGGTGATCTTTTCATACCATTTCAATCTCTCTTTTCTATGCAAACACCAAAAGTCTTAACTTCTTGGTTGCTGATTATGTTGTTCTCCATGTTTCAGAGCCATACAATAGGATTGACTTGACATTTGAGTTGAAGATTCTGGTTTTTTGTAATTGACTTGATTTCTTTTGATTCCATATATATTCCAATGCAATGAAAGCTCCTCTTATCGTTAGTATTATTATTTTGATATCATTATCTGTTCCTCCAACCTTTTCTATGTCACTGCCGGGATAAATATATGAGTCTACGTTTCGTGGAAGTGTTTCTCTCTAGTGCAGTCTGGTTATCACGTGCTGCATTTATTCTCATTATTTTTGTCTTTTCTCTGTATAATTTTAAACCCCATTTGCTGGGACCTCTCATCAAGTATTTTCATGTCAGTTTCATAATCCAATCTATAGTCATTATGAAGAGAAGTAAAGTGATGAGGCATCCCTGCTGTGCTCCATTTCTTATCTCAGATATAAACCAATACAACGGTATAGAATCAGTTCTACAAATAACGGTTCACATGAAACAAGGGACGTTTCGGGTTTTACTCTTCGTCAGCCACAAACAGGCGACAAAGACAAGAATTACATACAGGTACTACAAAAACATATGATGAGGAGAAATATACACCAAATGAGCGATACAAGCAGATGGAAAAAGTAAACACCCACGGTGATGAGCGAAAAAAGAACAATAATAATACAAGAAAATCGTAAAACCTAAAAGAAATACTGAAACAAGAAAGTATATACTCAACGAAACGAAAAAAAGAATGAACAAAACTTCGGAACAAGTAAAAGTTCACTTAGCTAGATCCGTAGATGCTTGGAATAGAAGACCATAGTACTCTGTCCAAGAAATCTCTAAGGATGTGACGTATAAGATAGCGACAATTTAAAAGGATACGAAACGAACCAAAACAAAAACATAAGAAGATAGATCGAAAAAACAAGGAATGAAAAAGAGAGAAAATCTACCAGAATTTATGCAAAATGATGTTGGACATTAAGGCCATCAGGAGATTAAACGCCCATTTGAAAAATAAGACGATTCTCCAACGAAAAGCGAGTCCGATCATCACCGACACATGAAAGGAGGGCAGTGACATGATATCGGAATTACCTGAATGGTCAGGCCTATTGAAATGAAGGGCCACCGGTAAATGTTTGCCATGATAGATGTCTGCCAAACGCCTGCCAGTTTCACCAATATAGGTAATGCCACACCTCATGCAGATGATAGCATAAATCAGGTTTCTGGATTTGCACGTGAAAGACTCTCTAATGATAAATTTTCCTTTCGGAAAAGTGACTGTCTGAGTTTGGAGTACAAACGGACAGCTCTAACATATACAGCGTTGGCACGGTCTAGTACCAAAGTATGAAGGGCTAGTATGTCGCAAGCGACTGTGTACAAGAATATCCCTAAAACTCTTATCCCTACGATATGCCACCAAATGTGTATCACGAAACAACTCTCTGGTATCAGGATCAGAGTGGAGAATAGGCAGATGTCGAAACAGAATTCTCTTCACCGCCAGACAGTGAGGATGGAAAGTTAGAACCAGTTTGAGTCTGTCAGATTGGACAGAAGGTTTAGTAGTGAGTGCCATCTGACGAGTGACGCGTGTGATACGATTAAGAGCATCAGATAAAACATGTTCTGGATAAAGACGTCGGCGAAAGAACTCGAGCATCTCTTGAGCTCGCTGATGGAAATCATCGTCATCGTGACATAACCGGCGCAAGCGAAGAAGTTGAGAAAAGGGAATGGAATTTTTACAACTAAGAGGATGCGATGAAGTATAAAGAAGGAAACCATGAGCGTCAGTAGCCTTATAATAGACAGACGTTTGAAGACCAGTAGGGCTAACAGTCACAGTGATGTCAAGGAAGTTCACTGAAGTCTTAGAAATTTCAGAAGTGAATTTGATGGCAGGATTGAAATTACCAACATAGTCAATAAATCGACGGAGGTCAACCTCAGACATGTCTGTAATGCCAATACCATCATCAATATAGCGGCGGTAAAACTCGGGTATTGGTCCATCGTAACTTTGAAAGACCAAATATTCAAAGTGGCCCATAAACAGGCAAGCGTAACTAGGGCCCATCTTAGTACCCATAGCGACGCCACTGATTTGGTTGAAGAATTGGCTATTAAACTCAAAAGAGTTGAGAATAAGAACCAACTCAGCTAGGCGAAGAAGCGGACCTGTACTTATAGTAAGATCAGTACGCTGGTCGAGAAAAAATTGGAGTGCCTTGAGACCATCAGCATGTGGAATAGACTAGAAGTATAAAGGGAACAAACATCCAGGAGGAAAGTACGATCAGGCGTGAATCTGATCGAATCAAAGGTAGTGATAGCATGAGTAGTGTCAAATAAGAAGGCAGATTGGCGACTAAAGGCTGGAAAATACTATCAAGGAATTCGGAAATACGTTCCGTGGGACAAGAACAGGCTGAAACAATAGGCCTACCAGGGTTAGCAATTTTATGCACCTTAGGAAGCATGTAAAAGGAAGGTTTACCAAGATTACTATAAAAAATATGGAGAGATAAAGCACCAGAAGGAAGAAGATCATCATGGACAAGGCCACGGATAGTCTCATAAACAGTAAGATTATTCTGGACTGTAGCATCACCAGAACAACTGTGCAACTCCTTCATGAATGTATAAGTCCTTACGCCAAACAACCACAGCACCACCTTTGTCTGCCGGCTTGATAACAATATCATCAAGGTTTCTAAGGCGTGACAATGCCCGCCATTCAGAAGACGTGAGGTTAGATCGACGGAGACGGTGTAGAGTGAGCTGGTCAATGTCATGTAAAGTATTGGCAATATATAAATCCAGAGCACGAGAAGCTCCTGGAGCTGGAGTATAGTCTTGTTTAGGTTTGCCAAAACGACAAAAGATATTCCGGACTGTGGCATCACCAGAACAAGGTGAGTAAAAGGTGGTGTTACCTAACTGTGTAACTAAGTCCTTACGCCAAACAACCACAGCACCACCTTTGTCTGCCGGCTTAATAACAATATCATCACGGTTTCTAAGGCGTGACAATGCCCGCCATTCAGGCTAAGGGTAGTAAAGATCTCTAAGCTAGATTCTAAGTGGGAAATGATTGACTGTGACTTTCCTTGCATGGCGATGAAGGGTAAAAACAAGATATGCTAGATTATGAGTGTAACTTAATTTATTTATTTATTTATCTCAGATAGTTTTGTAAGCTGTCTTTGATGATAAATTCTGTATTTCATTAATTTATTTATTTGTGAAAAATTGACAAGCTATGCTAGATTCTAGGTTTGAAATGATTGGCGGTGACTTTCCTTGCATGGCTAAGGGAAGTAAAGATCTCTAAGCTAGATTCTAAGTGTCGAATGATTGGCCATGACTTTCCTTACATGGCTAAGGGTAGTAAAGATCTCTAAGCTAGATTCTAAGTGGGAAATGATTGACTGTGACTTTCCTTGCATGGCGATGAAGAGTAAAAACAAGATATGATAGATTCTGAGTGTGAACTCAAATGAGGTGAGAAACTGCTTAAACTTGTCATGTTAGCAGCAAGATTAGCATAAGCATCATCAATGATGCAGCAAGGCATTACGGTGGAAGAGTCTACGCAAACGTTATCTTCTCCTTGTAAGACCAAAGATTTTGATTGTTTTCTATGTGAGTATCCATCTACATTGTTATCTTTCATTTTTCTTTTGACTATTCCTTTGCCACCTTTCTTTTGACATTTTGCTTTTTTGTCATCGTCACTGTCTGATGACCAAATACAGTGTAGTCTATAATTCTCATAACTGATGTCGTCATTCTCGTTCTCGGATGATGTAGAATCAAACAGTTCTTTGTATTTTAGCACACCCTCAAGTCTGAGTTTTGTTTCTTCAGACTCAATGTCCTGAGACTTCAGTGAGCTGACCAATCGGTTGTAAGCTGGGGGTGGTTCATAGCCAATAGGCAGTTCCATGATGTCTTCATAAGGAGGAAGGTTGTATGCTTCATTTTCTCCTAAAATGTTGACCTGTCCGTCTTTCTTTGGTGTAAAATGGACGATAGAAGTCTCTGGTTTATTGATTCTGGAAGAGATTAAAGTTATAAGAAAACAAACAATGGAATAGGGTTATGTTGATGTTAGACATGGTCCTAAAATCACTTACAGTTTCTAAACACAGTGACTCAAAGATAATAAAAATAATTACCTTTAGGATTAATTTAACAATCATTCTTATAATTAAAAACAATAGCTCTAAGGGTTAATATTAACAATAACTTTTGACTTCATCAAATTAACAGTGAAATGGGTTAATAATGATTCTGATGATAAAAGAGTAATGGCTTTTAGGAGTTAATAAATAATGTAACTCCTAAGGGTTAATATATACAATGACTTCAAAATTAAGATTATATCAGAGTTGTGTGCTTTCTGTGATTCTCTATGGTGCAGAATGCTGGAGAGTTACAGAGAAGGAAATGTCGAAATTGTCTTCTTTTCACACAACATGCCTAAGAAAAATTCACCGAATCTTTTGGCCGAATACCATCACCAACCAAGATCTGCTTACTCAGAGCAAGCAAGAGGACATGCACACCATCATAGCTGGCAGACGCTGGAGCTGGGTTGGCCATGTCCTCAGAAGAGACCCCGATGCCATCACAAGAACAGCTATGCTTTGGACCCCTGAAGGAAAACGAAAGAGAGGCCGACCAAAAACAACCTGGCGGAGGACTGTGGAGGCTGAGATGCTAAAAATGAACCAGAGTTGGGGCACTGTACGAAGGATGGCCACCGACCGAGCAAAGTGGAATAAATTTGTTGTTGCCCTACAAGACGCCACTAGGCGTGATGGCCACTGACTGCTTTGACGGTCGGCAGCTAAGGATCAAAGAAGAAGAAGATACAATGACTTATGAGTTATAAAAAAAACAGTGACTTTTGTGAGCTAATAAAAACAGAGACATGAGTTAACAAAAAGAGCGACTTTTATGAGTTAATAAAAGCTTTTACTTGTATGGGTTAATAAAAGCTTATACTTAATCAGTCATAAAGTTCGTATGCATGGAGCCTGTTAAAAAATGTTAAAATGTTGATCGTATGACAAACTTCATATTTGTATTTCATCATCTTATTTTTTTCTTCTTACAGAGCCACCACAGGCAATGGCTCCCGCAAGGAAGCCTAGGCCAAAGCACATACTCTTGCAGTGGTAGTGTCTGTTGCCTGTAAAAGTTTATTTTACTTGATGCGGGTTCCAGTCCTATTCCGAAGCTCATATTGGTCACATTATAAGACATGTCTGAATGAAGAGTAGTCCTTTCGTAGTCTCCTCAGAGAACCCTTGGAACTGGACAGGGATCCAAATATTTTCATAAATGGGTGCTGGTGTAGAATAGAAGGATTAAAATGGTATGACAAGGTAACGAATGTGGAACTGATGACAAGAACCAGACAAGTGCTAGTGGAACACGAGATGAGAAAAAGGTGCTGGCAACAGATTGAACACACATTGAGGAAACCTGTTGATAGCATGCAAGGTAGTCCTTGTTCTGGAACCCCCAGGATAAAAGAAGGTGGGGTAGACAGAAAAATGCATGGAGAAAAGAACATGAGACAAATAACGATGATGAGGAAGAAATGGAAAAACCTTGAGCTGATGGCACAGGACAGGGCTAGCGTTTCTTGAAGGCCTATATTCCTGTGGCAGCTGAAGGTAATGCATGACGCAATTAATGTCATAACTAAAACACGTAGCTGATCACATGGTCGGGGAACTAATGAACGTATGTGTCTGAGTGAAACACAAGTGTAACAACAGACACAAACGTTGAGCCAGGAATCAGACAGCCACAGATGCCAACAATCGTGTCTAAAACACATGAAAGATTATGACAGACTGAAACCCAGACAAGTAGATATTTCAGAAACACAAATAAGCAAATTTTGCAATAAAGCAAACATCAGAGAAGCAAAACCACAGACAAGCAAATATGATAGACAGAAACACAGACAGGCGACTTTTTCAATAATGCAGATAAGAGAAAGAAGCAAATCTAACAGGGATAAACTCTGACAAAGTAATATAAACTTGTGTAAAATTATGTACGTACACCATGGTCACTTATTATTATTACTGTAACCACATATTGACAGACACTGTAAATCACATACTGACTGACAGCTCAGTCACATATTGACAGACGCTGTATTCCTATATAGAAAGACACCATAGTCACGTATTGGCAGACACTATTTATATATTGAGAGACAATGTAGTCACATATTAACAGACACCGTACTCACATTGAGAGACACCGCTAAGGTCACATATTGACAGACTCTTGTCACGTACTGGCAGACACCACAGTCACATATTGAGCGACGCGTATTCTCATATTGACAGACACAGCAGTCACATTGACAAACACTGTACTCACATATTGACATACATCATATTGAGAGACACTGTAGTCACATACTGGCACTGTAGTCA
>JAMPIV010001942.1:0-324295 GCA_024509875.1 Oreohelix idahoensis
TCTGTCTCTCATTGCTTCAGTCCTAAACTTCCTGCCGTGAGAAGTTAGAAGACTTAGCGTCAGCTTGCCTGCTATTATAGAGTGCGAGATCCTCCTGACAGTCTTGGTAAGCAAGTTTAGTACTTGGTAATGAGTGTAAATTTCTGCTTTGGGTTTATAAAAAGCCAGTAAGCCTTCATACAGGGTTTTAGTAAAGTGGTAAATTACAGCAATCATTCAACCCAAAATCTGAAGCTATAGCCAGTTTTCTTTTTTGAGAAGGGAATTATGATTGTATGCTGCTACTAGTTATAAGAGCCAAATAGTTATGTGACTTGATGTCTGATATAGTTCATTAAACGGAATACTCGGCTTCCTCTATATATATGGATAACTATGTAATTGAGTCTTTAACACACAAAAAGGTTAACCTAAGCAATCGAAATATTTTGGACTCAAGCCCGGATTTGTATAAATATAAATTTTTCCCAATATGTAACATGAATTTAAGTAAACACCTGTACATTAGTTGATTATTTTAACTTCATTTATAATGCTTTCCGAAAGCAGACTGCTGGTATTGACATTTGCTTTATGTAATTATTAAATGTGTCGAACGCCAAATCTACTAGTTTAGACTGGTCGGCGAATTGGGTATCTACCGGCGGGTTAGCCGACCTGACTGATATTAAGGTCACATCTCGCCAAGAAAGAGGGGGGGGGGAGGGGGAAGCCTTGTATACATACCTAAAACCCATTCCAGCGTTAGTCGTGGCAAACAGGTCTTCGTATTATTACACAAAAGCTACAATAAGCAGGCCCTGCACTTATTGTTTTTTGTCTGCTGATCGGACGGTAAGCAGGGGAGAGTAAGAAGAAACTACGAACCACCAGGTCAAAACTGACCAGCTGAAAGGGGGAGTTGGGATAGTTGTATGTTTATCGGTACCTATTTTGACCCTGTTTATCTGTTTTGCAGTATTGTAAACTTTATGATTTAATTTAGCGAGTTGATCATAGGGTTTGATTATGCTTTCGTTACAGCAAACCCCCGTCCTCTCCGGTGGACCACTGAGCCTCAGCCTGACTTTGCCTTCGTATAACGGCCGGATAGGTCATCAACCTATATACAACTAGCAAAGACCACAAGCTTTTGATCCATAGACTGATATCAAGCTGGTAGCATACACTGTTACCTATAACTTGCACCACAAACTGGTATCTCTAACTCGTACCACAAACTTTAGAAGAAACAAATGTGTCTGCTACGTATTGGTTTCCTAACACCAGTAAGGTGTCTTCCCGCTGTTAATTCCACAGAACATTTTCCTTTTTTCTCAGTAATTTTACCTTTCCTGATCATAAAACATAAACCAGTGCATTGGATGAAAAATCCGTGTTATTCTCAGTTAATTTGATTAAACAATGTGACTGGAAGCGGAAACGTCTTTTTCATGGTTTACGCATATTTAAATATACATGTAAACGTATTAAAATGTTCATATAATAAATATGTACACAATTTTGTCATCTATCTTTGCTTTTTGTTCCCTGTGAGAGAACCGGTATGAACCAGTTACCAGTGCTAGCTGTAGTATTTCATGACTATCATTATCATGAGCTGAGGTTGCCAGCCTTTTATGTACATATACAACCACCAGCAAGTTAAACTTGTCACATGCAAAATATAAAATGATAGGATGTTTAAATGATCCAGTATTGGGTGATAGTTTACAGATTTCCGCATAACCTTGTGCCACGGGTTATGATTCCGTCTTACGTTAAGGTATTAGTGTTACTTCTGTGACAGCGCCATTTTCGTCATTTTCTCCTTCGGGCTGCGGCATTTCCCTCAGCGCCATCTTCGTCATGATCTAAAAATAGAACATTAGTCATGTCTGCTGACAGAACAACAGCCAATCAGAGGTATGCTAAACGCCCGGATGTTAAACGCGCGAAGCTTAGAATTTCAATCTTCTCTGTCATTATTTTGCAACACGCCAGGAGAGAAGTCGCCGAACCATAGTTGAAGTCAAGTTGCCTTGGACACGTGAGTTAATTTAGATATAATATTATTCGTTAACATTTTGAAGTCCTGTTGGTGTTAGAGAGAATATAGGACTATAAGTGCACTATTAATTTGGCGTCGTGTTTAAATAAGTATATAATCCATTCAAGGTTTTTTATTTCGCGTGCGGTTGGTTTTAGATCTAAATTTATTCGGACATGGCGTTACTGGAGCAGATGGTCCATGTTCAATAACTATAACACGTGGCCGGTACTGGAACTGACATATCCAGTTATTACATTTGTGTAAATGAAATTAATGGTTAAGTATTTCCATATTGTTTGGGGTTAAGGAAACCTTCAATGATGTTGTGTAAATCCCACACGTAGTCTGTTTGAACAATATTTAATTGTTATATTTATTAACTACGGTACTGATACCGAAATAGTTTATTTTAGAATGGCGAGTGCTGCAATTTATTAATATATCACAGCTTACTTGAATAAATGTATGTTCTTCGTGTCGTGTGGTGAGTCACTGGGGCAACTACTACAGTAGTTTTTGCCAGGAATAGTCTATGAGATATAGATATAAGGTCTCTAGAAATTGGCTCGTTAAGAAAGAATAAAGACCTATTCGAGATAGGGACAAGAAGACAGGAATGCGAATGCTTTCCACTAGACAGTGTTTTCTAATTAATTATGGAAAGAGTTCTGTTTCCCCACGACCTTAGCCTCTGCCCTTAGATCCCGTAAAGAAAAAGCCCCCAACCTCATTTGAGTAGAGAAAGGTTCCTATGGGTGAATATGTAACACCGACAGCACGAGTGATACATTAACAAACTCTTGATAATGATCAACCGATCGTTGGGTTTATTAATGAAATATCCACACATATAGGGTTAGTAATGGTTAGAACGTGATGATGGTGAAAGACGATTCACACAAAACACACAGATGAGATAATAAAATTACAGTTAATTAAGTAATAGTTAATTAAGAATGAACTGGTGTAAAGTGAAATGATGATGTGATATGATACGTGTTACCAAAATGGTGAGTACTCAACACAGTCCATGTGTCTGTAAATGCTTCTCCTAGATATGAGGATTCACATGTATGCATAAAATGTCCCAAGTTGTTATACGTTATGTCGAGTGGGGTATCTCTAAGCTGAGGAAGTTCTGATGAATACTGTTGTCGTACGGATAACGCTGACGAGATATCTATGTATATTCCTTCACTGTTTGAGTATATCTCTGTAGTGTTGATCAACAGTTAATAGCTGTCATATGAACAAAAGGTCTATTGTCTAATCTCCCGACGTTACTGGTCAGACTGGATATCTTCACGAAATGTTAGTGATATGTAGACTCATAATCTTGCGTATGTAGTCGTGTTTCATATACTTTCGAGTCTGCTTCATAAATGCGCTTAAGAGGGTGTTGCACTTGCTATAAATATGCGATTCCTCTTTTGAGCTCTTTTGCTTGACTTCAGATAATAATGATCTTTTGAGTGATTTGAATTTATGATGACTCTGCATTGAAGTTGTGATAACTCTGTATTGAACTTGTGAGCAAGCAGTATATGGTGACGAAAAATGCTGCGTCCACCTTATGACTTGTGGGTGAGACAATATTCCTTTTTAATTGAGGAATGAAAGATGTCCTATGGCGAATTCTGCTAGCCAAATGTCCGTTTTTGATAACTTATTTCTGGTTAGACGTCAGACACGTTGCGTGTAGACTCAGACTTCTGATGAACTGAAGACACACAAAAGTCTTCGTAAGTTTTCACATTTAACATCACTGGTTGACTTTCATTTAAACTACTGCTCATTATTCATCTCTCTCTCTCTGAGTTCAATTCTAATGATGTTAAATATCTTGTGCATGAGAGTGTGTGCGCATGGGAGACTGTGATGATGATAAAGGTGAAATATGAACTATTAATTACCTCCTATCATCCTATCATCTTCTAGGAAAATCTTCTGATTTTATTAATCAGTTATGCCAAGAATTATTTGAAACTTTATCTTTCGCACATTTTAGCTGTGAGGTTAAAATAAACAAAAATAAGAAAATGTATTAATAAGTATAAGATCTACTAACCTTCTTTTCCCTTCGCAAAATCCTTTAAGAACACAATTAATCACAGAACTGAATTATCATCCACTCTGAATAAACACGTGTATTAGGCTATGCGTTTTTTGGGTTTAATCTCTTCCTCACAAGGTAAAAAACTGGACTGCCTCACTCTAGTAGATTATGCGGTATTATATATTTCTGGAAGTCACCTGGCCAAGCTGGGCGTCCAATGTGGTAAACCAACGCTTGTCTGAACCGCGGCCGACTAAAGATAACACCATTACAGCATGAGGCGTTTTCCCCTGGCCAATCTGGGCGTCCAATTGGTGGTGGTAATTGGGTTATCCCTAACATTTCTAATTAAATAACTAATATAAAAAACCTAAAACACCCCCCATATAACACCCAGGAGATGAGACATTGATACACTAGCTTTTAACCCCTTTTCAATGAAACCAAGGGTGTTAGGGTTTAAGGTATTCATTACCCACCACCACGACGATTTATGGGGGGGTTGATGGTGGGGGTATCCCCAATGGTGGGCTCCTGAGGGAAAACGATGGGACCCACATGAGTAGGAAAGTCAGGCGATGTTGGGGGTATGACTCCCACACCAATCACAGGACTTTTTATTTTCCCCGATATGAAAGAATGAGGGTCACCAATTGTACCCACAATCCACCCCCTTTTTCTATGTATACTTGTACCATCACAGGAGTACTCACACATTATGTTTTGGGTAAATAAAATACATACCCCCCTATGAGTTGAGTACAAAATCTATGGGTACATTAATAGTTATAATATACCCAACTTAAATGGCATTTAGTGATTTATGGGGATGATAAAAGAGGGGAATTTTTAAGCAAACCCACCCAACTTCATTGTAAGAAACCTCCTTCCCCCCCTATCCCCCCCCCACCCCTTAATTCCACCACACCAATATAGTTGTATAAATGTATTTGGTATACCAACCCCCCAGATTTATGGGTTAGAAAATTACCCCCCCTAGAAAAGATGAAGATCCCCCCATACTATCCAAAAAGGCCTTTTGTAATGTTTACAGTCCTCCGTTTAACACACTTCGATTAAACAGTTCCACTTTCAGCATGGATAGATACTTAAAGTGTCCCATAACTTAGTGTGTAAACTTAATCTTAGTAGATATTGGCTATACCCTTAATTGAGACCCGCCCAACAAAACCCCCCCCTCTTAATCTCAGTACCTTGACACAGACACTCCCATATTTTTTACATGTAAAATCATTAATACCCATCTATGTGTTAGGATCATGATACCCCAGGGTGATATCTGGATAAAGCCTGAGTTTTACTTCCGCATCCCCAAACCCTCACCTACCGTGTCCCCCGAAGACAATTTAAGACCCTTTATAATACACCATTTTATTTTTTTTATTTTTCTTCCACTGTCCTCATTCCCGATATTTTCTATTTATGTATTATTAGATGAATTTGGATGCTACCCAGATGATTCTACTCCCCGATAGAATGAGGTACAACCAGGGGTGCGGAGTTGGAGGGAGGGGTTGTCACTATGATTTCATGATTTCAATTTAAGCAAGATGGCGGTAACCATGAGAGCAGGAATGTAGACTATGATGTCATGAATAATGATAGTAATCATTGAAAAGGTCCATAATATTTAATTCTATTTCCAGAATATTTGCAGGAGGGAAGAATTCCTATAGAACTTGATTTGTCTCGCTATACCAATCTTTAAGAGTGTTAGAACTACCTGTCAAAGGTCTTGTATATTTCTTGTAAATCACAGGTGTAATGGTGAAAGTGTTTGGGGTGCTAAGTGTAGGTAACAGTGTACTTGGTATCAACTATTATCGTAAATATGTCCAAACCCAAGACATTCGTACTTCGCGAGACGTAGGTCTTACAAATGACAGGTTGTGTCAAATGCAGAGCTCAACTGGTGATATGAACATGATAATCACAGTACTGTCCGCGACACCTCTGGGGTGAGTTCGTGATGTTTGTCTGAGTATAGACTGTTCAGGATATAAAATACTATGCAGATTTTTGATTGGCCAACATATCTACATATACAAACAGATCAAACAAAACTTTCACAAAAATTGTGGTGTGAACGAGTGTCTCCCACATCACAACTAGAGCCTATGTTCAATTAAGCAAATGTCCTACAGAACGCTCCATGGTGGACCAAGTCCAGGTGTGTCGTTGTCTGTCACACCTTGACTAGTACTCAGAAAAAGACAGGTAGAACACTATAATATGAAGAGCACGGTCATTTCATGACAATAGAACGTGATTCGCTGAGTAATTGCCTTTTTAAAAATGTAGTACAGTAATGTCTTTAATGGTTTAAAACATTATTTATTGAGTTATGGGTTGGGATCCCGTTATTTTGAATTACTCGTATATTTCAGTTATTCTGGGATTTTATATGTGTATTTATATGGATTTTCTGACTTGCGTTTTTCATTGTAGTTTAAATTATTATTTTTTTTTTCAGACTTCAAGGTCCAGAGTAATAGTTCCTTCTAGAATGCATTCTAGACTTTATTGTTTAGGATACTGATAAACGCCTTTTTCCCTTGTTGGTGATAGTGATAAAGGCTGTTATTCTTAGATGCTGTATACTGTGTTTTATCAGTGTACGTTGTAAAGGTGTACTGGGACTGAATAGTCAACTCAACCAACCGAGCACAGTGTCAGGTATACATGTCACCTTGTCCTGGGACACAATGAGTTCCTGACAAGAATACAGTGTTGACAATGTGTGTTGTAATGAATGTCAATACGCGAATGTGTGACTGTTCTGTGGAGTTGACTGAAGGTTTAAACACTCATTCATGCGTATCTAGAAGTTACTTATGCAGACCACTGTAGACGTTTCAATAGTTTAATTTGACGCATACACTTGACAGAATGGGTACAGTTACATGAACACAGGTCGACATCAATAGCATATTGTTGACCCACGGTGTACAATTATAAATTGGCATGTTGAGGACAATCACAATGGAACATCAGTATAACAACGTTCAGAGTTCCATATCTCATCTAAATATCCATCAGGCCTTACTGACTGATCATGTCAGTTAATATATAATGTTTAACAAATCTTCATCAGGCCTTACTGACTAGTCATGTCAGTTAATCAATAATGTTTACGGTGACTCCTGGACAGAACCTACTTTAGCATAAGTGTAGCTTGTACCCTAGCGGAGATTTCTTTAAATAGCATTCAGCAAATATCTTCTGAGCGAATGTTAAATCACCCAAGAATAGATTTTCCTTTCATAAGTGTGATCTCCTGATCATCATCGGATAATAAGGGCATCCCTGTTCTCTGGTAAATGATCAACAATAAATAGTATTCCGAAAATGGCTTCTTGTCTTGTAAATATCGCTCACCCTACTGATGTACGACAAAGCTTCAATAAAGATTCAATTCTTGAATATCAAAGTTTCCACAAGCATCAGCATAATCTGTCCTCATAATTGCTGTATAGAAACATAACCAGTGCTGCTAGATGATATGTCGTTCTGACATACTGACATGGGTAGATTCATGTAAACGTCTGCCCATCTTAAGCCTAGGAATGAACGAAGTCAGCAAAAGTACGTTTACCTTGACATAGAAATACACTAGCAAGCACAAACGCTCTTCTCCTGGCGTTATGGAATGAACACTAGGGAACTCATGGATTTAACAATCCCAGAAGAAACTATCTTCGTTCCCATAATCAAAAAGAGATCACAAACTTTGGGCAGGTCTAAGACATGACTCCCGCCATAGGCTTCATCACCGAAGAACTCCCTAACGTCTCTTCATGCGCCGAAAAGCACCTGACTCCAAAGGTACAGTACAAGAAAAATAGTTCCACTTAAGCATACTAAGATATCAGGATATAAGACATACTCGTCCTACATAGACAAGAACTACACATAGATTCGGGCCATAGACATTCTGAAGCAATAACAATCTATTCCTAACCAAACACAGAATAGATCAAAGTAAATCTAAATTCCTCCGCTGAGTTCGATTTTCAGGAACGAACAAGGAGCGATAACTCACAGAATGAATACCCATCGCCTAATCTGAGTTCTGTCCCTCAAGACCGACAAACGTGCATTCAAAGATAAATATATTTTTATCAGACAAATAAATACATTTTACCTATGTATGCGTAATCCGTGCCACCAAAAAATATGTGCGCAACAGATTACCACACCCCCCGGGAAAAAAATGAAAATCATTTTTTTTTTCCATCTGAGAGCAACATACAATAGGCTCCCAACGCATAAATACTGCGCAGATGAGAAATATCTGGAATTATTTAAGCCAGATTAATGCAAAGTCGAAATATAGATCGACTGATGAGAATACATCTCAATCTCTCAGAGAAAGCATTTCTCTTAAGCATAAATGTTTCCAGGGAGGTGTCACCAACGCATACTACTATACTTGCAATGACACAATGCATATAACAATTTCAGTTTAAGCATTCTAAGTACATGATTGACAAAAAGAAAAATCATCAACGAGTACCGGTGAATATATATATCAATGACCGTAGTATCATTACGAATTACAATGTGTATCTATCTTGATATAGAACAGAAAAATCTGTTGTCGAGTTGGAAGTGTTAAGAAGTCCAAGACTCAACAGTTAAGTGGAATCATGTGGGCATCTAGACAGAATGTCTGCCATCACATTATCTGATCCACGGATAGCTCGTACCGAAAAATGAAAAGGTTGAAGAGCAATTGCATATCGAGTAGACCTCGAACTCTTCAAATTCTTACTCTGTATAGCCGTAAAAGCTTTCTGATCGGTTTCTACTACGAAATGTGCGCCTAGAAGGAATCTTTGTAATTTGAGAATTGACCATACCATAGCCAATAGTTCACGGTCTAAGACCGAATAATTCCTTTCTGCAGCATTAAGCTTTCAGGAAATATACATTACAGGATGCAGAGTTCCAGAGTACTCTTGCATTAGTGCCGCTCCAATCCCAGTGGATGAAGCGTCACTACGAAGAACAAATGTCTTATCTTTAGTAGGTAACACTAAAATAGGTGCAGTAGAAAACATAGTTTTGATCTTATCCAAAGAGGATTGACATTCTTGAGTCCAATGGACTATATTAGGAGACCCATTCTTTAGCAAGGAAGAAAGAGGTGCCATGATCGAGGACAGATTCGGAATGAATCGTCCATAAATCTGTATGAGACCTAAGAGACTTCGCACTTGCTTTTTAGTCTTAGGAATAGAAATGTTAAGTATTTTTTAAGTATTATATATATATATATATGTATGAGAGTGTGTGTGTGTGTGTGTGCGTGCGTGCGTGCGTGAGTGTTTGTGTGTGTGTGTGTGTGTGTGTGTGTGTGTGTGCGTGTATTGTCATAGATTGACTGATAATTTTATTTTCCCAACACGTCCCATTTTTTTTATTTTTTTAATGTTTCGGTTTTCTTCGATTTTTTCACTTTCTGTTTCTTTTCCTTCGGATTTTACATACGTAGCCCATTATTCCCCTTCCAGATCCCACCCCGTGGTTTAATTTCGTTCTGGCCATCATTTTAAATTCACAACTCGGCCAGTAGTTTCAGCTTACGATATTATTACTTAAGCTGCACCAGGCGTTTGTCTGTCTAGGAGAACGATTTTAGCTCGTAACAGCGTGTAATCACGAGCGAGAAATAGTTGCTTTGAAGAAGCGAACCACTGTCCTACTAAAGTTGGTAGCGTGAGCAAAGGTGAAGACGACACACTTTGAGGTCTGGCTACTCGCTTTCATCTCCGATTCAGGGAAGACAATCTCACTTTCGTTCTGAGAATTTTGTTGTATCCCTTGATCGCCGCAGTTAGCTCTAGAATAATATTATGTCTTATCTATGAAACTTTCTCGTCGTTGGTGTCTTCTGATATAGACTCTAGAAAAACATTTGTCTTGCTCATGATTACGTTATACGCAGCACATCTGTGGAACCGTGCGATGCCAGTTGGCCGGGGCGAGCGTCTCTTGTACACTGTAAATATCGATAGTATTATTCAGTCAAGCACACTCGTAAATTTGTCTTGCCCGTAGATGTTCAAATGAGACAAAGGCAGTTGTGGGCAAAAAACTAGATTGAGTTGCCTATTGTATATATATATATATATATATATATATATATATATATATATATATATATATATATATATATATATATATATATATATATATATATATATATATATATATATATATATATATATATATATAACACATAGTAGTGTGACTTGAATTATTTTAGGTGATTTCTCCCCGGTAATTAATTCTGTGATAATGTAGCGCCGTCACCGCCTAAGTTAACTGGTGCTTAAGCTGTTGGATGTCTCCTGGTGTTATTGTTTACAATGTTAATGGTAAACGTATGCTAACAGATACTTAATTGGCGAAGAACTTCATAGTCCGTTCAGTGCTTACCATGGGTTAAAGAGTAAGTTAAACAGCTACCATTACTTTAAGGAAATGTCAGTGGTGTAAGTTATTCACTTAAACCTGAATAGTGACGTGCTATAACACTTGAATTAAAATAGGTAGTCACTTATTACTTTCTGAGAGAAACTTCTAGTGGTTGAGTATGGGATTATTATATTCCTACTTTTACGGCAATCCAGAAAGCAGACACCAGCCAGAGATATAGTTATATCTTATGTTTAAGTCACAATGTATTATTATAACAATGACATTGCATTTTTTCAATGTTTGGGATGTTACTTTTCTCTTTTTGTGTTTCGACCCCAAGGAGCGCATACCATTTATTACGTAACGTCTATTCCTTGTATTTTCTGTAAATTCAAATATTGTTGTAAGATGAATCTCATATCCACTCAGCTGGAACTATAGGGTTAGATATCCCGTTTTTTTTTAACTCGAAGAGGACTTGGAGTAGATTTTGCTGTCAGGCAATTTGCTGACAGGTACATGTATGCACAAGATACATTATCCTATGCGAGCGCATGCTGATAATTGATAGTGAAAATAACAGGAGGGCGACTCATATGGATAAAGAAAGCCCGAAGCTATCCTAGCAATAATAACAATAATTATAAATCCCATAGTGGGACATAACTGTTTATTTTAAAGTTATTGTAATTTTACTGTTTGCTTAATGTAAAGGTTGTTTGTTTTGGGTCTCAGTTCCAGGGTACCCCACTGCTACCGCAGGAATCCAGTCAGGCGAAGAACGTAACATTCTCCTCGTCTTGTGTGTGATTCTGGTCACTAAAAAGAGAAGGCAGAGAGAGCGGGTGATTCTTAAGACTATATAAGGGGTTTTGATAGAGAGACAGTGAATCCTCTTCCAGGTTCCTCTCAAGTTCACCCTATTTTTCACATTATCGGTGTGTTGTCTATAATTCTGTCAGTTCACTCCTATTGTCGATTTCAAAAAAATTGTCTGACTCGACAAATGCTCTAAAACATCAACTCAACCACGACATGTGTTTACATATATATATTGTCACGAGTGAGTTAAGTAAAAGTCTGTATGAGATGAAATCCACGTCTGCGTGATGTCAGAGACAAGCTAAAAATCTGAGAGATGTCTGAGATGTTAGAAGAGAAATGGTGTTGATGGTGGATAGGGCGACTTACAGTTATCTACTGTGAGAACCTATATTGACTCTCCCCTCGCCACTCAGTGACCTATTGTTCAACTAATGTCACCCTGCCTCTTGCTCTGCTAGAAGATATGGATTTTTACACTACAGTGTATCCACATACAACAGTACGAGTACAAGTTAAAGCGTAAAGGTACAGACAGGAAAGGAGATCTGATCCGTTAAGTACTTATATATTTTATTAACAGCAGTAACAAAACGATGGTAAAAAAAGCATGAAATCTATCACCACATCAAAGAAACCCTCAATACGATGCAGGTATTAATGTACGAGGCACAAAAAAAGAGAAGGTTAGTATGAAATATTTGGACCACTCAGAAACTAAAAATACCCAAGTAGGCTGACAGTGGTGAACGTATGTTGTCTAAATGGTAAGTGTTATTGTTTATGCTATTTAGGTTTCACTTAGACATCGTTTTTATATATTGTTTTTTTCAGAACGTCCACACACACTGGGGGTTCGGTAAAATTAAATGTTGTTCTACATAAGACTCTGTGTTGATTGAATTGCTAAATCAGCTGCTGAGAGGGTTGCAAACAACAAATAATTACAACACCTGTCAAACGATCCTTAATTAAGTTTGCTTAGTGCATGGGTCTTGGGAATGAGGCAGTCACGTTGACATAAGTTCGCCTCAATAAAACCTAGCCCTGTCACACTTCAAATCCCACTATTATTCCGTATATAGGTTCCGAGGACTTTGTGGTTTACAGTATTATCAAACCGAGTTATCTTTCTGGTTAATTTAATAAGATCCTCAATACTTAGTCCAATCCTCTTTATTGAAACCCTAATTGTCTGAAAGTTTCATCTTGAATCAATGGAACAAGGTGCCGGAGTCTAACCTCGTGCTACAATATAAAAGACTTTTTCATAATCCTTCCATAATGAATCATCAACTATTAACGCTACCGCATTTTAGATTTCTTCAATTCATAGCAACCCTCGGCTTAATTTGTTATCATAAATTCAAACAAACAGGAGCCCGCCCACAGTAATGTTGTATTTCTTCCACACCAAAGTATATTCGCAGTTTATCTTCCAATTACTGTACGGGACGTATGGGTGACATGCTTGGTGTGAAAGAGTACGTTCACGCTTATGTTTGTTTTACACAGGTATGTCAGATTCGTCTGTCTGCTCCTTGCTGGGTTATTAACGTTATCTCCACCCAGTAAAGATCATGAGAATATAACAAAGCGAAATATGTGTCATGCGTTATAATATGAGAGAAAATACGAGTAAGGAAGAAATTGATGGAAGGCACAATACAGAGACAAAGACTATAAAATGAAGAGCACGGTCATGTCGTGACAATAGAACGTGATTCCCTGAGTAATTGCCTTTTGTTTTTAAATGGAATACATTAATGTCTTTAATGGTTTAAAACAATATTTATTGAGTTACGAGTTGGGATTCCATTCTTTTGAATTATATTTCAGTTATTCTGTGATTTTATATGTGTATTTATATGGATTTTCCGACTTTCGTTTTTCGTTGTAGTAAAATTTTTTTTCAGACTTTAAGGTCCATAGCGATTGTTAGTTCTAGAATGCATTTTAAGCTTTATTGTTTAGGATACCTTCCATTGATGGACGATTAGCTTGAATAGCAAAACATCCATTTGGTTGTTTTCTTTAACTTGTGTTTATTACTATGCTGTATGTTGAGGTGGACTTGTTTCGTGTCTTACATGTATGGGACATGGAAAGTTTGTTTTACTTTGACTGCTTTAATAATTACTGCAACTAGTGCTAATTGTAACCATATCTGTTCTACAAGTTATTCGCAAGGAAAAATCTGCCACTTTACACCTCGACGACGTGTATATATTTTAAACAAATGCTGTTTATTACATTAAGTTTGGTAGTAGTAGAAGACTGCTCCAATCATAACTATGAGGATAACGCGCTCACGAAGTGACAATCCTCAGCTACGTTGTGGCGGGTGTTCGTTATGGCGGCTACTTTTCTGTTATGCTTGTTGTAAGAGCCTGGCGCAATCTGAGGTGACAACGTAGATAGCATCTCCACTTAGCGTGACATGCAGCTCCGTCCTCCCAGATTGCTGGACTTATCGCATCATGTCTCGTGTACACGTGTTCAAACTTCATCTTGGGCACAACATTAACTCATTCCACCATGGAGGACTGGCACATTTTTGTTCCCCAACCCTAACCAAGGGGACGTAACTCTGTTTACCACATGACATGTAATCTTTGAAAGCATATTTGAGCATGCAGATATTGACCAATTTCAATTAAATAAAAATGTTAGAAATAAAAATGAACGAACTTTCAAAAAATGTATACATTTATTTGGCTTTAGTGTTAATTTATTTATAGAAAGAAAAAAAAACGGATTTCTAATACGAGTTTTCATCACTTTTAGTTTCCTGCCGCTGCTCAGCATATTTGTTTGACTGTTCCACAAATAGTTTTATTATTGTAACTGGAAATAAGAGACTAGAATAGTCAAATGGTGAGCTGTTTGGGTCCTGATTAAGACGAGCGCCTTGTGTTTCAGTTAGTGCCCCCATTTTGTCCCTGACTGTTCAGCGTGTCAGCCCACTCCAGATCTGCTTCTGTTTCACCAATGCTATTACTAGTTTCACTGTTAATTGTTATCAAATAAATCCACTGCCTTGTCATCTACGTCAACATCTGACTTGTCCTCTTGGTTGTTATCGTCCTGATCGTCATTATCAATCAATGACTCAATAAATTGAAAGGCCATTCTGCCGTGGATTGTTGATAACTGAAGGCCTCAACACACCGCGCACACTGGTCTGACCTCAAACGTCTATATAATCCGAACGAAACCACATAAAAACATTCGGTTTTCAACGAAATTAAAATGAAACTCTTTAGTTTTTTTACTGTTCTCGCCGGTGTGGTGAACTTCTAAATACAATATCTAAATTAGAATATAACAGTATAGTGCATAAAGTCAAAGATAGTATAGTACTACACATTTTCGGCGAGAATCGTAGTCGTCGCCTACGCCTTCATCGTATTATTTGATAACGCCTTGGCCGAACCAAAAAGGGTACCCTATTTTTCAAATTCGTCCTTGAGATATACGTACCACGTTTCCAAGTTCAATGAAGTATTTGCGTAAAATACATTGTGGAAGGGAGGGGACGGATAGATACCCAACGCAAATCACGTCTCACATTGTTTCTAAAAATAAAACTAACTTGCTAGCCTTGCCCTTAGGCGGTTTTCAGAATACGAATAAAACGTTAGAAAATGTGGACACTACGGTTATGAAAACACGCTTAGCTCTTATTACGAATGACGTAATTCTAGACGTGTTACGAGAGACTCTCGTATTTAGCTTGAAAGTACATGGAAAAAGAGTTGAACAGGAGGTAGTTTAAAAATAAACAACTAACATAGAAAAAAGATAGAATTTTGAACCAAGCCACTTAGCCCCATAAACATCATATATTCGTGTACCTGAAGACTTGTTGACCAAGAATATGTAGTTAGTTATCTAAATAGTCCATTAAATAATCAAATATTTATAATAATACATAGAGAATCGGAGATACTGTCGGGTCAAGTCATGTCTGCTTAGAGTGGATAGCATATTTTTTTGGGAAAAAATTAGGTGAAAGAAAGGCTAAGATAGTACGATGAAAGGGATTGGATGAAATTTGAAGGAAGCCGAAATATTATTGGCTAACCTAAATATACAAAGCTAGTTGGTAGTAGTAACGCATAGTAGTTTGAGATTTTTTTTAAAAAAAGGTTTCATTCAAAAAAAGAGATGCTTGGTCTCATTGGCCAAAGCTTCTTACATGATAGTAAAAGTAGGCTGGTCGCTGCCATTTTTTCAAAAATATTCAGAGGAGCAAGCAGCGATGAGCAGACCTGTGCTTTGTTTTAAAATAAATAACAACAGAAAGCAGTCTGAACAGAGGCAGTGATGAAAGTGTGCCATATTCTATTGCCTAATTCATAGTTACTTGTTTATAATTCCTTGATATGTGGGGTTCCTGCTGGCACTTGTCTGGTGCTGGTACTCAATGATAGAGAAATTCAGCACTATTTCTAAGAGTCTCTGGCACCTGCTGGTATTAAAGAAGTTCAAGACCAGTGTCATGAAATATTCTAATCCACATATATAAATTATTAGGTAAATATGAAGCCTAACAAATAAAATTAATAAAGAGAAGAGCAATGGTAAAATGACAGTGCTGTCACAAGGAATGTACTCGAAATCCCCCTTGTTTTCTGCTTCGTCTGCAAATTGTAACGCTTTCACGTTGATAGTAAAAGCTTACTGTATTATACCCGCTTTCTTCAATGAAACGTGTGCTGTATTTCTTGAAAAACATTAAGAGGCAGACTGCGTAATGACCTAAATTTTAAATTCCATTCATGTCTTTTTCTACATTACGTTACCAAAACGAACGAACAGATGGACAAAAGGATAGCGAGAAGGGAGAGGCAGAAAGCCGAACATTAAACACGCGTCGCGCGATACACAATTACTACTATCACGCGTGTAAGTCTACAAGCACTAACTTTTTCAGACGGACAGTGATAAAATACACTACCCTTTCCCAGAGTTAGGTTTATAAATCATAAAAAACTCTTATTAGAAAAGATAACATTAGATGGGTTTACGGTTGAGAACATAACAGTACCCAGACAGAACATCTTCGAAACAGGAGGTAAAAGAAATTGCATATTTTGAACGCAGCCACGTAGCTCCTTTAAATTTGTATTTTTGGGTTCCTTAGGGCTTGCTGACAAATAATATGTAAAACGTTACGCAAATAGTCCAGGAATTAATAAATTATACCCAAAATAAAATATTGGGGGTGCCTGACAGCATAAAATCATTTCTGCTCATAAGATTTTTTTTTAACGTGGTTGAAAAAAATTTACGTTACAGAAATAGCCTACCATGTAAACTCCAAATTGATTGGAGCGCAACAAATGAAAGCCTAACCACGATTGGTCGGGCTATAAATACTATCTTGGTTGTTAGGGGAAACGGGGAAAGGTAACATTTTTTCAAACACTTGTCGAAACGGGGCTCATTGGTCAGACTCGCTGATATACACACTTGGGAGCGTTAGTTCGAAACCACTTGTTTAAAATAGCTTGATAAAGCATCAGTGCGTTGAAGCCAGCATATATTTTGCTCAATAAAAGCCTGGAACATAGGCAGATGGAAATTTGTGCCAGTTTGTGCCAGAATTCATTGCTAATCAACGTATCTGTGTTATTCGTATGAATTGTGGTAAGCTTGAACCATTCAATATCTTTTAATGAAAATTGAATGTGAATTGTTGATTTATGCCTGTATATATATGTGTAGTTCAGTGGCCAACGTGAGGTAAAGCCTGTAATGCTCCAGCCTGAACAGAGGGTGTCGGAGGGTAGTAAAACGGCATGGAATGGCCAAATAGTACACTGACACCTGGATGATTGATTAGACAGAAATAATGCTGGAAGTGCAGAGGCGTAGTGACCATTAAGGATGGTAATGCTGGTATAAAGTATTTCAGATGAAGCTGACTGTTGGCCTAACGCTCTGAACGCAATGTTTGTGATGTATTGTGATCAGTGTAAAAAGAAAATATAAATTAGTTATGAAGTAGAAGGTACATCCTTCTTGATTTCAGGGACAGTGGTCTTGATGGTACTGAGCAGCACCTAGTCAGAGCTTTGCTGAATCCTGAGTCGGACAGCATACTCCTTGGTCTTTTTAGCTATCAGTGAGGTGTCTCCTGAACCCAGAGGAGAATTCGAGCAGAGGAGTCCTTTCCTGCCGCCATCACGCCAGATAAGCGTATTGGCCAGCTGAGCTCAACATTATGTCCCCTCATCTTGAACTGACTTTTTAAAATTAACATTAAGAGGGGAATTTACTTGTCTTAAAATCAGGAACTGTGAACATCTCCAATACTGGTCCCTAAAGACAAACTATTGAAGTCATGATGACAAATACCAACAGAGCTTGAACAAAACAAAACCAGTATTACCTCATTTTACTACTACACAACTGACACACATAGAACATTTGTAATAATATATGTCACTACAATATTCATATTAAATACATTCTGTACATAACTTGTAATTTAAATTGATTGTGCTTCCTGGTTCCCTTGTAGTTGAATCAGGACACATATTCATTCATGCCAGTAATGAATACATATTGTTATTCGAAAGTTTATCAGTGACTCTTTTAAGATATCTTTGTAGAGTGTTATATGTATGTGAGTGTCACAGTGTTGTCAAGAGTAGTGGATTAAATTAAATTGTTTATCTGTCTGTTGTTGTGACTTACACTTCATCATACACATACCCTAGACACATAACGTAGCATCACACTATTCCAGAATAATTCTGACTGAGATATAGAGATATGTGGTAGCAAGTAAGGTTATCTATAATACACTACTCTTAATAGATATAGATACCTTCACAGCTGATCTCAGTCAGTACACTAAGTTCCCTATAAGTATTTATAACATCCCACTTCACCACAACCAGAGGAGACTGAAGTGTTTGGCCAAACCAACTACAACTGCTGTGATTCCAGGATCCAGATAAGTGCAATATCTCGCCTGGGACAACTTATCACGACTAAAGAAAAATCTCCTGAATAGACAAAAACGTTCATCCAAAAGACTAACATAAACAATTCTAGTGAAACAAAAGAACGGTGGGATGATGTAAATCCCCACCCTCCCTCTCAGTACCAGTAGTTAAATAGAGTGATTAACATCAACTTGAAAATTTGTAACAATGTACTATGGACATATTGTCTGTTGTATGTAAATATCTTTATATATATTTGTAAATATATCTATCCATCTAAATTAATTCTCATTGAACTGTAGTCCTGACCAAAACAACTTTAGGCTCAGGACCAATAAAGTTTAACAAAAGAAATTTTAAATATAAAATGTAACTTCTGGAGTTAGTTAAGTTTATCATAGTAATTAGTATATGTTTGTATATGTTTTTGTATTGAGATTCTTTAACAACACTCTTACAATACCCTAGACACTTTATGTAGCTTTCAGTCACGCTAGTCAATAAAAAATATAACTTAGAGTGAGATCGTAGGGTGGTAACAAGAAAGGTACTCTGTAACACAGCTGTACATTGTTTACCTCAGAGACCTTCACAGTTGATTTCAATCAAGTACAACTTTATGCACACCATTCTTCTTAACATCTAAACCCACCACAGCCGGATATCGCTCGATACGAGAGTTCCGTTGTTTTATATCGCATCAGGGAAAAATGGGTAATGTCGCATTTAGTCGCAACAGGGCGGAACAAGTTAAGAAAAATGTAGTTGAGTGATGTTTAAATATAAATAAACAAATAAAAAGGTATTAGATCAGTTTTACAAATTAACGGTACACAAGAAACATGGCAGGTTTCGGATTTGACCCTTCGTCAGCCACAGTTATAAATAAACAACAAGGACAAAAAATATAGCCAGGTTAAAGAAATATACTATGGCCACTACACAACACTAGGGAGCCGCGGTAGCATAGTGGTTAGTGCATTGGCTTCCTAGCGCAGTGGCCTATGGTTCGATTCCCAGATGAGGTGGGATTTTTTAGGCCACAAATGGCTCCTGGGTCGACCCAGCCCAGATAGATACCAGAGCAACTCTGGGAAGGTTAAGTCGGCCGGCGTGATGCTGATCACATCACCCCTAGTGTGCCGACGGTCGAGAAAATATGGGCCTAACACCATATACCCAATGTGCCTCAATGGGCGTGTAACGGGATCCTTTTACCTTTTTTACTACACAACATGTAATGTGTATGAAATAATATATATTAAATTTAACAACACAGGTGAAGAGCGATACCAAAGCAAGGAAAATACAAAAACCGAAAAAAATATAATGACAATTAATTCAACAATCAACGAAAATTAAAAGCTGAAAAAGAATAACAAAACAACAAGCCCTGATATGACACTATCGACATAAGATACGGAGAAGTGGTAAAGACAATGACGACAGGAATCACAAATGTTTAGTACTTTATTACGACTCATATACAACAATCTTCTAAGCTAAATAGCTTTTAACTAACTTTTTTTATTCACTGCACAACCAGCCACTGGCGTTGTGAACTCTTTAGCAATTTTCTATACAGCATCCCATCACGTTTTCCCTGAAAGCTAAAATGTTAAGATACAGTTATGATATAATTCTTAGGTATGTAATTGTTATTACCAAGGGACGTAATATGTCTGAGAATAATAATCATACTATTTAAAACTGTCCTTTTTTATTGTTTAAATTATTTTAAAATGTTTATTTTAAAATTAAGAAGAACGACACAGTCTTTTGAAGGTTGCAAGGATTTTTTCTGTTTTTTTTTTCTTTTAATATTAAAATGCATTATATCTGTAAAGCTATAAATAAACATACGCAGAGCTCAAACACAGGTTATTAACTACATATATAATGAGTTTCGATTTAATGCATCTCATTAATGATCCCTTAATATATTTTTGACCGGCACCTAGTGCTGCCTAAACTAACGTTCTGATGGACGAAGGTGATAAGTGCCCTTGTGAGCTCAATAATGACCAAAAGTCATCGTCCCAATCCACAAAACATTATTGCATGAGATGACAAGAGAAGCTTTCATTACATTGTGATTTGTATGGAAATTAAAAGACATTGAGTCGAACACAAAAATAATCTTCATCTGACATACTAAGTCACATTGAATGGCTCTCAAACATAGAGAACAGCAAAAACGTGAAATAAGCAGTAGGTTACAATCTTGTCACAATCCTCGTGACTGGTAAGTTGCCCCAATCCATTTATCTTCCGTGGCGTTATATCCTAACCATAAATCTTACAGCTGAAGCGCTAACCATTATCATGGTTAAGTTATTCTGTAACATTGGTGTTACCGTGTATTTACGGCCACCACAAATGTTAGGGTGGGATTTACGTTATGTTATGTAGGAGCGTAACAATATCTTTTCTGTGTACTGTTGTAGTCAGTCCGACCTGGGCCAAACAGCTTTGTTATGCATGAATAGCTCAACAGGCGTTGAGGCACTAACAGGGTGTCATCTTGATATCCGAACATCAGACATTTCTTGTATGTGAGGTACTCGAAGTTTGTGTGGTTGACAAGTGATGTGGGTGTGTAGAGACACGAATGCGTTTAGGCTCTTGATAGATGAACAAGGCACCCACTCACTCACATGCAGTAGTCAGTAATTGTAGAAACTGCTGGAACTTTCAACCATTTATTTACAAGACAAAGTGTCATCAACAGTTACAGTCAAATGGACGAGAATCAAGGACATCATATATATTGGAAATGACTGGCAAAAAATCTGGCATTATAAAGCTTGAACCACTCATCTATAAGGACGTTATCGACAATGGTCTGTCCTTTAACAACTGTTCATATGTGGTAATAAATAGGAACATCGAACATCATCAGTTTTGTATAGCTCGTAGGTATGATGCTAATAACGCTGGCTTGACAACATATTCTTGTCCTACCGTAGCTCAGGGCCCCTGACTGAGCGCGTCAGGTAGTCCTTTAACAAATATAGTTGCTTAATATAGAAGTCGGTGAACTTGTAAATAAAGTCAAGATTTCACCTGGCTTCATCCGCCAGGCACTTCTTCTTCTGCTCAAAGTTATAGGCCGTAATGACGGGCCTTATAATGGTTGACAAACAACTGTACATTTTTTTCATAGGCATGTATTATCTTCCATGCTGAAACATACCGCCGTCATGCGGGTTTCATATCAATATACGTTCAATGTGCTTCTATAATGTACTTTAACGAATAGACCTAATTGACTACGTCAAGCACACATAATGGACTCTGGATCACAAGAACTGTGAGCGCTACTCACAGGTTCATACTAAATGTTCTGCAAACTTTGCATAATAATTAAGTTATTTTACCTTGGACAGAATTCCGAGAAATACACAAATAACACCTGTCGTCATACTAGACGAACAGAATAACTCTGGGGAGAATCACTAAGATCACAAGACTATCTTTCCCCCAGATAATGCAGAGAAGAACAACGGACATCTTCGTCCGGCAGAAACCAGCTCATCACTCACAGACGGAAGTCTTCTCGGTTCGAGCTAAATGCTAGCGCATGCGTAGGCAGAACGGATCTGAGAACAGCTAACTATCCCGTCCTAAGACAGATGAACCACAAAGAATAAACACAGGGAAGGTAACCCCTAATCAACCTGTGTCAGGGAGTTAACATACAGTTCTGTACCTTCGATTATCAAAAGTATTAAATAGATTTACATCTTCTGGAACCGTCAAAAATGACGGCAACAGACTACCATCCCCTCTGGATTAAAAAAAAATGAAACAATTTTTTTTTGAAATACATCAATGAGCGAGATGCAACAAGCTCATAACGCATGAATGATGCGCCGATGAAGGATCAATAAATATAACGACATAATGTCAGACCCAATCAACGCACAATAGCGCATCTAGTGAGAACAAAAGTTCACCTTACAAAAAAAGAGAAAATATTTTCTCCAAGTAAAATATATCCGGAAGGTATCATCAAATAAACATCTGGCGATGCTAACAAAAATCACATACATATCAAAAAATGCAATGTTATGGTAATGAGAATGATAACGTATGGAAAAGTCATATAAACATATAAATCAATAAAAGTATAATGTTATATAATGACTATCATCTAATGGATGAAAAAAAAAAGTTAGTTGCTTATCCTTTACAGGACGTGGCCATCAACCCCAGCTTTTATTGGCTGTTTGTGATTTTTCTAGGCATTTTTTTCATTCAGTAGTTTGCAATTGCTTTCTGAACGGTACGGCGCTTATACCATTGTTAAAAATCTACACAAAGCGATCTGCTACCAAACCGCCTGCAGCGTGTTTCGAACCTGGTATATCTGGATTATGAAACTGCGTTCATATCCATTAGGCCACAGACGCCGACTAATGGATGAACATAATCAAAATTTGTAAAGTTATTCTATATACATATGACAATTCAAGTGTATACTCTAACAAATAGAAGATGGCATCCACCAGGTATAAATCAATTCTGTATGTCGTAGATCATGTAAGCAGCATCTTCATGATTCTCAACGCGCTCCATACCTGGTATTAGTTTGCACTGAGAACAATATAAATAACGCAATTAGCAACATGCTATAATGTACTATAATTACTAATACATGTTACATGTGGCCGCATTAATTTTTTTCTACCTTTATATTATTTCAACTCAACCTTCTCCATTACACTAAAAATGGTAATAGAGAAAGAAAACAATTTATTTACAACTCTAAGTTGACAACAAATGTGTTAATAGATATATATAGGTATAGTGAAGAGACATATGTCTAGCAGTGTATCTGGAAAAACTAGGACACAAGACTTAAGTGGACTCATGTGGGCATCTAGACAGTATGTCAGCCATCACATTATCCAGACCGCGGATAGCTCGCACCGTGAAATGAAAAGGTTGAAGAGCAATAGCATATCGAGTAGATCTCGAGCTCTTCAAATTCTTACACTGAATAGCTGTAAGAGCTTTTTGGTCGGTTTCCACATTGAAATGCGCACCAAGAAGGAATCTTTGTAACTAAAGGATTGACCAAACCATAGCTAACAACTCACGGTCTAACACCGAGTAATTCCTTTCTGCCGCATTCAGTTTTTTAGAAATATACGTTAGAGAATGCAGAGTTTCTGAATACTCTTGCATTAGTGCCGCTCCGATCCCTGTGGATGAGGCGTCACTACGAAGAACAAAAGTCTTATCAGCAATAGGTAGTCTTAAGATAGGTGGGGATGAGAACAATTTCTTAATCTTATCCAATGAAGCTTGACATTCTTGAGACCAGCGCACCATGTTAGGAGATCCTTTCTTCAATAGGGTTGAGAGTGGTGCCATGATAGAGGATAGATTCTTAATGAATCTTCCGTAGAATTGTATTAATCCCAAAAGACTACGTACTTGTTTTTTTGTTTTAGGCACAGAGATATTTAATATCTTAGAAATGTTTTGGTCCTCTGTCTTCAATAGACCATGAGCAACTCGATGACCCAGGAAATAAATTTCACTAAACCCAACAAAGGCTTTAGAGGGTTTTGCAGTCAAATTATGCTCGCGTAGAGTTGACAGTAATTCATTTAAACCCAAATAGTAATGTTCCCAAGTATTACTGAAAAGACAGATGTCATCTAAGTATGCAATGACATTTGAACGATATGACAGAATTCGACGCATCATGCGTACGAAAGTAGCCGGGGCGTTCATAAGCCCGAAAGGCATAAAATTCCACTGAAACAAACCCCTAGGTGTTGAGAAAGCAATGAGAGGTTTGGCGTGTTCAGTTAACGAAACTTGCCAATAGCCTTTTGACAGGTCAAGCTTAGTAAAGAATCGAGAGTTAGAAAGTCTAATAAGTAGATCTTCTAATAAAGGCATAGGATCAGCATCGAACTTCGTAACTTGGTTTAATTTGCGATAATCTACGCAAAGGCGTATGTTATTGTCTTTCTTTCGAACAATAACCATGGATGAAGAGTATGCTGAGGTGGATGGTTCAATTATCTTCAATTGTATCATTTCATCCAATTCTTTCTCGACTTGTGCTTGAAAATGAATAGGAATAGGATAAGGCCTTACTCTATTTGGATTATGATCAGTAAGTATAATGTCATGCTCAATGACATGTGTGTGTCCAGGAATGTCGGTAAGGACATCCTGAAATGCTTGTAGCGTAGAAGATATTTGTCGCTGTTCTTCAAAAGACAAATTAGAAGAAACAGTAACGTTTCTCCATGATTCAGTAGAAGTAAGTGAAATCATAGGAAGATTTAGTTAACATCCGAAAAAGTAGTTTCCTCATCCTGTATAACCGACAGGGATGAGATATGACCTTTTTGGACTGGAGAATCGTCCGTTGCCTGAAAAATAGGCGCAAATAGTATGGTCGCTCATGATATTCCGTAAGCATATTTATATGGAAGGTTTTATGCCTTCCATCAATATCGACAATATAGTCGACATCGGAAATCTTCGAGACTATTGTATATGGACCTTTCCATGTAATAAACAGTCTGTTCTCCCTAGAAGGAAGTAAAACAAACGCTTTGTCTCCGGGACAAAGTTGACGTAGGCGTCTCTTCTTATTAGCAAATAGCCTTGCATTTTCCTTAGCAAATTCGGATGATGAAGTTGCTAGCTTGCATGCTTCAATAATTTTTTTTCTGAGAGCAATGGCATACTCATATGAAGATTGTGTGTCATTGTCGGTATTATCAGCAGTTATAAGATCATGCAGCAAAGACATAGGACCACGCGGTCGCACGCCAAAGACAAGTTCAAAAGGAGAAAATCGTGTATGTTCGTTGGGGACCTCCCTATAGGCAAAGAGAGCCGCGGGTAGGACCCTGTCCCAATCCTGAGGATGATCCTCAGTTATCTTCCCCAGTAAGTTCTTGAGTGTTCTATTAAGACGCTCAACTAACCCATTAGACATTGGGTGATAAATACTACTCTTCTCTTCTTCTTTGATCCTTAGCCGCCGACCGTCAAAGCAGTCAGTGGCCATCACGCCTAGTGGCGTCTTGTAGGGCAACAACAAATTGATTCCACTTTGCTCGGTCGGTGGCCATCCTTCGTACAGTGCCCCAACTCTGGGTCATTCCCTGCATCTCAGCCTCCACAGTCCTCCGCCAGGCTGTTTTTGGTCGGCCTCTCTTTCGTTTTCCTTCAGGGGTCCAAAGCATAGCTGTTCTTGTGATGGCATCGGGGTCTCTTCTGAGGACATGACCAACCCAGCTCCAGCGTCTGCCAGCTATGATGGTGTGCATGTCCTCTTGCTTGCTATGAGTAAGCAGATCTTGGTTAGTGATGGTATTCGGCCAAAAGATTAAATACTACTCAGAGATCTCTTAATGTGCAGGGTAGACATTATCTGCGACATTGTCTCTGATATCAATTGTGTGCCATGGTCTGACAATATTTCCCCAGGAAAACCTAAACGAGAAAATATAAGCCAAAGAGCGTCTGCGGTATCAGCAGTGGAAATGCTCTTAAGAGGAATAGCCTCTGGCCAACGCGTGCACATATCAACGCACGTAAGGATAAATTGATGTCCCCTGGCCGATTTAGTCTTAAAAGGGACAATGATATCTATGGCCATTTTCTGAAACTGCCGGATAGGAATGTCTGCTGCCTGAATAGGCGCAGCATGCCGTGGACCTCTAGACTTTACCTCTTGACATATGTTGTAAGATCGGCAATAAATTCGTATGTCTATATTGACAAATGACCTAAAGAAAGATCCCAGAACTCTTGACTTAGTTCGGGAAAAACCCATGTGTCCAGCACACTAAGAATCGTGTGCATGTTGAAGAATTAAAGCTCTCATACTTTTGGGCACGAGAATTTGAGAATGCATAGTCGCGTCTGAGTGTTGTACCATACGCACTAGTATACCATTCTTCATAGTGATATATTATTTGCGATTTGTATTCTGATCCGGATCACCTTTTTTAGCGAGAAGAAAGAATTTCTTTAAAGAAGGATCTTTTTCTTGTAGTTTCACAAACGAGTCATGCGAAATCACCAAGTGATCATCTTGGCTAACTACTTCATTAACTTCAGTAGATGAAGTTTGAGGAATAAGAGCTTGTGCTCTTGTTACCACTGCATTGGCTGTGTGCATATTCCGTTCTTCCCAGGCAGCAATTTGTTGCGGGGTGCATTCATTAACCCCGTTGTTGACTACCATTTTGTTGAACGTCCTAATGTTGAATGGCGATGAAGACGTAGTATGGTGTCTGTGGTCTGGTTTGTATAAGATGCAGATGTGTATTCAAACAGTTATCATCACAAACAGGGCAATCCACACAAGGACGTCGCATTAACTCACGATGGGTAAAGTCAATGAGATTTGCAACAGCTAGTGACGTTTTCTTGTATAATTTATTGTGGACGCCACAATGACAGGATTCATGTAGTAACATCACAGGTATAATACAATAGTCATAATATCATCGACGTAGTCAATACAGCAGGAACAGCAGACAGCATCAATAATAATGGTACATTATATGCCTTCTTAGGATATCATAAACAGCTGTGCATGTAGTCAGGTGGTAAGCTTTCCCTTTCCATCATAGCTAGTAGATATCAAATGGGAGATTAAATCTAGTCTCCTATATTCGACCTCAACAAGACAGGCATGTCTTTTGAGCGTCACATTATCGTCCTCTATGTTCCTTAAACAACAAAGGTATCAAACCTAGATCCATCAACAAAGTTCAGGAAGCAAATGGTCCTTAGGACAGGCATCAATCGATGCATGACAATATAAGTGGATCGTAAGCTGAGCAAACTTGTCATATCATAGACCCTTTAATAAGGCAGGCTAGGCAAAAATGTCAACATCACAAGATGGCGATAAAGTAACTCAGAAAAGATTCAATTACCTGTTCATCAGGAATTAAATCACATAATCACATAGGCCTCCCGGCACTTTGAATAGAATAGAGATATATCATCTCAAAAAAGGAACAACAATGATGAGGACTCCTTCCTGAATAATATAAGCGAAGACGCTAGCACAACGCTACGTCTCGCTTTACCAGCAATTCTGCCCCGACTGCCCTGGGCGGAAATCATTCAAACACTGACACAAACTAGGACATGCGCAGAACACGCAAATCGAATACAGCTCAGCTAACTTACGAAACGAAGAATGTTCTACGATGTTCGTCTGAAGATTTCGAACCTTAAAAGGAAATGACATCGCAAGGTGCCAACTGTTTCTAGGAAAACGCTCCATACATGTTTATGACTTAAAATCGCTCACACACCAATTATCAACAACCCTCGCTATCAAGATAAGACAACTTCTTGACGATGCTATCAAGATTAGACGACTGTAGAAATAAAAGTGACTACAATTCCATGAGTTACTTCCTATGCATTAAAAAATTAAATATAGTCAGAATGCATGGTCAGAATATATAGTCAGAATAAGTTGCGACAAGTTTAGCGCAACATTACCGCAACCTCCCGATTAAAAAAAAAAAAATGTACAACATTTTTTTTTTTTTAAATATCCAAGAGTAAAACCAAAAGCGGTTTAACAACGCACGAATTATGCGGGGATAACTAGTTGCACTGCCTAATATGAGGCTAAATTGACACATAAAGTGTCTGGTGAGAATATTTCTCAACAGACAAAATCTGACTTGAAAAAAAAAACATATCGGGGAGGTGCCACCAACACACACTACGCTTGCATGAAAATACAATATAAATATGCAAGTTCATATCATTATAATCAAATAGCGGTGTCATACTCTAATACCGATTAGAATGGATGTACACATCTGATATAGAATGTTAAATAGTACATTATCTAAATGTTTAATAATATCATTACATAATGAAATTAAACATAAATGATGATCCAGGACACATCTCCTGTCGTTCAAAGGGAAGTGTACAATGCGGAACTCTCCATGTTTGACAACAGAAAGGTAGCTTCTCAGATCAACAATAACGTGCTGATAAAAAACAACCAATATAATTCTATTTAATAGCCATTAAGTTTCATACTATACAATACATTATTATTAACAATTGTGGCCGAGTGAACTTTCGGCCCTTATATTAACCACTCAGTCTTCCTTTTATATTAAAGATGGGAACAGAAGAAGATGATAACAAAGCACAATAGTATGTGTTCACCTAAAGTGAGGACAGATGTGCTAATGTATTGTAGTAATATAGGTGTCAGCCTCAATCTGCAACCTCTTAGCCTCAGCCTCAATCTGCAACCTCTTAATTTCTTTTTCAGCCTCTATTCTCTTATCTTCGGCCAATCTTTCAGATTCTAATTTTCTTTCGGCCTCTTTTTCTAATCTTCTTTCTTCCCGTTCAATATATTTGTCACATTCAGCAGTGACATAAGCAATCATAATTTGCCCGTCCATTCCTAACTCTTTCGCAGTCTGTACAGCAGCAGATCGAAATTTGGCCAGGTCCGCCATTTTCTAACAGGTAAATTTATGTAATGTCTAACTAAACAATATACTCTGATATTACTTATCCAAGGACATCACAGGCACTGAGAGCTCAACGTTATTTATTTTCACCCAAGGATACCTTTTAATTCTTATTATTCCCAATATCTATAACAGGAGAAAGTTCAATATCCCTGGAGCGAGACCCCAATATATGTGGTAAAGTGGGATGTTATAAATATTTAAAGGGGACTTAGTGTACTGACTGAGATCAGCTGTGAAGGTATCTGTATCTAATAGGTGTAGTGTTTTACATATAACCTTACTTGCTACCACATTATACCTCAGTCAGAATTATTCTGGAATATTGTGATGACTACGTTAAATGTCTAGGGTTATGTAAATGATGAAGTGTAAGTCACAACAACAACAGACAGATAAACAATTTAATTTATTCCCCCACACTTGACAACACTGTGACACTCACACACATTTAACACTCTATAAGACTATCTTAAATGAGTCACTGGTAAATTTTCAAATATATATATATGTATTGATTACTTTCACTAATATATATTCTGATTCAACTACAAAGTGAACCAGGAATCACATTCAAATGTAATCACAATTTATATGTACAGAATTTATAAATATGAACATTGTAGTGACATATTTTATTAATATTATCTTATGTGTGTCAGTTGTGTAGTAGTACTATGAGGTAATACTGGTTTTGTTTTTTCAAGCTATGTTGTTATTTGTCATCATGACTTCAGGTGTTTGTTTATCTGGGAAATAGTATGGGGAAAAAGTTCACAGTTCCTGTCAATTTAAACAAGGTATTGTCCCTCTTTTTTACTAAAATGTCAATTTTTGATGGGACACATAATGTATAGCTCCACGGGCCACAAAGGCTTAACTTTCGGGATGGTGGCAGGAAAAGACTCCTCTGCTCGATTGCTCCCCTGTGTTCTGGAGACACCTCACTAGTCGCTATCTGGACCCAGGAGTATGCTGTCAGCCTCTAGATTCAGCAAAGCTCCGACCAGGTGCTGCTCAATAACTTTAGGACCACAGTCCCTGAAACAAGAAGGTTGTACCTCCTACTTAATAACTAATTTATAATCTATTTACAGACTGAACACAATACATAACAAACACTGAGTTCAGAGCGGTAGGCCAACTGTCAGCTTCATCTGAAATAATTTACACCAGTATACTCCTCACTAATGGTTACTACGCCTCTGCAATTCCAGCATTATTTCTTTCTAGTCACTAAGATAGGTGTCAGTGTACTGTTTGGCAATTCCATGCAGTTTTACTTTCCTCCGACACCTTCTGTTCAGGTTGGAGCACTATATAGGCCTTGCCTCATGTTCGCTACTGAACCACACACATATACAGACATAAATTATCAATTTACATTCAATTTCCATTAAAAAGATATTGAATATATCAAGCTTACCACAATTCATGGAATAATACACAGTTACGTTGACTGGCAATGAATATAGCACAATTTCGATCTGCCGATGTCCCAGGCTTTTATTTAGAAAAATATGCACTGGCGCTCAACGCACTGGTTCTTTAGTAAGTTTATTTGAAATTGTGGTGGTGAACTACGCTTCTAAATGACTATATTGGCGGGTCTAACCAATCGAGCCATGTTTACACAAGCGTTTGAAAAAAAGTACTCCTACTCACGTTTCCCTAACAACAAAGAATCAATATTTATAGCCCGACTAATCGTGTTTAGCCTTACATTTACTTCTATCCAATCAAATAGGATTTAACATGGGGACCGATTTCCCGTACAATGGTGGTTTTAAAATCTGCCACTGAGCGATTCTGATTTTGGGGTTGTCTGACACCCTCACTATTTCTTTTGGCTATAATTTGTTAATTCCTAGACTATTTGCGTAACGTTTAACATATTCTTTGTCAGCGAGTCCTAAGGAACCCAAATATACAAATTTAAGGGAGCTAAGTGGCTGCGTTCAAAATATGTATTTTCTAGGATAGTCGTGTAGTTGTTTTTTTATTTTTTATGTTTAGAACCGCCACCTGTCCTGCTGTACTGTCAGACTAATGTCAGGATTTTAGACATAAAACAGTAGAATGTCAGGTTTCCTAATAAGCGTTTTGTAAGTTTTTAAAACCTAACTCTCGTATGGGTAGTGTTTTTTATCACTGTCGATTTGAAAAAAGCTAGTGCTTGTGGCCTTACACGCGTGATGGTAGTAATTGTATAGCGAGACGCGTGTTTAGTGTTGCATGCGTCCCGGCTTTCAGCCCTCCCCTTCTTTCTCTCCTAAGTCCATCTGTCTTTCGTTTTTGGTAACGTAGTGTATAAAATGACATGAATGGAATTTTAAATCTAGGTCAGCTTGCGTATCTCAAGGTTTTTCTTAGAAATGCAGTACACGTTTCATTGAAGAAAGCGTGTAGTGATGCAGTAGGCTTTTACTATCAACGTGAAACGTTACAATTTGCAGACGAAGTAGAAAACAAGGGGGATTTCGAGTACAGTCATTGTGACAGCACTGTTCTTTACCATTCTTCTTTCCTTTTATTGAAGTTATTTGTTAGGCTTTACATTTACTTTTTAATTTATATATGTGGATTGGAATTTCACACGACAAATTCTCCCCACTTAAAACAGACGTTATATGTCAGTCGATAATTCTATATACACATAGAGAAATTTATTATTATTCCTGGGGCTTAGGGTGATTCTCATCACACGGATGGGGGCTTAAAAAATCCGCTCCCAGATTTGTTTTTCCACTTATATACTCTATGCTAAACTCATATGGCTGCATCAGTAATGACCAACGGAGTAATCTAGAATTTCCATGTCTAGCCTGCGCTAGAAACGACAAAGGTTTGTGATCCGTTTGCAACTTAAATGCCTTCCCATACAGATAAATATTGAATTTCTTTATCGCCCATATTACTGCAAGACATTCTTTTTCGCTAGTTGAGTAATTGGTTTCAGCTTTATTCAACTTTCTGCTAGCATATGCCACTGGGCTTAATTCCCCATCCAATGCATCTGATTTCTGTAGCAGAGTCGCACCTAACCCGATATTACTGGCATCTGTTCTTACTATGAATTCTTGACTTAAATCAGGTAATTTCAAAATAGGTTTACTTGTGAGCTTTTCCTTCAATTCTTGGTAAGCCATTTCACATTGTGGTGTCCATGTAATTCGATCTGGATTTCCTTTACGTGTCAAATCAGTTAACGGTGCACATATGGAATTAAAGTTTTTGATATACTTTTGGTAGAAACCACATAATGAGACAAAGGATCTCACGTCTTTCTTGGTTTGTGGTCTCGGGGCTTTCTTTAGTTTCTCTAAATTCTTTGGGTCAGGGGTCATGTTTCCCTGATAAACTGTGTGTCCCAAGAATGCCAATTCTTTACATCCAACGCAACATTTGGTTGGTCGGGCTGTTAAATTCGCTTCCTTAAGTCGATTAAACAGCATGTTCAGAGAGTCAATGTGCTCCTCAAATGTTTCTGTTGCTATAAGGATATCATCCATGAAATTTGTGATACATGGATTATTCAGAGGGTCCAATAATTTTCTCATCATTCTAGAGAAGACACTAGGTGCATTCTTCAATCCAAATGGCAATCTGTTAAACTCATAGTGTCCCTCTGAGGTACTAAAAGCTAGGTATGGTCTAACCTCAGGCTTTACTGGAATCTGATAGTATCCTTTACTCAGGTCCACTTTTGAAAAATATTTAGCTTTATTTAGCCTGGCAAACAACTGATTTGTATCCGGCAATGGATCCACCTGTCCTTCTGTAATAGCATTCAGTCTCCTGTAATCTATACAGAGTCTATGTTCTCCAGAGGGCTTCTTTAAGAGTACAACACCGCAACTATACGAAGATTCACTGTGTGAAATAATTCCTTCCTTCAATAAATAGTCTATCTCTTCCTTCAAAGCTTTCTCCTTAGCAAAAGGAATCGAATAGGGTTTCATACATACAGGTGTGGGGTCTATCAGCTTCATATCATATTCCAATAAGTTTGTATGCCCTGGTCGGTCTGTTAACACCTCTGCATGATTATTTAGAACCTGTTGCACTCTATCTTTCTGATTTTTCGTTAAATGTGTACTGATTTTCACCTGTGCCGCTGTCTCACAGGGGTGTAATGGATATTCAAATGATGAAAGTGGTTCCTTTTTCATCTCCATGGCAATGGACAAGGTCAACAAGTGTGTCTCTTCCTGATTTTCTCTTTCCAAATATTTCTTCAGGAGATTCACATGATAGATTTTTTCTTTCCCCTTCTTATCTATCTTATAATTGGTTCTAGACACCTTCTCTAGAACTGTATATGGACCTTGCCATCCAATTTGTAACTTATTCTGACTACCGGGGAGAAGAAGCAGTACCTTCTCTCCCACAGCCAAATCTCTGTCTTTAGCTTTCCTGTTATAATAGGCAGCATGTTTCTTCCTGGCTTGTTTCAAATTTTCATTGGCAAGTTTCCAGCCAGTTTTTAAACGAGTGGTCAGCTCATTCACATATTGGTATGAGGATGTAATATTTTCCTCTGCCTTTTCATCAGTCCACGTTCTTAACAGCGCTTCCAGTGGACCTTTTATTGGCCTTCCAAATAATAATGTTGCCGGGGCCATTCCGGTTGAACTATGGGGTACCTCCCGATAAGCAAAGAGGGCGGCGTGAAGGTACTGATCCCATGTATCTGGTTTTTCGTGTGCCAACTTTCTCAGGATTGACATCAACGTGCCATTAAATCTTTCCACTTGGCCGTTCCCTTGCGGGTGGTACACACTACAAGGGAAGTGTTTGGCCTGGAAGATCATGAAAACTTCTTCTGCTAGTTTCCCCTTGAACTGAGAGCCATTATCAGTCAAGATTTGATTGGGAAAGCCTAACCTTGTGAAAATTGTGAGCAATGCCTCTGCCACATGTTTAGAATCAATCGATGACAGGGCTACCGCCTCTCCCCACATAGAACAAGTGTCCACCAGAGTCAGAATGTAGCTGTTCCTTCTCTTGGTTCGGGTGAGAGGTCCCACAAGATCCACGGCAACTCTCTCAAAGGGTGTTCCCACTATGGGCATTTCCCCCAGAGTTGCTGGTGCAGTCCAATGTTTAGGTGCTACTCGTTGGCACTCTGGACAGGATTTTACATATCGTTTGATATCTTCAGTTATCCCTGGCCAGAAATAGTGACAAGCTATACGCTGTCCTGTTGCGCTGATCCCCATATGACCACTGAAGGGAATCGCATGCCCTAATTCCAACACTTTAGTCCTATATGAAGTGGGAAGGACCAGCTGTCCGTAACCATTGGATTCAGATCCAGCCTTCCTATATATCAGCTTGTTCTTCATATAAAATTCTCCCTTGCCTGGAGGTGTATGAGATTTGGGCAACTTCTTGAAACACGGCTTGAGTGTTTTGTCCTCAGCCTGTGCCTTCCTCATCTCATCTGGATGAGTATTTATTGGATTATCCTCCTCCTTTTTAGACTGTGATCTGGTCTGCACTGTTGCCAATATCACAGGTCTCTTGGGATTCAACAAGAAGACATATCTACACCCCAATATCAGAGGGTAGATTGGCTCATTTATCACTGCTGCTTTTATGATTCCTTCCACATATCGCGTTTTCACCTTTATCCGGGCGACGGGAAGTGTCATGTTAGCTACATCCATGGTTGCAGTTTGGATCTCCACTGTTTCTGTGGTGTATTGATCGGCCTGCACCAGGTGAGAACTCACAACGGAATCGTAATCTAAACCGGTATCATATAAACACCTTATAGTAACACCATTACAGATGACATCTTCACACACTGGGGGTGGTATGGTTCCTGTAGTTCTGCAGGTTTGACCTTTTTTTCCTTTTTCCCCGATGTCATAGCAGCACAATGAGGAGGTTTCCTTCTACAATGGTCAGTGTCAAGATTGTTCATCTTACAATTTTTACACCACCTTTTCCCTTGGTTGAAAGATTTTCTTTCATCATATTTCCTTTCATCGAATTGTGGGGTTTTATTTTTATTGTCATACCGTGGCCTATCAAATTGGTGCTTACCTTTGTTTTGATCTCTAGGATCAAATTTATTAAAGTTCTGTGGTGCCCTAAAATTATCCACCTGTTTCTTTTTATTACCTGATACCTCTGCCTGAGCTGCTTGATACCTTTCCGCAACATTTAGCAACTCACCCAGCCTCTCTGCACCTTGTTCCATGAGAAACTTTCTCAGGTCTGGAGCCATGGACTCTCTTAATTGTTCTATAAGGACCATTTCCTTAAGATCTTGGGTTTTCCCCAGAGAAGTCCATTTCTCCAAGTATGTCTCTAACCGTGCAGAGAACTGGTGATAGGTTTCACCTGACAGTAGTTTAGCATTCCTAAATTTTTTCCTATAAAATTCTACGTTCTTTTCATTTTGGCAAAAACTTCATAAGCTGCCCCACGAAGCCCTTGAGATAACTTTAAGCTCCACCTTTCTCTCTCTAACCCATATGTGGTAGCTAATAGTTCATATCTATTTAGATAGCTCTCAATATCATCGTCTTTCTCAACAAAATGATCTAAATGAAAATTCATAGCTGAGGTTGAGGCTCCCTGGCTAGCAGTGGCATCAGAGGTAAAGGGACTGGCACCATTTTCAGGAGCATGGCCTTGAAACTCAAACTCCCTTAGTCGTAACTCATGTTCCCTTTGTAATCTCTTATCCTCTGCTTCCCTTTCTGCAGCCAATCGCTTGTCTTCCCTTTCTGCAGCTAATTTCTTCTCTTCTCTTTCAGCAGCCTGTCTTCTTTCCTCGGCTTCCAATGCTTTAGCCTCTTTGTCAGCCTCAATCTGCAACCTCTTAGCCTCTGCCTCAATCTGCAACCTCTTAATTTCTTTTTCAGCCTCTATTCTCTTATCTTCGGCCAATCTTTCAGATTCTAATTTTCTTTCGGCCTCTTTTTCTAATCTTCTTTCTTCCCGTTCAATATATTTGTCACATTCAGCAGTGACATAAGCAATCATAATTTGCCCGTCCATTCCTAACTCTTTCGCAGTCTGTACAGCAGCAGATCGAAATTTGGCCAGGTCCGCCATTTTCTAACAGGTAAATTTATGTAATGTCTAACTAAACAATATACTCTGATATTACTTATCCAAGGACACCACAGGCACTGAGAGCTCAACGTTATTTATTTTCACCCAAGGATACCTTTTAATTCTTATTATTCCCAATATCTATAACAGGAGAAAGTTCAATATCCCTGGAGCGAGACCCCAATATATGTGGTAAAGTGGGATGTTATAAATATTTATAGGGGACTTAGTGTACTGACTGAGATCAGCTGTGAAGGTATCTGTATCTAATAGGTGTAGTGTTTTACAGATAACCTTACTTGCTACCACATTATACCTCAGTCAGAATTATTCTGGAATATTGTGATGACTACGTTAAATGTCTAGGGTTATGTAAATGATGAAGTGTAAGTCACAACAACAACAGACAGATAAACAATTTAATTTATTCCCCCACACTTGACAACACTGTGACACTCACACACATTTAACACTCTATAAGACTATCTTAAATGAGTCACTGGTAAATTTTCAAATATATATATATGTATTGATTACTTTCACTAATATATATCTTGATTCAACTACAAAGTGAACCAGGAATCACATTCAAATGTAATCACAATTTATATGTACAGAATTTATAAATATGAACATTGTAGTGACATATTTTATTAATATTATCTTATGTGTGTCAGTTGTGTAGTAGTACTATGAAGTAATACTGGTTTTGTTTTTTCAAGCTATGTTGTTATTTGTCATCATGACTTCAGGTGTTTGTTTATCTGGGAAATAGTATGGGAACAAAGTTCACAGTTCCTGTCAATTTAAACAAGGTATTGTCCCTCTTTTTTACTAAAATGTCAATTTTTGAGGGGACACATAATGTTGAGCTCCACGGGCCACAAAGGCTTAACTTTCGGGATGGTGGCAGGAAAAGACTCCTCTGCTCGATTGCTCCCCTGTGTTCTGGAGACACCTCACTAGTCGCTATCAGGACCCAGGAGTATGCTGTCAGCCTCTAGATTCAGCAAAGCTCCGACCAGGTGCTGCTCAATAACTTTAGGACCACAGTCCCTGAAACAAGAAGGTTGTACCTCCTACTTCATAACTAATTTATAATCTATTTACAGACTGAACACAATACATAACAAACACTGAGTTCAGAGCGGTAGGCCAACTGTCAGCTTCATCTGAAATAATTTACACCAGTATACTCCTCCCTAATGGTTACTACGCCTCTGCAATTCCAGCATTATTTCTTTCTAGTCACTAAGATAGGTGTCAGTGTACTGTTTGGCAATTCCATGCAGTTTTACTTTCCTCCGACACCTTCTGTTCAGGTTGGAGCACTATATAGGCCTTGCCTCATGTTCGCTACTGAACCACACACATATACAGACATAAATTATCAATTTACATTCAATTTCCATTAAAAAGATATTGAATATATCAAGCTTACCACAATTCATGGGAATAATACACAGTTACGTTGACTGGCAATGAATATAGCACAATTTCGATCTGCCGATGTCCCAGGCTTTTATTTAGAAAAATATGCACTGGCGCTCAACGCACTGGTTCTTTAGTAAGCTTATTTGAAATTGTGGTGGTGAACTACGCTTCTAAATGACTATATTGGCGGGTCTAACCAATCGAGCCATGTTTACACAAGCGTTTGAAAAAAAGTACTCCTACTCACGTTTCCCTAACAACAAAGAATCAATATTTATAGCCCGACTAATCGTGTTTAGCCTTACATTTACTTCTATCCAATCAAATAGGATTTAACATGGGGACCGATTTCCCGTACAATGGTGGTTTTAAAATCTGCCACTGAGCGATTCTGATTTTGGGGTTGTCTGACACCCTCACTATTTCTTTTGGCTATAATTTGTTAATTCCTAGACTATTTGCGTAACGTTTAACATATTCTTTGTCAGCGAGTCCTAAGGAACCCAAATATACAAATTTAAGGGAGCTAAGTGGCTGCGTTCAAAATATGTATTTTCTAGGATAGTCGTGTAGTTGTTTTTTTATTTTTTATGTTTAGAACCGCCACCTGTCCTGCTGTACTGTCAGACTAATGTCAGGATTTTAGACATAAAACAGTAGAATGTCAGGTTTCCTAATAAGCGTTTTGTAAGTTTTTAAAACCTAACTCTCGTATGGGTAGTGTTTTTTATCAGTGTCGATTTGAAAAAAGCTAGTTCTTGTGGCCTTACACGCGTGATGGTAGTAATTGTATAGCGAGACGCGTGTTTAGTGTTGCATGCGTCCCGGCTTTCAGCCCTCCCCTTCTTTCTCTCCTAAGTCCATCTGTCTTTCGTTTTTGGTAACGTAGTGTATAAAATGACATGAATGGAATTTTAAATCTAGGTCAGCTTGCGTATCTCAAGGTTTTTCTTAGAAATGCAGTACACGTTTCATTGAAGAAAGCGTGTAGTGATGCAGTAGGCTTTTACTATCAACGTGAAACGTTACAATTTGCAGACGAAGTAGAAAACAAGGGGGATTTCGAGTACAGTCATTGTGACAGCACTGTTCTTTACCATTCTTCTTTCCTTTTATTGAAGTTATTTGTTAGGCTTTACATTTAATTTTTAATTTATATATGTGGATTAGAATTTCACACGACAGATAGTAGAGTGTGACACTGCAAGCCGTCTAGCTACCTCACGGACAGATAAACCACTTTCAACCCACGCTATAGCCTTCATTCTCTGTAAGGTGTCAAGACTTCTTCTCGGTCTCATGGTTTTTGCAAGTGATGAAACTACCATAAGTCTGCTGATTGTAAAACAAATTAAGAGTGAACTCTGTTCACGAAAAGTCGTCATTGCACGTGGAATGTCAATCAGCACGATTACTTCACCTGTTTGGTTGTACGGAAGTTTGAAAAAACAGATTAAAAATGTGAATTTATGGTCAGCAAACCAAATTGCACGTGATCACCACGGTTGTCGGTGAGTTATTTTTATGCTTAACGCAAATAGAGGGCTGTCAGAGGAAGACATTGCACCTTTTTTTACTAAAAACTTCCTTCATTTAATCATTCTATGCGCTTATATAAAACTGTATTGAAAATAATAGGGTGGCCCTTGACTTTTGACGAGTAGTATATTTAAATGCCCATTCGTCACTATGCAATGAAAAATCCTCTTGTCACCTCAAGTTATAATGTTTGGTGGAGAAGTTTGGTAGGGACTTATTGTCATTTTCGGGCTCACAAGGGGACCTGTCAAAAACATCGTCTCAACTTTAGTTTAGGCAGCACTTTGTGCCGGTCAAAAATAAAATACAAATAATATGTAAGTACTGCATTAAAAGCACTCGTGTTATTCATATCTACTGACTTGTACTAGCCTAGAGTGCTTTTATTTATCCCATGTAGAATATAACTACATATTTATATAAGAATGACAAATAAAAGAAACATATTCTTCTTAATTTAAAATGTATTGTGACGTTTCTATTTGCTACAGTAGTGCGGCAAGCAAAGTTGTATGAACTAATTATATAATCTGTTAGAGTTATGACTTGCTTTCCCGCACATATTACTCCCCTTGTAACAATAATTACATCCCTTAGATAACCGCATATATGTATCTTAATGTTTCAATATGAGGGAAATAGCAATGATATGGTAGTGGAAAATTGATAACAATTCCTAAAGTCAGTGTCTGGTTGTGTAGTGAATACAGAAAGTTAGTAAAATTTCAATGACTTTACATGCATATTGTGTATGTGGATACTGACTGTTGCCCCCCCCCCCTCCCCCTTTTCCACCTCCCCCTTCCTATCTTTTTCTCCAATGCGTATTGAATCGATACTTGCCGAGTTTGTATAATGTAACCAGCCAAGCACTCCAAGGGAGGTAACTAACAATCATTTCTGTGACTCCCATTATAAAATAGTCTATGTGTTGTAACAAAGTGCTAAATATCTCTCAACTGGATTAAACTTAATATTAAACTCAAGCTTGCGCTTGCCATCCCCCTCCGTCCCCCGATTTAAAGAAAAAAAGACAAACACAGCTAAAGTGTGAAAGATGTGTGCATGAGAGACATGAAGAGATTAGTCCAGGATTCTGGGAGGACGAAGTTGCCGATCGCAACAAATGGAGATGCCCTCAAAGATTATGAGAGCAGAGACTCTTACAACATCAGGTGAAGATGACCATTTTAGTGATGCCCCTTTATTCAAAGCTCTGTCCGAGTACTTAAGAGAAAATATGTCACTTGAGAGCCATGACCCAAGCGGGACTGCTGCTATAAAATGTCAAGGACGAACACGTGATCACAGTATGGGATATAATATTTCTACAGGATGATTTTTTAATTGTATTACCAGCACGTAATGTCTATTGGATATTCCTAAATCACGTGTCAAAACAAGGAAGCAAGAACGACCATGTGACACATAAAAAAGGTAGAGGTAAAGGATCCCGTTACACGCCCATTGAGGCATATTGGGAATATGGTGTTAGGCCTATATTTTCTTGACCATCGGCACACTAGGGGTGATGTGGTCAGCATCACGCCGGCCGCCTTAACCTTCCCAGAAGTATGTGACACATAAGTTGTATTTTAGATTCCCAGAAACAAAACAAAAGAAACACAATTCTAAAATGACCAATAAACTCAACGTTACAAGAGAGAGCAAAAATTATTGCCCGCCACGATGTCACGTGATCTCCCCTTACGCTGTTGTGTTAATGTGACACATCATTTTATTTCATAACATAACAGGTAAGTCCCTGTGTTGTGACGTTTGTTTCATATACAGTAATTGGATAACCGGAAGAACTAACAAATTAAAAATAACAAGTGACTGTACAATTATCCTGTATAATCACGTGACTTGTGTAGACTCCGTATGTGATAGCAATAATCTAGGTCACATGACGTATAGATTCCCCGGGAGGGGGGGGGGGGGCTGTCTTCAAAGAAGCAAATAAAGAATGAGACTAATGCACATACAGACATTTCGTTGAAGGTTACTAATTCAAGGTCAAGGTCGTGGATGGGGGTGACAACCTCCTCATGTAAAACACATTTCTACAAGGACCACTGTTCCCAGACAACCTCATCATGTAAAACACATTTCTACAAGGACCATAACTTTCAGACAACCTCATCATGTAAAACACGTTTCTACAAGTGTGATAGGAAAGGGAGAAAACTGGGATAGGAATATGTAAGAATAATTTAGGAGTATTGGGACTTAGTTTTTTTAGGTCAACATTGTGTCACGAAAAACCCGTGGGGGAAGTGAAGAGATCACTCTTCAATGGTCGTCAGTTGAGAGCAGGTTAGAAATTAGACTAACTGTACGACCATCTACCATGTTATGGACAGCTGAGGTACCATGTTACTTATGGTACTGCTGCAGTGTGCAGAGAAGAAGAGAAGAAGACTGATGCAAGATATTTCCATAAATAGTTTTTCATGTCGAGCTGTGTCCAGCAGATATCGCCAGCAGTTTTATTCTGGTATGTAAACACTCGTGTAATTAGCTGAGAGCAGATAGACAAGGACAAGTGTTAAAGCAGTGGTCCAGCGTCGGACGTATAGGGCAGGTAGTACAAAGAATAGTTTATAGCTACGAAGAAATTACCAGCACTGGTGGTGACCCAGACAATACTTAGAAGCACATTTAATAGATGAAGAACAGCCCATTAATCAGTAGTGATGTGTAGTAGTGATGGGTGGATAGAATAACAAAGTGGACAGCAGAGATCCTGAGCTAATCAAGTGACAATAATATTAGTTCCTGAACATTGTAGTACGTGATGTAGGAATGTCACCAATGAAGTCACATATGTATATTTATTGATAATTAGGCTCGGAGGTAGCCAATTTGTGAATATGTTCCTTGACAACTAATAAAGAACTTTGGTTGTCAGCTCTGAGTCGTCAAGTCCTTTCAAGTATTATAATTGGCAGATAATTTGATCTCATTCAGTAGTCATAGGAACAAGGTAGGCCACAAAGGTACTGCGCCTACAATTACGGCCAGTGAAAATAAGACAGGGACATTACGGTCATCATTAAGTCGAGAACATAAACAAGGGTCAACGTAACAACAATCACACAAGCAAAAGAATCTGGGTTAGAAGTTGGGTTGAAACTATCACACATAGACCACTGCTACTAGAAAACCTAATCATGTAAAACACATTTCTACAAGGACTACTGTTACCAGGAAACCTCATCATGTAAAACACATTTCTATAAGGACCACTGTTACTAGACAACCTCATCATGTAAAACAGATTTCTACAAGGACCACTGTTACCAGAGAACCTCATCATGTAAAACACATTTCTACAAGGACCACTGCTACCAGACAACCTCATCATGTAAAATACATTTCTACAAGGACCACTGCTTCCAGACAACCTCATCATGTAAAACACATTTCTACAAGGACCACTGCTACTAGACAACCTCATCATGTAAAACACATTTCTACAAGGACCACTGTTACCAGACAACCTCATCATGTAAAACACATTTCTACAAGGACCACTGCTACCAGACAACCTCATCATGTAAAACACATTTCTACAAGGACCACTTTTACCAGACAACCTCATCATGTATAACACATTTCTACAAGGACCACTGTTACCAGACAACCTCATCATGTAAAACACATTTCTACAAGGATCACTACTACCAGACAACCTCATCATGTAAAACACATTTCTACAAGGACCACTACTAATAGACAACCTCATCATGTAAAACACATTTCTACAAGGACTACTACTGGACAACCTCATCATGTAAAACATATTTCTACAAGGACCACTGCTACCAGACATCATCATATAAAACACATTTCTACAAGGACCACTGCTACCAGACAACCTCATGATGTAAAACACATTTCTACAAGGACCACTACTACTAGACAACCTCATCATGTAAAACACATTTCTACAAGGACCACTACTACTAGATCACCTCATCATATAAAACACATTTCTACAAGGACCACTGCTACCAGACAACATCATCATATAAAACACATTTCTACAAGGACCACTACTACCAGACAACATCATCATATAAAACACATTTCTACAAGGACCACTGCTACCAGACAACATCATCATATAAAACACATTTCTACAAGGACCACTGCTACCAGACAACATCATCATATAAAACACATTTCTACAAGGACCACTGCTACCAGACAACATCATCATATAAAACACATTTCTACAAGGACCACTGCTACAAGACAACATCATCATATAAAACACATTTCTACAAGGACCACTGCTACAAGACAACCTCATCATGTAAAACACATTTCTACAAGGACCACTGCTACCAGAACTTGTAACTTCATCGTGCAGGCTTCCTGTGGGACTTGTTGCAGTGGTTAATCCATGCTTCGGGACAAAAGACGCAGCAAACGAAATGAATGCAGTCAGCGACTCTTAGCTTGACTGCTTGCGTGAGGGTCAGCGAACGAGAGCTGACCAAGACCCTACTCCACCTCCAAGTGGTGGTTCTGGAAACAGGCTGCATCACTGCAGTCTGGCCGAGAGAGTAGGGATCGAAGAGGGAAGGCAAACCCGGTTCTAAAAAATGATGTGCTGAAGTCAGATGTGTCGGCCGAAAGGCGCAAATATCGCAGCTCCGCTGTAAACGGACACAGCGCAACGAACCTCCTTTTCAGGACAAAAGAGGAAGAAGAATAAGAATCCATGCTTCATAAGAAGCTCAAAAAATGATGATGATGTCGAGTATATAACAATTATTTTATATGGAGTTGTGGTGAAATTACAGTGATGCAACGTTAAAATTCTTCCATTTATAAAGATAATAGGTAAAATAACATGTAGGGATAAAAATATAGGTAAGGTACGCTGATACATTCTCGCCCATGCCCCCGTTTTCTAGCGCCATTGAAACTAACTAGTTATAACATGCAGACTAAACGAACTATCTTTTTAAACGGGGGGGGGGGGGACGGAGATAAAAGAAAACAAAATTGTGACGGTCTGAACACGTGTTTGAATCTAAAAAGTCTAGAAGACGCAATTTGTAGTTTTAAAGAAAAAAATTTTGCCACTAGTTGACACAATGTAAGGAAATGGACACAAAAAACTACCTTAGCTCTTGTTAGAAACAGACGTATCTTGGACGTTTTACTGTAATTAGTCGTTTTAGTTTGAATATAGCGGCAAACGCCGTGAACTAGGGCACAAAAACAAATTCAAAACTAACCTTGAAAAGGTAGGTTTTTTCTTAATAATAAGTTTAGGAGAATAAAAAAATAGCTAGTTTGATAGCCCATCTTTAACAGAGAAAGAATATACTTTTAATTACGAAGACGGACAGATAACACGGAAGATATTGACGAAAGACTGTATTGTTCAATACAGACTAGCAGACAGTTTTGTGTGCATATTTTTACTAAAGTTACATTTTGACGTCCTTGAGACTAAAAATGCAGAAAAACATTACATGTGGACTAGGGGCAGGATAGGAGGGTAGAAGCTAAAAATAACTTTGTCTCGAAATCGTATAAGTAAGTGAGGAAAAAATTTGTGTAGGTTTTTGTAAGTTTCGTCTAGAAACAAGTGTAATTTTGGGAAAAGCCAAGTTGGGACGGACAGACCGACATACAAATATTACACACTAGACAGAAACTGGACCTAAATTTGACTTTGTAGTTTAAATATTTGAATAGTAGTGGGGAAGTCCGCTGATTGGACAGAAGATTTCATATTGTAGAAAAAACTCTAGAAGCAATTGCCATTTTTACAAGACTGTCCATAGACACAGTTCGTTAATGCTAGAAGAGTGATTTCCAAGCGATATTATATATTATCTACCATAGAGGAAGTCCGGAACGCAATCAAACACTTAAAAAGTGGAAAATCTTCGGGTTGGGATGAAATAACAGCTGAAATGATACAGGCAGGAGGAGAAGGCAGCGCTCGTATATACCATGCATTATGCTGCAAGATCTGGCAAAGCGGAATTTGGCCCAAGGAATGGAAAAGATCAATTTACATACCCTTGCCAAAAAAGGGCAACCTGAAACTGTGCACAAACTACAGAACTATAGCTCTTATAAGCCATGCCAGCAAAATACTATTACAAATCATAATAAAAAGGATGCAACAAAAGCTAGAAACAGAAATAAACGAAGTACAGGCGGGTTTTCGACCAGGTAGAGGCACTAGAGATCATATATTCAATATGAGGATCATCATAGAAAAGTGTAGAGAATTCAACGTTGACCTACATACTTGTTTCATTGATTACACCAAGGCTTTCGATTGTGTACAACATCAGCAATTATGGGCTATTATGGAAAATATGGGATTTCCAAACCACCTTATACAACTCATCGCACTGCTGTACCAAGAACAACAGGCAGCCGTAAGAATAGAGGGGGAAACATCAGAATGGTTTGAAGTACAGAAAGGAGTAAGACAAGGCTGTACCCTTTCCCCTTACCTGTTTAATATTTATGCCGAGAATATCATGAGAAAGGTAAGAGATGACCAAGAACACACAGAGTTTGACTCATTTAACATCGGCGGGTACCAGATCCCGGAAATCAGATATGCTGACGACACAGTCCTCCTATCGACCAACCCAGAAGGACTTGAACCATTAATTCTGTCCACCAAAAAACACAGCGAGGTCCAGAATCTATACCTAAACACCAAGAAGACCAAAGTATTGACAACAGACAAAGTAAAGACCAAACCAGAAATTGAAATTGATAACGAAGAACTGGAAAGTGTTAATGAATTCGAATACTTATGATCAATCATCAACAGCTCTGACGACTGTGCAGTAGAAATTAAAAGAAAACTTGCAATTGCTTCACATAAACTAATACAGATGAAAAATCTATGGCAAGGCATAAGCAAAGAAACAAAGTTACAAATGATCAGAGCATGTATATTCCCAGTAGCAACATACGGCTGTGAGACTTGGACACTCAATAAAACAGTTGCAAAAAAGGTTACATCATTTGAAATGAAATGCTACAGAAGGATGTTGAGGTTACCCTGGACAGAAAAAAAGACCAACAGAGAAGTACTGCACTCACTAAACGTACAGGAACATTGGCTCCTAAATACCATCGCAATAAGGAAGCTGAAATTTTTCGGTCATATAAAAAGACATAATAGTCTGGAAAAAACAGTGATGGAAGGCATGGTCCCTGGAAGAAGGGGAAGGGGTCGACCTAGACGACGGTGGACCTAGGACATCACAGAGAGTCTGAACTTGTCTTTGGCTGATGCAGGTCGACTTGCCCAGAATCGTGATGCGTTCAGAGCAGCTGTAATGGAGACAATGTTCTGGAAAGAATACGTCACATGATGATGATTATTTATTATCAGTGGGACGCCATAATCTAGCCAGCAGCTCAGCTGAGTTTTGCTAGTACAACGTAACTGTGTTTTCAATTTTGAATTGTGGTAAGGAGAAAAATTCATTAACCCTTTTATTTAACATTTAATATTTTGAGTGATTGATACTGCCATATCATGAAAAATGATTACGACAAGTGAGTGCTTATTCTAGGTCCTCAGCGACAGTCCAGGGCCTAGAGGCAAATAAATAATATAGGAAAACATATCCAAGACTATAGAAGACAGATCTATATTTGAGATCAGTGGGAACATATCACCCACCTTATTGGATGAAAGAAGAGACTAATGAACATATTTTGGATGCAATGCAGTCATGGGAAACTGGTACTATTTGATACCACCTGGGTGAGATGTGTTGAGTTGGTCAGAGAGATCTGACCCGATGTTTGTAAATTTTGCTTTGCTTTGTTGTGTGTAAAAATTGGTGCAGTAAGCAGTGTGTTGACACATGGCACAAATTTTGGTTTCAGAGTTTCTGGTCTGGCACTATACTAGTGCCAGATGCTTGAAGAGGTCCAAGAGTGGATGCCTATAAGTCTATCATTTTACTAAAGCATTTGTGAGGAGTGGGCCACTTGAATTCTTTACTGCATCGTCACAGGCCAGATAAGTGAATACCTGGCCTGCTGTAGATTCATCAAACTGTTTCCACAAATAAAGAAATAAACCAAATCCTGGTTGATAAAAACTATACTGCAGTTCTATATTTTAAAGACAATGAACAGTGCAAACAGAGATCGGGTATGATGACACCACCCCGACTCGACATCCAGTGCTAGGTTTCCAATGACACTGTAGTTAGTGTTAATATTAACTAATTTAAACATATATCTATGTACAAAATTTGCATTTGATTATTTAATATATATATATATATATGCACTTTTATTGATAAATACATATTGTTTCATACGTCCTGACCATAAGAAAATTTGGTTCAGGACAAAATAAATTTAAAAAAAATTATAACTTTAACTTCAAAAGCCAGTGTTAGTTGATTGATCATAGAGCTTATTATTATTATTAGAATTAGTGTTTACCTGTGTGTGTCAGAGTATTTAAATTACCTACACATCACATTTCATTACCCTAGACATTAAACGTAGCTAACATACATAATAGCAGAATAAGTCTGTTTGAGGTCATAAGTGGTAGCAGAAAGGCCTTCTGTAACTCACATAAACTTTTATCTTCAGGAGCCTTCACAGCTGACCTCATCCAGTACACTAGGTAACATAGCAACCACTCAATAACATCAAAACCACTACAGGAGTGAATATAGTCAGTGTTATTGTTAAAACATCGATGTCGAGTATATAACAGATATTTTAAATGGCGTGAATATAGTCAGTCTTATTGTTAAAACATTGATGTCGAGTATATAACAATTATTTTAATAGGCGTGAATATAGTCAGTCTTATTGTTAAAACATTGATGTCGAGTATATAACAATTATGTTATATGGAGTGAATATAGTCAGTGTTATTGTTAAAACATTGATGTCGAGTATATAACAATTATTTTATATGGAGTGAATAAAGTCACTGTTATTGTTAAAACATTGATGTCGAGTATATAATGATTATTTTGTATAGAGTGAATACAGTCAGTGTTATTGTTAAAACATTGATGTCGAGTATATAACGATTATTTTGTTTGGAGTGAATGAAGTCAATGTTATCGTTAAAACATTATCTAAACGTTTATTTGTGAGCGAACCATATTTTATTCTAGACAGTGTAGAGTCTGTGATCCTACAGAGTATTACATAAACTCCTGCTGTAAAAGCCCATGTAATGTAATACTATTTGGTGGACAGATGAATATAACAAATGTTTGGTGTTGGTTCTGTAGCATGTTAACATGACAGATCACAAAAAGACAACGAAACATACAGCAACCACATTAGTCTCATCTTCTAGATGGCATTATGTGTGACATTCTCTCTTCACGTACACTGATTGTACTCAGGCTAGGAGAAGGATGTCAGTGTAGCGGGTTTTTGACTGATTATTTTTAAGTACATGTGTTATGTGGAAGCAAATCATGGACAGTAAATAAGCAGAGCTAGTTTATAGGATTGTGATAGGAATAGGAGATAACAGAGATACGAATAAGAAGAGATAATTATTGAGTAGCAGGACTTAGTTATACGTCATCAGTGACACGGGAAGTCCGTGCGCTGACTGAAGAGTTGGGAATCACTCTTCACTGGTCGTCAGCTGAGAGCAGGTTAGCGTAGACTAACCGTAACGACCATCTTCAAAGTTATGGCCAGCTCAGGTACCATGGTGTTTATGGTACTGCGGCAGTTTGCAGAAGAAAAGAAGACAGACACAAGATGTTACGACAAATAGTTTTCATGACGAGCTGTGGTCAAGTAGGTCGTCAGCAGTTTATTCGAAAAAAATCCTTGGTATGTAAACTCTCGTTTAGTTAACCAAGTGCAGGTAGTCAAGGACAAGTGTTAGAAACAGTGGTCTAGTGTCGGGCGCATAGGGCAGACTTTATAAAGATCAGTTAGGTGCTAAGAATACGTTTTCAGCACTGGTGGTGACCCAGCTTATACTTCGAAGCCAAATTGAATATATTGAGAGCAGCCCGTTAGTAAATAGTGACTAGTAGACGGTATTACAGTGGTCAGCAGAGATTAAGAGTTAATCAACTAGTTCCTGACCAGTGAATTATAGGATGCATGAGTGTCAACGTAGAAGTCTCATATGTTCTATTACTTTATAATCAGGCACGGAGATGGCCAATTGTGAATATGTGTATTGCCAACAAAAAAAAACTTTGTTCTCAGCTACGAGTCGATCAGTCATTGCAGTCATCATAGTTGTCTGATCATTAATATATCACTCAGCAGTCACATGAGCAAGGTAGGCAAGTCAAAAGTGAACGGTGCATATAATTACAGACAGCGCACATAAAGACATGGACAGGTCACGATCATCAGTTGCTTAATCGAGTAGATATACAAGGGGTCAAGATGTAACAAATAACTTCACAAGCACATAACCTGGGTTATAGCTATCACACATCTCTTTATGGTGCCAGTGACCACTATTGTGAATATTACGTTTGTTACAAAACAGTGTACTTATCAAAACGCCAGCGATGAATGACAACATCAAGGTCAATGAATTAACTCAAGTAAACGGTGAAGAAAACATATACGAAAACAAGACAGTTACGTGCCGAGTCATATGAAGATCAGCCGAGGGTGATAAGGTCAACGAAGGAACTCAAGCCATCGGGGACGAAAATACATACGAAGAGACATTTTCTTTACAACTTAATTCCGCAATCGGGGAACGGGTCAAGCAACATCACACCAGTGATTTTCTATGAACAGTGTAGTAAAAGTATAAACAAACGCCGCTCATAACACAGAAAACAACAGGGAAGAAAGAACGAAACAAAAACAGTGTGCACACTCAGGTCAATGGTCCAGAAAAGACGACTTCATCAGTAACCAACATCTGGGTACATAGTAGTTAATTAGTTAGAGATTAGCTAGAATTGTTGTTTGTGTACAACTTTGAACTTATGCATGTATTATAATTTCCTTCATATTTCTGTTATCGGGATTTGCTGTGAATAGAAATTGTTTTGTTACAACGTCAACATAATTAACCAAATCAATTTTTTCAGAGCCTCAAGAAGTTCTCAATAATACAATTTTTTTGGATTTCAGGGCCAAGATGGAACACAGTACATAAACAGTATTAGGCGTATTACGCTAGGTATCTGATAAATTGGGTAAGCTGGACAAAAACAGCAAACTTACCAATGTTAAAGGTAATGTTGACACTCTTTCAGGTAAAGCTACTGAATGTAAGGCCTGGCTCTTACAATTAGAAAGATATTCTTTATCAGTTCAGGCCTCAGACGGTGAAAATAGATTGTTAGCTTTTCGTACTAGCACACATTTAGTGACCGATTTCATTAGAAGAAGGTTAGACACAGTGCCAGAAGAATCATGGCAGGATTTCAATCAGGAATTGGTGAAGAGATATGGAGAATTACAAGATGTACACCTAGGATGGCAAAAACTTAGGAAGATTTAGCAAAGCAAAGAGGAAACGATACAAATGTATACTGATAGAATGTTTAACATCATTGAAGATGTATTTCCAGCTGAAATGATAGACAGACAAAGAATAGATAGCCAAGGGATCGGTATCTTCGTAGACGGATTATATATTGATGCCATCAAACGCCACCTAACAAGGAAAGATTATAAGACGTTAAAAGACACTATGGCTTCTGCCATTGCTGAAGAAAACGTAAGAAGAAGGTTTGAGTTGAGAGTAGAACAGGCAAGGGGTGATGAAGTGGAACCAATGGAAATAGATAACATAGGTCGAAGAAACAATGGTGGAAGAAGTCAACAAACAGGCAGCAGACTGGTGCAAGACATTGCCATCAGCGGAGACACAGAGCTAGCACATGTACATGGAGACCACCACGAGGGTATCAAAACAGTAGGTCTGCACATTTAGCTAGTATTCATAGTCCACGACATACTATGTGTAGGGACAGGGATGACACCTGGTGTCAACCTCAATACACCCACACGCAAGTGGCACACTCATGCACGCACCACACGAGGGCTTTCGAGACGCCTCGGTACGGTAGATACAGTAGTCAGGGAAAAATCAGACCTACTCAGATGAGGGAGACTGACATGAGTAGGATAAATAATAGGTCTCAGAATAATAGGCAAGTACCTAGTGGAAGAAAACCAAGGATATGAAGCAGAATAGAGATATACCAACAGTCAACGCAACATACCATACAGATCCGAGTTCTTGTTTGATGACAATAGGTGGCAGAAAAATCAGAAGTCTCTTGGACTCAGGCGCTAGTGTTAGCTTGTTAAAATTTGGGTTGTATAAACAGCTACGTCAGCGACCCAAATTGGAAAAAAACACGCACGCAACTCACGTCAGTGTCAGGTGAAAGGTTAAAGGTGATGGGAAGGTCAACGTTACGGTTTAGCATTGGAACGAAGTCGTTGATGCAAACGTTTATTATAGTGAAGGGAGCCGCGCTAGCGTAGTGGTTACCACACCGCTCTGGCGACCGGGTGATTTAGGATCAAATCCGGGCGACGGCATTTGAGGATTTTTCGTCGACCGGGATATGGACTGGATTAACTCGAGACCTGGCGAGAACATTTGAAGGAGTGTCATCGACCAGGGATTGGCGGCTCCTGGGCCGACCCAGCTCTAATGGGTACCTCCGAAATCAACGAGTATCTGCCTGAATGGCGAGGGACACCTGTCTCTGTACAAAGAAAAGGGATACTCACGTAAAATCAGTGTCAGGTTAGACATTAATAATAACCTTAGATTTCGCTTCGAGTATTAGCGGGCGTACGAAAAAAAAAATTATAGTAAAAGGTATGTCACGGAATTGCATATTAGGAAGAGATTTTATGAAGAAATACAGCGTAAGATTATACTTTGACATACAGAAGCTAAGGATTCAGAAAGAGTACATTGACATGCAGGATGATATTTATATCGCATCAGTTATCAGATTACAGAATTCAATCACTTTACGTCCGAATACGGTAAACATAGTCACAGGAAAGATGAAGAGATCACCATATTATAAAATTGGACAGACGGTCAGAACAGTGGAATTCCAGGATGCAGACATAGCCGATGAACCAGGCATAAATATGACGGAGGGGAAAGTAGTGATAGGAAACATGTCTCAATTTCCAGTTATGCTACTCAACACAGCAGCAAAGCATGTCACGATACCAAGAGGATTCATCGTGGGGAGAGTACAACACATGTCACACACTGAAAGCAGCAGACAGTGACAGGATAACTACAACGAAAGGAAAGATAAATATGGTGGTATCCGAGATAGGAAAACATACACTAGGAGGGGTAGCCAACAGTTAGGACGGAGTTATATGAATACCAGTAATTGTCTAGTGTGTAGAGAACAAGAAGGGAAAGAAGATGGAGCCATAGAAACAACAATCGCATAGAATACAGGGAAAGAGACACCAGAGGGAAAAACCATTGTCACAGACCGTACTACACATCCCGTCGAGTACATAGGATATAAATGGTTCAAGAAAGGAGTTGACAACCATGCTTTGAAGAGAGACATACGAATAGGAAGCTATATGAGGCAAAGAGAAAGAATGCAGGGACAAGTTATACAACAGGTTAACGTGAAGGATAGGATGAAGGAGATTAGGACACAGATACGGACAGAAAAAGAAAACAAAAGAATATTTCAAGACTTTATCACGAAACATAATGACGTATTTGCGCTAAATGACATGGGAATACTAATCCGGGAAAAAAAACCGAGCACACACCTTAGCACAAAGGAACATCAAGAAAGATTTTTAAAGGAGGCAAAGGAATGCGAATAAAAATGCAGTTGCACAGGAATTCAAGCCGGGAGACATAGCGTTTTTTAAGAAACACGTTAGGAGTGGAACACTAGACAAGAACTGGATTCCGAATTGACAGGTGTTACGACGCCTTTCAGAAACAACATACCAAATATGGAAACAAGATCAAAATAAAACCATCAAGGCGCATGTACAACATCTAAGATTACAAACGCAGACACCTATAGACATACCACCGCAGGAACAGAACAATAGGAAACCCATTATGTAGTGGTACCAGAGGACACAGATGAGGATACATTAGAAGAAAGTTCTGCAGAAGAGTCATACAGACGAGGAGCTGGTGGAAGTCGGATAGTCACAAGAGCGGAAATTCATGCACAACCGAAAAACCCAAACCAAAGATTTGGAGTTTCTAACGATTCACAAAACAAACATTAGAAACGGGAGAGAGGAAGCGAGGAAGATAAGAAAAAACAGGATACAGAGATAAATGGACAGAGAATGCAGACAGATGTAGAAATAGAGGATGAATAGGAAGTAACTCAGACGTAAAGTCGAAAGAGAAAAGGTTTGACAGAACATTTCCGCTCATAAGGAAATAAATATGTACTGTGGTTGCAAGAGAGAGAAAATAGATTAGCAGAGCAAGAGAAACAATTACGACAGTTGCAGGAAGCGGAGACGCAACAAGAAAACCAGAAGGGAGAAGAGGAAATGGAGGAAAGTGAACAAACAGACGAGCAGGAGGACAGGGCAAGAGACATCAGACGTGGGAAGAAAAGATATTACACGTCATCCGACGATTCGTCAGAATATAATATGCCACTCAGCGAAGTTAAGAAATACAGCACAAATGCAGGTACGCCCGAAGTGGAGAGGCAGACACAGGTAAAAACCAGAGGAGGATAGACCGTCACGATGAAAGGGTCGGAAAACGATTAATGAGGTGGAAAATAGGAGCAGACGGAGAAGGATTCCAGAAGAGGTATCGATGTCAAGTGACTCAGACAGTATGTCGTCTGAGGAGAGTGACAAGGGTCACAGACATAGCAAACGGAGATTACATAGAAGGGAGATAAAGGAAGGGAGTACACGAAAGGCGAAGAAATGTTGGTCGTCTACAGACAATTCATTAGATTATAGAAAGCGACTCGAAAAGTTGAGACAGGTAGAACAGGTGGATGTGAGATCTAAGAGTAGAGATACTATGAAGGCAAGTAGGGAGACGGGTCGAAGAAAATACCGACCCAAGACTAGAGACAGCAAGGAAAATAGATAGGCTGAGACATAGAAGTGATGATAGAAGAAGAGATACGGATCGACGGGGTTACCGATCCAAGAGCCGGGAGGCTATAAAGGACGAAGAGAGAAGAAATACGGATCGAAGGGATTACCGATCCAAGAGCCGAGAAGCTAAGAAGGAGGAGACAAATAGAAGCAGTAGTAGAAGTAGAGAAACTACTAAGGATCGAAGGAGATACCGATCTAGTAGTAGAGAGGAGTAAAAGACGAGACATAAGGATGGAGAAAGTACAAGTAGAGGTCGAGGTAGCGACATAGAACGTGAAAGAAACTCAGGGAGCACGAAAAAAGGAAGAAATTGAACAAAAGAAAAATCAAGGCAAACGGTTAAAGGAGTGAGGATTAGAGAGATTCAGAGAAAATATGGAGATACCAGACATAGAGAGGTTGGGTGGAAACAAAGTATTGATTAAGTCAGAAGAGTAGAGGAGACTCAAAATGTGAATAAACAGCAAGAAGCCCTGGAGAGACTGTATAAACATATGATGAAGTGAGATAGAAAGTGAGGAGGGGGAGGCGGCTATACCAATAGGGTACTGCAGTACAGGAGGTGATGAGTAAAGAAGAGTTAAGAGAAAGCAAGCAGATGTAGTATGGCGGAAATTATGTGAAAAGCCGTGGTGACGACTGCAGGATATACCGAGATTGAGAGTTTGAGACGCCGTAGATCAGGACAGCAGAAAACATGGAGAAATATATTTGAAGATGAATAGAGAGTTATAATTGAGAAATTGGAGAACACAGTTCCAAGGAGGGAACGAGAGGTAGAGGAGATAAGGGTGAGAAGGAGAGAAGTAGAAAATTGAGCGGGAGTCTAGTTGTGGGGAAACTAGATGCAATCGGTTTAGACTGAACATATTAAGAAGCTGATTAGGTCTGAACAATAGACTACTGCAGTGGAGAGATAATAATTATGACTCGAGTGTCGAGAAGTCGGAACAGAGGCCATGGGAGATTGGCGATAATAGTTGAGAAAGAAAAGACATGGGTAATGTCAGAAGAGATGAGGGGAAGAACAATGGTGAAGATAAGATATGAGGAAAATGGCGAGTATGAGAAAGTTGAGAAGATTGGAGTATGGGAGCATTGAGAAGCTAGGAGAATGGGAGGATTGAGAAGATTGGAGTATGGGAGAATTGAGAAGCTAGGAGAATGGGAGGATTGAGAAGATTGGATTATAGGAGTAATTAAGAAGCCAGAGTGAAGGTAGCAAAAGGTTTGAGATCGGAGAAGTCATAGGGGGATGACAGACATGAGTATTTATGGATATTGTTCCCCAAGAAATGGATACAATAGCAAGAGAAGTTTAAAGAAAAAGGAGAGAATGTTATGAGGAACAGAAGAATAGGCAAGAAAGAGATTGAAATGAACGAATACGGAAAGTAGGAGAGTGCAGAGGCACGTGAAATAAAGAAATAGATAGAAGATTAAAGATATTAGGAATAGATAGACGATACGGAAACGCAAGTAGTTCGTATTAGGGGACCACAGATTTTATTTTAGGTCCAAAGATTGGTGGAAGTTTAGCCAGGGAGGATAGCAATAATAAGAATCAGTGACACTATGATGTTTTAAATGGGTCACAAACGATTGTATATATATATTATAAATTAACAGGCAGTTACAGTATATAATGTGAAAAGGTGTTAAATACAGAAGAAGTAAATAAGAAAGTGAATACGAGTATGATGATGCTCGGTAGGTCATGATAGAATGATGTACAATGGTAGACAAATAGAGGTGGATATGACAGAATATTTGAAAAGGTTGAGCTCAGAAACAAAGTAGGAAATGGAGAGGTTGAGAGTGAAAATGGAGTGTGAAAGATATAATAAATTGTAGATGAAAGAAGCGTACAAGTTATAAATAGGTCACAGTTAGTAGTGATTACAGATTATGTTTTGTGGTCAGCATCATATGATTACAATATGATGAGATAGTAGGAAGATGAATGATGATATATATTTGATTTATGTGTTTATGTATAGTATTACTGGTCAAGGAAGTATACATATTAAGTTTTAAGGTAGAGGTAGGTGAAGTAATCAAGGGGAGAGAAACATTTGTCCTGAGGGATAAATCTTTTTTTTTAGGATAGGGCCGGTAATGTGATAGGAATATGAGATAACTGAGATAAGAATAAGAAGGGATAATTATTGAGTAGCAGGACTTAGTTATACGTCATCAGTGACACGGGAAGTCCGTGCGCTGACTGAAGAGTTGGGAATCACTCTTCACTGGTCGTCAGCTGAAAGCAGGTTAGCGTAGACTAACCGTAACGACCATCTTCAAAGTTATGGCCAGCTCAGGTACTATGGTGTTTATGGTACTGCGGCAGTTTGCAGAAGAAAAGAAGACAGACACAAGATGTTACGACAAAATGTTTTCATGACGAGCTGTGGTCAAGTAGGTCATCAGCAGTTTATTCAAGAAAAAAACCTTGATATGTAAACTCTCGTATAGTTAACCAAGTGCAGGTAGTCAAGGACAAGTGTTAGAAACAGTGGTCCAGTGTCGGACGCATAGGGCAGACTTTATAAAGATTAGTTAGGGGCTAAGAATAAGTTTTCAGCACTGGTGGTGACCCAGCTTATACTTCGAAGCCAAATTGAATATATTGAGAACAGCCAATTAGCAAATAGTGATTAGTAGACGGTATTACAGTGGTCAGCAGAGATCAAGAGTTAATCAACTAGTTCCTGACAATTGAATTATAGGATGCATGAGTGTCAACGTAGAAGTCCCATATGTTCTATTACTTTATAATCAGGCACGAAGATGGCCAATTGTGAATATGTTTATTGCCAACAATAAAAGAACCTTGTTGTCAGCTACGAGTCGATCAGTCATTGCAGTCATCACAGTTGTCTGATCATTAATATATCACTCAGCAGTCACATGAGCAAGGTAGGCAAGTCAAAAGTGAACGGTGCATATAATTACAGACAGTGTACATAAAGACATGGACAGGTCACGATCATCAGTTGCTTAATCGAGTAGATATACAAGGGGTCAAGATGTAACAAATAACTTCACAAGCACAGAACCTTGGTTACAGCTATCACAGGATAAACGGGAGCATAGATGATGTGGTTTTAGAGAACACTATCACAGATCTCATGGGTATCTAAAGAATGGATTATAAACTATTGCAAAGACCAAAAGTTGGGGAGGATAAGTAACAGAATTGATCTTCCGACAGCATTGTAGCACACTAGGAAGATATTATACTGATGTATCACAACATCAACTTTGGCGACACAGTTTGTATATGTGTATGGGATTAATCTGAAAATACAAGTGTATTTCTTCTGAAACGCACAGTTTACTACGGTTCACACAAAATACTGGTTTGCATACTAGCGCCAACTGACATCGTATCAAATTAAATATGAACAGACAATTATTTTGCAAATACCTATGCAAATTAAGTTCAAATGAAAATTAGTAGCAAGAAAACAGACCGTATTTTCTGCAAAAATTAACTGTTTACTGAAGCACCAGTAGAAACATACATACGGAAACAATGATCAACCACAATAGGTGTTTAGCTATAAATGCTTTCATTACTGCGTGCATTTTAAATGTAGGTAACTCCTCCAAACAAACAAAAATAACCTAGAATGACTACATAAATAAGATGTGATTATAACCATTGTTTTAGGCAGTCTATATTAGTCTGATAAAACCAGAGATGTTATTTCCTTGCGACCATTCGGAAACGAAAACAAAGGACCGAAGTTGGAGGGTTACGAGCGTCTGGCGCAGTGTCGGGATGCGTAACACGCTCTTCGCCGGTCAAAAATACAGCATTTACCAAAGTACAATGAGGAATCCATCTGATACAACATAAAAATATAAATAATTAATACATAGCAATAGTGTTTAGTGTTTAATTTAATTGTATGTCTTATTATGTATACAAATTTTGTATTTAATTTGCAAATATATGCATTACATTGTACATAAGCCAAAAAAACTAGTTTCTTTTAATTAATAAAAAAAATGTGATTCATGCAGCTATTTTTTTTTTTAATGTTCACTATTAATTGTGTTCCTTGGTAATCATTTTGCCCGAGTTACACGCAATGTTTTATGTATGTACAATTAATCTGTCTTACTTTACATTATTGGAACGTTGGTGGCGTAAAATAAATAGCGTTCCGTGACCCCAGGTTCTGTGGTGTAACGAGAACACACGGTGACTTCAGCGTCCGTGCGGTTACCAGCACTTAGTGCTAGTGTTCACTGAGAAAGAACTAAATTTCTTAATTTTTAACTTTATTATATATATTTTTCTGGTTCTTGTCTTTAGCTCCACAATGGAGACTACATCATATCATTTCAATGTAACTTCCCTTCGGATCTTTCTGTTTACTCCAATCTAATTGTTTAATTGTTTGTTTCTTCTTGTCTTTCTATCACTCCGCCTGTCAATGTTTCAGCCTGTCTGTAATCCACATCTGCTGTCACAGAGAGTTGTTATGATCATTAAATTTTCTATTTTCCTTTCTTTCTCTACCCGTGTCCTCTATTTTATTATCACTCTTTATCTTTTTGTGTGTTTTCTCATTCGTACGTTGCGACTATAAACATTACTATTTTCCTATTCAAACTTTCGCCGGGTTTCGTTTTCTCATTTAGAAACGCACTAGTGATGTTATTACGTAGATGCCAGGCTCGGGAGGTTAATGCGTTGTAGACGTAAACTGTGAATATTCGCTTTCGCCAGACTTATAGGCGACATATCGTCTGCATTTTCACCTGCCACAACGAGTTGCATCGGCTGAGTGCTCAGGTGAGGCGCGATAACTGACATCTCTACGGCGCAGTACGAGACAGTTGTCTGGAAATTCCACCTGACACGGCACTCACTGTTGGCCCTGGTCAGCGTGAGGCGTGAAGACGAGAAGTGTCAGTTATGGGCAATACGTCTAGTATTGGGAAGTGTTAAATGTAAGGTGTTTAAGACGGAAAGGGGAGATTATTTCGTTTTGCGAAATAAGTTGGGACCCTTTGTCTGGTTTAAGATATTCACCAGAGTTTGAAACTTGATTTCACTCATTCTCAATTTGCAGTAGACGTGGTCACTTCGTTCTAGATACTTAAACTCCTAAGTGAAATCTCTTAGTTTCGTTGTGATACCGTAGTTCTGTGTTGAGGTACATATATTATATCTAGTATTTTGTGAAGTGATTAAAGTGTTAAATCGTCTATTTCATTTTCACTAGTTCTTTTGTGCAGAGAGAGTTAAAAATATAGTCTGTATTATTTTCTAGTGACGTGTTTCAGTGGAAAACAGAATAAAGTATAATTTCTAGCTTAAAACCAGGTAGCCATAAGGAATTAACTTTAACTGCTAAATAATCAGACGAGAATAATTTTTCTAAACTAACTTATAAATGCTAGATGCCTCATGAGTGTTGACTGAATACGTAGGTATTCCTAATTCATTATGATTGATTTTATTTATATAACTTATTTTACGGGAAAGTTTAAACGATAAGTCAAGCGCTACGCTTGCAGTTTAAAATGTAAGTTATATTGAGTACATAATATGTAAAATATTTCATATGTGTTTTTCTTTATTCAGTGAATACTGTGTAACACAAACTTTGCCAGCGCTAAGTACAGAGTTACTATGTGTGAAGAACAAAAACATTCTTTCCTTAAAGACTGGGTCCATAACTTGTACCAGAACTTTAAAAGAAGTAACAGGTCCAGCGAGGCTGATTTGATTCTTCCTGAGAAAACTCTAGTACATTTCCAGCCTTTGTGGCAAGAGAATAATTACAGAGAAAAAAACTAACTTTCCGACATTATTTGACCAAGTGTGTGGTGAACCAAGATTAGTTGTTGAGAGAAGTTGTCAACCGGTCATCTTCGTAATTAAGTGAAATCTCGTGTTCTGACACTGGGTGCCTGCTAAAACCCTAACTCGTTACTCGTGAATAAGTGACATTAGATTGAATCTGTAAAGAAAGAACGATCGCCTGAAGTGGACGCTCCCCGGACACGGTGAATGAAACTTATATCTGCAGAGCTGGGTATCCATTGCATCCACAGATAGACAGATTAACAAAGTGTACACTGAAGTTTGCGCCAGATGGCGAACCACAGCACGAGTGTAGGTAAGGTTGTGTGAGTAAGGGCCCTGATGAAAGAACGGAGTGAAAGTAGACTGAAGGATGTTCTTCGTTTGATTCACTCACGTTGTAATTTTCCTTATGCATGATTTGTTGCTAAAATAGATATTTTCCTTCAAATAGATACTGCTATCAAAGTCAGTTCATACCTCCAAAGGGGAAAATATTAGACCCAAACCATATGTATCTGTGACTCTTCGGGCTATCATCTTTCTCCTAACGGGACTGTGGGCTAAACATCGAGGGAAGATCATAACTGTGGGTCTATCATTTCTTGTAGCAATTCCTTGATTTTTTAATGACTATTTGTATATGCTTTTGAAGTAATTTTATGTGTTGTGGTGGAAGTTATATTGATAATTAAACTGCCCTTAAACTTAATCAGCGTGTTGGTCAGCTCGTTCTAGAATATCTAAATAATCATTTGTTATAGTTTTCCCACGTCTGTACGTCTAACTGTCGTCTTGTATGTGCGTGCACGTGAGTGGTTAGAGATATATTAATATATATATATATATGTATATATATATATATATATATATATATATATATATATATATGTGTGTGTGTTTAGACTGTCTGACTCCTCTAAAGCTGTCGTAGAAGATAGGCAGAGAGAGAGAAGAATTCTCGATCTCAGAGACAGCCTCTATCACAGTCTACCATCTCAATCGTGGAAATCTATTGCTATTACTACTTCTCACTGTGACTATCACTTATTCTAATCTATTCAGAAGGGACCAACCCAAGTCTTAATTCTCCTATCAAAAATCTACGACATCTACCAATCTTTGTGTCGTCAATCATGACTGATATTGTGAATCCCCCATCTATTTAATTTATTTATTTCTTAATCTTAATACATTTTTTAAAATTTCTTCTTTCTTTAAATAAGACCTGACAGTCTGTCACTCTCTTCAACACCATTGTAGCGAAATGTTTTTATGAGTGAAGTAGTCTGTAGTAGTCACTGATAGAACAGAAGAATAATTATGTCTGACCAGAATGTAGTCCCAGTGTCAGAGAAGAGTACTGGTATCACAGGATAGTCACGGCTGTGAAGGTCTCTAGTTCCGTTGGTATTCAGATTAAAGTTAAAGCCGAAGATGCCACCATTGCTAGCAACTAACATATGATAATTAACAATTCAGTAACACTCAAAAATGCAACAATATAAATTTGACTAGTCAAAGAATTACAATTACTGAATCATTTATTATGTACATCTATCATTTGTTTCTTCTTGTGCTATTATGAATGACGAAATTATGAAAATTGATTGAATAAAATTTCATTACAAAATTGAATGATAGTTGAGTTATATTCAATGACTAAATAAGAAGTCCTTTCTGGAATCTTCAAAATAGTATAAAATGTTCATCCAATGTTCCCTCATCACTAAAGTTTCTCTTGTTTGGTCTATTATTTCAGATCTGTGCTGTCATCATAACACACAAGTCACTTTGCTTTGAGCATTCACAATGATTGATGAAATTTTGTCACACAGAATATTTAACATTAAAGTTCTGTAATTGTCCTTTCTGAATATACACAGCAGTGTTAGTTGCAGATCTTTCTTCTGCGGTCTGTGTGTAAATTTGAATAGACCACTGTTGGCCGTTATGTAGGCTAAGTACGAGCGTATCGGAGAGCAAGGTGACGGTTCAGTTTGCAGACTGTGTATTTTTTGCAGACTCGAGCGATTTTGCCTTAGCTGTGTCCCAAAATCTTCTTCATGCTTCTCAAACCTGTTATCCATGACTTTTATTTATATCTACTTTTACTTTCCATAACTTCTGCTTTCGTTTTATATAAAGTTTTCCATAATTGGTTCCGACTTCGATTTAATTCAAATTTTTTAAGACACTGCAATGTTTATCGTGCTGGCACCTTTACCTTCAATTATCTCCAAAAGTATTACACACAGCAACTATTCCCCTGGAATGAATATAGCTGGTTCTATCCTGAAAAAACGAAATCACTGTCATTACTTTCTGTCTCTCCATTTCCTTGCACGACACATGAATCAATTTTTGTCAAACACACTTTCATTTCCTCTTGCAGAACGCCATTGTAAAACCAAGTTTGTATACATGCGAGCTTCGCGGCTTTTGATTGGCTGCCAATATTTCCTTTCATTCTATCATAACAGCGCATTGTGTTTACATAACGCTACACAACCCCTCGCTGTTCAAGCTGTGACCTAGTGCAGCTGGCATGTAAACAAATGTCGTAGTTATCCATCGTCCGTCTCTCGTTCCATTATGGTGGGATGTCTACTGAGAAAATCAGCACCCACATTATGTTTTTTATGAATGTACTTCACCGTGAATGAATAAGGAGGCAAGAGGAGACTCCATCTCAGCAAACCTGAATATAGTTTCTTTGACTCAGCCAAAAAAGGTAATGGCTGGTGATCCCATTGAACAATAAAATGCTTCTCGTACAAATATATCTGAAATTTCTGGATTGACCACACTAACGCTAAACCTTCCTTCTGAATTGTCGAGTAATTTAGCTCTGCTGAATTTAGTTTCCTACTAGCATAATCTACTGGCAAAAGTTCTTCCGGTTGTGCCTTTGACTTTGTAATAGGATTGCTCCGATCCCTATGTTACTATCATCCGTCCTTAATATAAATTCCTCGGTGATATTGGGTAATGTGAGGATTGGTTTGCTTGTGAGTTTTCGCTTTAACTCAGTGTACACTTCCTCACAATCTGCATTCTATTGAATCTTATCTGGTTGTCCTTTCTTAGTTCAGTTTGTTAAAGATGAACATTAAGAGTTAAAGTTGGGAATTTATTTTTGATAAAATCCACATAAGGGCACAATAGTCCTGAAATCTTTCTTTGTCTGTGGTCTTGGTGCCTTCTTTTACTTCTCTACATTCTTTGGGTCATGTGACATGTGACCTTTAGAAATAGTGTGACCTAGGAATTCCAGTTCCTTACACCCGACATAGCACTTGGTTGGACGTGCAGTTAATCCAGTTTGTCTAAGTATGTCAAACGACATGGATAGTGATGCTATGTGTTCTTCAAATATGTGTGTAGCAACAAAAATGTCATCCATGAAGTTAGTAATTGATGAATTTTTTTGAGGTTTCAGTATTTTCCTCATCATTCGGGAAAGCACGCTTGGTGCGTTTTTTCAGACTGAATGGCAGTACGTTGAACCCATAATGCCATTCTGATGTACTGAATGCCAACTGTTAAACTCTTTCTTTGTGTGTAGTTGTTAACTCATACTGGCTACTAGTTGTTGAATCATGCTTTATTTGCTAAATGATGTGAATGTCCACCAGTGGATAAATGTAGATGTTGGGACTGGTGTAGTAAAGTGTAACGATTGTCAACTCATCAAACCCAGCACAGTTTTGGTCATACAGGTCATCTTGTCCTGGAACGTGATGAGGCTCCGACAAGAATGTGAGTGTAAACAATGAGTTTGTATCTGAATGTCAGTACGCGAATGGTAGAATGATTCGATAGAGTTGACAGGTTGGTAGTACATCACTCATACTCACACTGTTCGAATTCAAGAAGTACTGGAACTACGGTGGTCTTTTTATAACATTTAATGGGACGCACACTTGGACAGTACGTGTATGGTTACAGGAACAAATGTCGACATAGACAGCATAATGTTGATCACAGGAATATCATCTTAAGTTAGCATTCATGCTTGGCAAATATCATAATGGAGCATTCGTAAATAAGCATTCAGCGTTCCATCATGTAAATCATCTGGCTTTACTGACTGGGCACGTCAGACCATAACCAATACATAGGAAGGCTCCTAGACCTAACCTCGTCTAGCGAATATTCCTTCACGTAAAGTTCAATATATATATATTTCATAATATAGGAATCCCAGACATGGGTTCTCACATGTAGCAGTGATCTCTTGGTTCATCGAGCGATAGTACAGGCATCCCTTTTTCTCACTCGATAAATACAAAGTATATGAATTTCAACATGGCTGTTCTCTCTCTCGTGAGCTTCACTCACTATAGAATATAGACCAAAATTAGTCATTCATTAAATGTCCTCATTTCTTCATAGGTTCTCTCATAGAGGTAATTGAATAATATCATACAATCCAGTGCTGATACATAGGAATGTCTTCTTCCTTTGAATGGATATTCTTTTTAAAAGTACCACTGTGCATCTGCTTATCAACAACGATGGCGAAGCCCAAGTTCATAATAAATTGTGGTTTTACCTTTTTATGCGAAATATAACTTTGCCATTCCTTGGCAAAAGAGAATAAACACTGGGGTAAAGTACATACAACATGTCTAAATGATTATCACTTTTCCCCATCCATATATAGATCACTATTTCGGCAAAAAGCCTGCTACAACAAAACTCGGCATCCTCACAGGATGACAGCCATGGATCACACCCCTTGCTAGCGATACTTCCGCTGCATAGCCTTTGACCTTTTCTAGCGACAACCAAATTAGTTCGACTTAGAAATGCAAAGATATCCATATATAAGACAGACTCGTCCTACTCATACAAACACTACGTATAAATTCAGGCCATAGATATACTGAAGCAAGAACAATCTATTCCTACCCAGCCACAGAATAAATCGCAGTAGGCCTAGAGTCGTCTGCGGAGTCCGATCGAAGATGACAGAACTATTTTCAAGGGAAGCAACCCAAAAATGACTTCTCCTTAAGCACTTAAAAAGGAAATACTTTGCTTACAAAATATTTGCGAACATAATAAGAATATAAATGTATTATATTGCAAGATAGTAAAAATTGCCCTTTACACCAACATAGGTATAATGTATGGTTTCACTGGTATTTGGTAGTATCCTTTGCTGAGATCTACTTTAGAGAAATACCTAGCTTTACTCAGTGTAGAGAAATATTGATATGTGTCAGGTAATGGGTCCACCTGAGATTCTGTAACAGCATTTAGCTTCCTATAATCTATTCACAATCTATGCTCTCCACTAGTCCTTCTTAATAGCACTACGCTTGCGCTATGGGGAGATTCAGACTTTGAGATGATCTTCTCCTTCAACATGTAGTTAATCTCTTCCCTTAAAGCTTGTGCTTTCGCATAAGGTATAGGGTATGTTTTCATACATATAGGTGTAGGGTCAGTAACCTTCATTTCGTACTCTAAAAGATTTGTACAACGTAGCTTATCAGTGAGCACATTTTCATGGGTTTTTAACACCTTCTGATCTTGCTTCATCTGCTCAGGAGCCAAACGATCACTAATGTTTACTTGCTCCTGTAACAGGGCTGGTTATACTTTGGTGGAGTCACTAGGTGGCAGATGGCAGGCCTAGTGATGTAACTCGAGTTTACAAATCTTTTGTTTAACTTCCAATTTATCAATAGGGGACATGTGTACTGACCATCTCCGCCAGAGATGTTGATTCCTGGATGAGACTCTTCTCCTTCTTATTCAACCCAAGACCCGTTCTATTCCTTCTCCGTTGTTATTAGTGACTGATCGTATAGTGGGTTTTGTTCTCAAAAGGGACATGGCCTACATGCAGCAACTCTCAAAGGATGGACTCAAACATATGTTTTATCCACCAAAATGTTTATTTACATATGGTATTTTTCTTCAGCAAGGCAAGTAATTTATCATAGAGCTCACATACAATTATATCATAGTTGCTTCACGCACAAGCTCTATAACCCATGTATATACATATTCTCCCTTTGTCTTTCCATCATCTCCAGTTAAATTGTTTAGTCTATTCAAACTCTACACCTGTTTGTCTGAGTATCCCAATACTCCATATCAGCACTTCCAACTCATTGTGTTTGTGCCTTTATTCTTTCTGACCGAACTTAGTCAGATCTGCCTCTATTACCGTTCCTGAAAACATAATTTAATTCATATACATGTATCAAGTCTTCCATCTACATACTTACATGCGAGAGCATGTGGGCAGTTCTTACAGAAGTCGACACTCCCAGTCGCTTACTTGTCGTATCTATTTCCGAAATAGCTCTTACTTCACTTATCGTGAACTCACGATAATAAATATGGTTTTCTTCATGGAATTCATCACCATTCATTTATGCGAATATAGTCATACCAAACTTGACCATCTGTATATCATTCATCTCCAGCTTTGGTTACTTAATCAATAAAGTTCTCAAAATATGCTTGACACATCAACTTGTGGCTTCTGTGTTATTTCTCCTGTATATATCTAATTCGTATGAATGATAAGTTCAACTTATACTTACAGTCAGATCACTGCATCTCTCCCGAAATACTCTCTCTACACTCACTGTCTCTATAAGAAACTTCTTAATAATTTAGAACACTGTCTAGTGATAACACATCTTCTAAACACTTCTATATTTATGCTATTTCTGTATAACCACATAATCCGTCTACCTGGACAGATGACTGTAAACACACCTTGCTTCTTCAATCCCAAACTCAGGACTGCCCTAATGAACTCTGGTCATTATTCTGTCGTATGTTTCTCTCACTACTTCTGATTCGTTGCTCTAACCTGTTTTCATTTAACTTCATTGGTCAAGAATTTTATTTACAACTGAAAAGAACTACTCACGTTTATTTAACGCGAGCCGAGTTACCGAACTCTTGTCTGTTTTATTCATACATTATTTTCTTCTTCGTGATTTGTCTTAAGCGTCTATCTGACCTTGCCAATAGCATAAATAATGCTTGGGCAAACCTCACGGCGACACATTAACGTTAACCAGAAAAACTCTTGTATTATAAAACTTAATTATTAAAACTGCTCTAATTTGTTGATGGGTTACGCGCAAAGAGATCTGTGAAATCCAAATGACAAAGATTATTGGCCTCTACTTGACGATTCCCAAAATAACTTTCACTGCAAGCACATTACAATGCATGTGATACAAAGGTTATTTTGCCACCACTGATAATTACTCATTTAATAGTTTAATGGCTATTTATGGTCATGCGTTACTACTGTCACGACTACTGTGTTCCTACCGTGTTGAATGTTGCAGTTAGTGTGCGTGGGTACATTCACACGCCACAGATATGAACGTACGAGTCGTGGAACTACAGGTGACATTTAACATAATTTATTGTCACAATACGTTCATATGAAATACACAGTCAAACATAACTCACAACAAGAAAGTACTATAGTCACATCTCCACTTCTCATAATCATTAGCGCTCTACAACATCAACACTAGATCCTCTCAGCAACGGTCGGCATCACCGTGCTAATGTAATAAATAATGGCCTCCTTAAATATGCTTCATCAAAGACGCTCTCAACATTGGCGCTCCAATATAACTATGGATCCTCTCAGCAAAACGGTCATCCTCGCCGTGCTGACAACATGAATAATAATGGCCTCCTTAAATCTTCTCAATAAAGACGCTCTCAACATTGGCGCTTTAATGTAGATATGGATCCTCTCAATAATAACAATGGCCTCCTCAGATATGCCTCATCAAAGACGCTCTCAACCTTGGCGCTTTAATGTAGATATGGATCCTCTCAGCAAACGGTCATCCTCGCCGTGCTGACAATAATAAATGGCCTCAAACGATGCTTCTAACATCAGCATTATAATAAATAGACAATGGATCCTTTTCCCAGCAAACGGTCATCCTCGCCGTGCTGACAATAATAAATGGCCTCAAACGATGCTTCTAACATCAATAGTGAATACTCGCGGCAATTTCTCGCAAGACTGCACTCCCTGGCAGTCTGCAGTAATCTCGCCTTCACTCATCTTGACATTTATATAGTCAAACATAAGTCCTGGATCCTTACCTCTTTAAAAATACTCACAAACACAATTCTCCAATAAACTCAAGAATTATAGGCCTACACAAATAATGGCCTCTATAACTTTTGCACTGCGCAGGCATACTCAAAACACACACTGTAGGACCGACCTCTCCCGTCGGTACCCAAAAACAGACTGCTCCTCGTTCACACACTAGATCCGCCAAAAAACCACACGAGACTCGGTTGTTTAAAAAACACAACTCAGTCTCGATAATTGCATGGACTAGTCACACGAGCTTACTCACAGCTCAAGACAGCTCAGAGAAAAAAGCATCTCCGCGATTTGAACTGACCAGTGTTCGCCACTTGGAAACTTCTCGATCACACGAGGGAATTCCCCTAATACAATTTTAACTTAACATCAGCTTAATCAAGCAACGTAACCCGTAATCGAATCTATTCGCTTAACATTTTCAAGATCACCTCCCCTTGCTAATATTTACTCTGTATCAGTTGCCACACCGCCCGGGAAAAAAATGATTTATCATTTTTTTGTTGAAAATTTAAGTCCCAAAAATTTAGAAATAAATGAAATTATATTATATGGCTACCAAAAAATATGCCTATAACAAATGAAAATAGTACATCCACCCAAAATATCAGCAATAAATGTAATATTACAACTAAAACATCAAACATAATCAATCAAATATCCCAATGAATGTTACCGATGTAAATTACAACAAAAGCATCAATCATAATACAAGCATACCAAAATTAATCTTAATACAACACCAAGCTAAGTACATTTAGTACAAGCAACAACCAATAGAAAGTGAAAGAACAAGATCAAGCAACAGAATAATGATCTGTAGTAAAGGAAAGTAAGAAATCGGAAAATGAGAAACAATTAACAATACCACATAATAATCAATAAGTAAACAATTTCATGTAAAATAAATACAAATTTACCAAAATACTAGTTACATTATATTAAGTTATATAATTAACTCAAGAATACAATGAATGAAAGTATAAGTATCGAAAGAAGATGAAGTATACAAGTGGAATGAAGAGAAACGAAGATGTGATACAGAAATATAAGCAAGATATGAACACATATCGGAAAGACAACAAAAGATAGAATGAAATGAAGGATAGTCAACAAAGCCGAATGGAAAGCAAAGGTATGAACGCATAGAAAGTCAATTACAATACAAGTAATAGATGTTTAGATCAGACAATATTTTTCAAAAAATTAAATACAAACATGATTACAAGGCACAAAACAAAATGTCAAAGTATATCCATACTAACACCATAAAAAGAATAATTCATAACTAAACAAAGTCTAATAAGTAATTTAACTAAGTTACAAAAGTTATACTTAACTGAAAAAAAACATACATCACCAAAAAAAAAACCCTAAGAAAAATACGATGTCATCTGTATATCAACTTTCCAACATACAAACATAACATAATGTTACAACAATCTGTCCATCTTTTAACAAACAAAAGTATCAGATGTGTCTATCAATTTTACAAAAAAGTTCAATTTAATTTATAAGTTAATTCTGACTAACAATAGCGTTGAGCTTCAGTGTTATTTAACTGTAAATTTATATTTTACTCAGCCTAGATATATATATACTATAAATAAATCTAAAATTTAATGGTACAATAAGATATGAAAAAGATCCTATAAAAATATCTTCAAAGTTTTTATAAAAAATATTTATCAAATTAATTTGTTGCAAAATTGTTGAAAAAATCTTATTATTTAAATTCTAGGTAATATGCTCTAACAAGATCAATGTTCCACCATATGTTAACAATTCAAATACACAATTATTTCTGATACTGCAAGATAATTCTACAAAATCATATTACACAACATAACAATAAATCCACATAATTATCCTAACAAATACAGCTACAACCTGAAAAATATACAGAAAAATGAGCACAGGTTTGACACCGCTCACTGCATTTATCCAAAATTACACACAAATTATTACCAACACATATGTTACACACAATCAAAACAGAATAATATACAATTGCATAAAAAATTGGACTGGTACATTCGAAACAGTCATATATGTTCCACAAAAAATATATATATTTAGCAATCAAATGATGCATCAAAATGAACATCATAATGTTTCAAAGAAATTACCAATATTTTAATACAACATCATATGATATATTATTCACAAAATACAATAACATGTACTATTCTAAAAAATAAATCAGCTGTAAAAAAAAAAATATATGACGACAATCTGTCAATAATTCTTGATCCTCCAAAAAGTGACTCGTCAGATGTATAGCGAGACGCTAATAGGTTCTGCTTGATAGATAATCCACATTCTTCACGAATAATGTCAACAAGTGCACCAACTCATCACAACGTCGCACGCTACGAGACAATACAAATGAAAATTTCTATTAATCATCTGTTAGATTTAAAAAGGAAAAACGGAAAATCAACTTTCACGTTTACCTATCCCTTGGGGTGGAGTAGAGTCTTGGCCCCTTTTCACACACCTCAACAAGTCCTCCTTAAACGATGTAAACATCACAGAAGGCTTAGCGATCACTTGACCGTAACGAAAGTTCATCCTTGTTGTAGGCTGAAAAAAAATTACTACGTTCACAAGAACGAGATGACCTTTCGACACCACTAGTGTGACAATCAATAGTATTATTACTTTGCTTGTTAATAACTTTACTGTCATGTGGAGCACAGCTAATCTGGTTACAATTTCTATAATTGCTGTTAAGAACATTGTTATTTGTTCTATTGACACAGTTGTACTGTTTTACATTCCAGTTAGCATAATTACCATTAGCATTCCCTCTTGGATAAAAATATCTGCTAGATAGAAATGGCTTTTTATCAACAAATTTATTACTAGATTGACACTCTTTCACATAATTATTTCCAATATAATTTCTAATACTCTTAGAATCACGATGTTGTGATCTGTCAAATTGTTTCTTTTTAACCTCATGGTTATATCTCCTATCAAAAGTGTTTTTATCCTTGTTTGTGGTAGTGTGTTTAAGAAATGGGTCACACTGACTTGACTGGGTGTGACCGAAAGATTTAACCATATCTTTATTGTTTTTCACAAAATATGTTTCCTTCCTGGAACAAGTAGTTCTATCTTTTTTTCCTGTTATCAAGCCATCAGGGTTCTCAATTAATCCCTTGTTTGTTTTTAACATCTTGAATTGAAATTTATTATTAATTCTTTTGTTATCTACAGGGTTGTCTAATACTGTAGATTTTCCTTTGCTAGCTTGCCGCCAGGAACTAATATCGCTAGAAACATCGGAATTGCGTTGAAAGTTATATTTCCCTCGGAAAGATTTCTGTCCACCAGTCTTAACTTTAGAGTCCGCAAAAAGTGTATAGGACTGACTTTTTGCTTTATGTCTTTCACTGTCAACACTGACAGAAGACCACCTTTTTTTCTTTAAGAGAATGTCAAGTAGACCATCTATTCTCATTCTGGCTTCTGAAATTTGAATATCTCTAAGTGCAATATCTGCACTTAATTTCTTGCCTAAGCTCTCAGCTCTTAAAACTTTACAGCTTTCCTCTGCTAGTAAATTTTTAAACTTAGTGACTTTCTCTTTCTCAACCATCAACTCTAACAATGTCTCTGTCTCATACTGTTCTTTATTTGATCTCAAATGGGTCAACTCTAGTTGTAGAGACCCAATTTTAATATCATCACTGCTCTTATTAAGCTTATGAATCTTTTTCTCTTCATGTTCACCACCGAGATTTGCAATATCATCTAATAAATCAAGGAGTGTCTCTGTATACGTCCTATTATGTTCACCAGTATCAAGTTTCAATTTGTCATATATCTCTCTCCTTTCTTGAAGTTCCTGAGTTAGATTTCTAACTTCACTATCGTAATCTTTAATCTGAGTTTCTAACTCTTTGATCTTACACAATGCTACACTCAATGCTGTTTGAGTACTAGCAAGTTCTGAGTTTGATTTACATAAATCATTTGTAAGTTTAGATATTTTTTCATGTAACTTACTTACTTCAGCAGTACATTCTATGAAACTTTCCCTTTGCTCTAGGGTACTCTGTTTTATGTCCAGCTGCTTCTTCTCTTCTAGCGTCCTTTTCTGAATTCTCTCATCACTTTCATGAATTAGCTTTTCATATATCAATCTATTTATTTCAGACTCAGTCAGCTCACGGTCTCCAAATCCTAATATTTCACGGTATTTGTCATAGTCACTCATTTTATAAGAGTTTCAACTGACTCAATCAATTACTGTACACCAACTTCTGTTATAGTACTTATATATAGCATACACTACCTATGCATCAACATATTGTACAATCAATCGATATAATTATCGACAACACAACGACAATTATCAACAGAATAAGTGATGGATAGTATAGGCAGACTTGCTGAAATGCAGAAAAGTGGCTCAATCTACACAGAACAAAATCACTTATCTTAATATACTTCCGTCCCTTCCGCCAACACACCAGATATCACAAAGTTCTGCAGATAAAACCGTTCCAGCGCAGAAAGGTACACAAACTAGACTTTCTTCTCTTAAGGTTCTTGCAAAAGTGTAGAATGCGCTCAACACAGCATCAGCACGTACAGCATACAGGAAACGCAGCACAGCAACCTCCGTGACTTTTGACTTGAGATAATCTGCAAACGACTCCTCAAAAACACTTCACATTTAGTTAAACTTGACTGCCTACCAACAACATGTCAACTTCCCACTGTTATAAATACACATCAGCGTTGAGGTAACAGTTTCTGAATCATATACGCCACACAGGCACTTCTAAATGAACCTAAACTACGCCTCCCAGGCTATAAACGCTACCCCACATGTTATTTGCTATGATACAATGGTTATTTTGCCACCACTGATAATTACTCATTTAATAGTTTAATGGCTATTTATGGTCATGCGTTACTACTGTCACGACTACTGTGTTCCTACCGTGTTGAATGTTGCAGTGAGCGTGCGTGGGTACATTCACACGCCACAGATATGCACGTACGAGTCGTGGAACTACAGGTGACATTTAACATAATTTATTGTCACAATACGTTCATATGAAATACACAGTCAAACATAACTCACAACAAGAAAGTACTATAGTCACATCTCCACTTCTCATAATCATCAAGCTACTACCACATCAACATGGATCCTCTAAACGATGCTTCAACGTCAGCTAATAATAAATAAATAATGGCCTCCTTAAATATTTCCCATCAAAGGTTGTCCTCACCGTGCTATCAATATAACTATGGATCCCTCATCAAAACGATGCTTCTAACATCGTGCATTGATAATAAATAGACAATGGATCCTTTTCCAAGCAAACGTTGTCCTCAACGTGGCGCTATTAATAATAAATGGATCCCTCAATAATCAACAATGCGTCTAACATCCTCATCAAAGACGCTCTCAAATGGCGCTTTAAGTAGGATATGGATCCCCAGCAAACGGTTGTCCTCACCGTGCTATCAATAATAAATGGCCTCATCAACGATGCTTCTAACATCAGCAAAACGCTCTCAATCTTGGCGGTTTCCCATGCAAACTATGGATCGCCGGTGCTGACAACGGACATCATCCTCGCCGTGCTAACTACTTAAATAATGAATACTCGTGGCAATTTCTCGCAGGACTGCAGTCCCTGGCAGTTCTCAGTAATCTCGATCCTCATGGATCCTTACCTCTTCAAAAATACTCACAAACACAATTCTCCAATAAACTCAGGAATTATAGGCCTACACAAATAATGGCCTCTATAACTTTTGCACTGCGCAGGCATACTCAAAACACACACTGTAGGACCGACCTCTCCCGTCGGTACCCAAAAACAGACTGCTCCTCGTTCACACACTAGATCCGCCAAAAAACCACACGAGACTCGGTTGTTTAAAAAACACAACTCAGTATCGATAATTGCATGGACTAGTCACACGAGCTTACTCACAGCTCAAGACAGTTCAGAGAAAAAAGCATCTCCGCGATTTGAACTGACCAGTGTTCGCCACTTGGAAACTTCTCGATCACACGAGGGAATTCTCCTAATACAATTTATCTTAACATCAGCTTAATCAAGCAACGTAACCCGTAATCGAATCTATTCGCTTAACATTTTCAAGATCACCTCCCCTTGCTAATATTTACTCTGTATCAGCATGTTTTTTCCGTATTTTCAAAAAAAAGTGGTGCGGTTGGTTCTTTAATTTCAAACGCTACTAAGCTTCACATCAAGACAATTATCATCGTTAAGATTGAACAAATAAGAGGCAGAATATGACAAAGAGAGAAAGTACTGGACAGTTTGACATCATGACATGGCAAGAAAGTCAACAAAAAAACTCATAAATAGCACTGGCGTTTGGAAGTTGTGGTGATACATGATCGCATTAGCCACCAGGCAGGATACTAGTAAAAGAAGAAGAATAGGAAGAGGTATGTCTTTAATTCCTTTGTTCATATTCGTCTAACTCTTATTCGCTTACTCTGAAGATTTCGGAAAAGAGCCTTTCTCAGTGTGCCCTACCCAACTCAACATCTACTCCTCAAATTTCCAATCTTTCTGTTTTCCACAGCGCAGGTGTCTCAAACGCAACCCAAATTCGCTCTTATGCTAAGTAGCTACGTAACATGACGAACTATAGAAACAGTTTCCTGTGTTTCATGAACAAAAAAAGAAGAAGCCGCCATTATATGGCGTAATAGGTACTATTCTTGGACACAAGAAAGGCACGAGCTTCCCTACTGTCAAAGACTCGGGAACGTTTTTCCGCCCCCTTCTCAAAACTGACTGTTGGTTTTCTGACTCGTGGTCAAAGAACTTCTAAGCAGAAAAAAAGAAAATGCCGTTGTGGATGCCTCAATTATCTCTTACCAACATTTAGATAAACAGGGGAGAGAACCTATCGGATTCAAGAATTACAAATCATTTCCTTCTGTAACTCTTCAGCTTTCCGCACAATAGAGAAGCACAGAAAGCACACAGCTCTAATATAATCTTAATTTTGTGCTTGTGCTGTATTGAGAGGACTTCCAGGTGTTGTTTAGGCTAAAAAAGGCTGTTCTTGCTTTGTTCATTCTATTGTTGATGTCTTTGCTTGCCGCGCCGTGTGGTGTTACTATGCATCCTAGGTATGTGAAGAGACACAATTGAATGTTCGTGAGGCTGAAAACGATCTAGATGTTAAAACAGACATTCCACGAAAAGAAGAAATCATCAAAGCAATCAAAGGGTTAAAGAATAGGAAAGCTCCTGGCCCATTATAACTTAAATGCAGAGCTATTTAATACAGACCCTGAGCTTGCAACAGAACTATTAGAACCACTATTTGCACAAGTCTGGAAAACAGGGACAACACCAACAGAGTGGAACAAAGGAATAATTGTCAAATTGCCCAAGAAATGAGATCTTACAGACTGCAATAATTGGAGAGGAATCACTCTTCTCTCAGTTCCCAGCAAAATGCTAGGCAGGATAATTATACAGAGAATTTCAAAAGCAGTAGACCACAAACGGAGGAAAGAACAAGCAGGATTTAGAAAGAACAGAAGATGCGTAGATCATATATTTACTCTCAGGAACATTATAGAGCAGTGCTCAGAATGGCAAAGACAGCTGTACATTAATTTCGTTGATTTTGAAAAGGCTTTTGACAGCATACATAGGGACAGTTTATGGAAAATACTGAGGGCTTATGGAATTCCAAACTGCATAGTGTCAATCATAAAAAGCCTCTATGCCAACTTTACATGTAGTGTTGGGCAGAGCATCCTAACCTTTGAGGTGAAGACAGGAGTACGACAAGGATGCCCCTTATCAACCACTCTATTTTTAACAATCATAGACTGGGTGATGCGCCAGACAACAGAGGGCAGTCCAAGAGGAATACGATGGACTACATTTTCTACATTGGAAGATCTGGAATATGCAGATGACATTGCACTACTAACACATTCACATCAACACATCCAGGACAAAACGGATAGACTTAATAAGTATAGCCAGCAGGTGGGTTTGAACATCAATTTAAAGAAGTCGGAGGTCATGATGCTCAATGTGAGCAACCCTGAGCACATATAGTAAGGAATCAGCAACTGGTACAGACAGACACCTTCACATACCTAGGATGCATAGTAACACCAGATGGCGGGGCAGGCAAAGACATCATCGTCAGAATGAACAGAGTAAGAACAACATTTTTTTAGCCTAAACAACATCTGTAAGTCCTCTCAATACAGCACAAGCACAAAATTAAGATTATATCAGAGCTGTGTGCTTTCTGTGCTTCTCTATGGTGCGAAATGCTAGAGATTTACAGAGAAGGAAATGTCAAAATTGTCCTCTTTTCACACAACATGCCTAAGAAATATTCACCGAATATTTTGGCCGAATACCATCACCAACCAAGATTTGCTTACTCGGAGCAAGCAAGATGACATGCACACCATCATAGCTGGGAGACGCTGGAACTGGGTTGGCCATGTCCTCAGAAGAGACCCCGATGCCATCACAAGAACAGCTATGCTTTGGACCCGTGAATAAAAACGAAAGAGAGGCCGACCAAAAACAACCTGGCGGAGGACTATAGAGGCTGAGATGCAAAGAATGAACCAGAGTTGGGGCACTGTACGAAGGATGGCCACCGATCGAGCAAAGTGGAATAAATTTGTTGTTGCCCTACAAGACGCCACTAGGCGTGATGGCCACTGACTGCTTTGACGGTTGGCGGCTAAGGATCAAAGAAGAAGACTACACAACACGTAATGTGTATATAATAATATATTTTAAATTTAACAACACAGATGAAGAGCAATAGCAAAGACAGGAAAATACAAACACCGAAAAAAATATGACAACAATCAACGAAAATCAAAAGCAGAAAATAGAATAACAAAACTACAAGCCCTGATATGACACTATCGGCAAACGATACATAGAAGCGGTAAATACAATGGCGACAGGAATCACAAATGTTTAGTACTCCATTACCACTCATATACAACAATCTTGAAAGCTAAAAAGCGTTTAACTAACTTTCCTTATTCACTACACAACAAGCCACTGACGTTGTGAACTCTTATCAATTTTCCACACACCATTGCATCACTTTGCACTCATACTAAAACGTTAAGATACAGTTTTGCTATAATTCTTAGAAACGTAATTTTTAATTACCAAGGGACGCAATACGCCTGAGAATAATAATTGCATTATTTAAAGCATTACTTTTTTACTATTTGAAATATTTCAAAATGTTTATTGTAAAATTAAGAAACACTGCATAGTTTTTTGAATTTTGCAATGTTTTTTCTGTTTTTAATTTTTAAAAATATTAATATGCATTTATATTTGTAAAGCGATAAATAAACACACACAGGCTCAAATACAGGTTACTAACTACGTATATCACGAGTTTCGATTTAATGCAGACATACATTACAAGTTGTGATATATTTTTGACCGGCACCTAGTGCTGCCTAAACTAACGTTCTGACGGACGAAGATGAAAAGTGCCGTTGTGAGCCCAATAATGACCAAAAGTCTTTATCCCAACTGACGAAATATTATTGCATGAGATGACAAGAGAAGCTTTCATTACATTGTGATTTGTATGGAAACTGAAAGACATTGAGTCGAACACAAAAATAATCTTCATCTGACATATTAAATCACATTGTATCGCTCTCAAACATTGAGAACAGCGAAAACGTGAAATAAGCAGTAGGTTACAATCTTGTTGCAATCATCGTGATTGGTAAGTCCCCCCATTTCATTTTTCTTGCGTCGCGTTAAAGCCTAACCATAAATCTTAAAGCTGAATCGCTAAACATTATCATGGTTAAGTTATTCTGTAATGTTGGTTAAATAATTTCAGTTCTATCAAAACTCATCTGCTCCCTATGAGCATAGCCCGTCAGAAAACACACACTATGTCTTCCACGTGTCACATGTCATCAGCTCACTATGCGGATTCTAGAACAAGGTCTCGCCGCTAAGAATGTCAACAGGTTTAACCAATGTCTGTGGAATAACTCGCCAGCGTTTTCTTCAGATACCTTGTTCCGCTGGTACTTGTCTGGTTCTTGTCATCAGTTCCACACTGGCGTCGTACCATTTCAATTCTACTACTCTACACGAGGACCCAGTTATCTTAGTCCCTTACAACTAAGTTGGTGACGTTTAATAGACATTTATTCAAATCCCATGTTTCTGAGTAGCATGATTGTTTTACCAATATTGAACTTCAGTAGGTAATGAGACATTGCAGACGAACACTCCTGATTCTGAAACTGATCTGGTAAGTAAATGGGATCTTTAAGATCTTCATAAATCATCGAGCCAAACGCCGAAATAAATGAACAAACTAAACACAAGAGGAAATTCATGTTAAAGAAATGGTATTCCTTTGTGCTTTACTGTCATTTCTTACATCGGCTATGGTGTGAAAATGTTTGTTTATTTGTTTGTTTTGTTTATAATGTAAATCATATCTTTAATTTAAACACAGCGCTAACATTAACGTTAACATGAAAAACTCTTGTATTATAAAACTGAATTATTAAAATTATCTGTAATGTGTTGATGGGTTACGCGCAAAGAGATCTGTGAAATCTAAATGACACAAGGATTATTGGCCTCTACTTGACGATTCCCAAAATAACTTTCACTGAAAGCACATTACAATGCATGTTTTTTCCGTATTTTCCCGAATAGTGGTGCGGTTGGTTCTCCCATTTCAAGCGCTACTAACCTTCACATCAATACAATTATCATCGTTAAGATTGGAGAAAAAAGAGGCAGAATACGACAAAGAGAGAAAGTACTGGACAGTTTGACATCATGACATGGCAAGAAAGTCAACAGAAAAACTCATAAATAACACTGGCGTTTAGAAGTTGTGGAGATACATGATCGCATTAGCCACCAGGCAGGATACTAGTAAAAGAAGAAGAAGAGGTATGTCTTCAATTCCTTTGTTCATATTTGTCTAACTCTTATTCGCTTACTCTGAAGATTTCAGAAAAGAGACTTTCTCAGTGTTCCCTACCCAACTCAACAAATACTCCTCAAATCTCCAATCTTTCTGTACTCTTTATGCGCAATCCCTCATTTATGAAAGTGTGTATCTTTCTTGTTGTCGTTTTCTTGTTCTTCGTGTTTTAAGATCATACAAGTAGTAATGCCAGTTATACGAGTTGAAGATTGTTAATTTTTATATTGGACTGGATTTCATTTTATTTCCGTATTTTTCTCAGTGCAATAAAGGCTCCTCTTGGCTGTTGCATACTTATTTTTAGATCATTGTCTGCTGCTCCAACTTTGTCTCTATTGCTGCTAAGATGCATGCATGATTCCACTTGTTAGATGGACATATGTGTGCTGTTTTTTAATTTTATGTCTGTTCATTTTGTTTTAAAATCTGGATATTTGTAACATTCGTTTAACTTGGAGTTCATGTAGTCAATGCTATCCTCAAAACATTATCTATTCGTTTATTTATTAGAGAATTGTATCACATATCTCTGTTACAACGTTGGGAGTCCATTTCAGATTCTTTGAACTGTATGGAGAAAGCTGATCTGTAACTCTGCTGCTCTTACGGAGCCAATAACTTTGGAGGATACACTCTATTGCTTTTTTGTAATCACCACATAGGCACGTCTGTCTGTCTGGTTTTCTGTTTGTTGATCAGATGATGTTTGCATCTGCAATGGTCGCTTCTCAGTCTGAAAATACTCACTTCATCTCTTCTTGGCAAGGAGCTGTATGATTCAGCTGTATCAGACTCTGACGATCCTTCTGTCATTTTTATTTAAACGTATTACGTATTATTGGTTTTATCTCCTGTATTAGGCTCCGACTTTAGTTTTTTTATGTTTGTTCTCTCTTAGTTAGCAACTCTATCTGCATTCTCATTTTCATATATCTTGTAGTGGGTAGGGTGTTGAGGATTGTTTCATGTTTACAGGCATTTGAGTTAGCCGACTCGAATGGCTGTATCATGGAACACCTCAAATGAGTGAATATATTAATGATCGATGATGTCGGGGGTTGTTGCATGTGTGCAGGCATTTGGATTTTGATATCGATCCGAATGGGTGCACCATGGAACACCGCAAATGAATATACAGTAGAACTCCATTTATCCGAACCCCAATTATCCGAACATCCAATTATCCGAACACTTTTTCCAGAAAAAAAAAAATCAGATGCCACAGTAACGTTAGACTAAAATTCTGAATCTTTTGATGCGGCAAACTTCAAATGTGTGCGAACAATTTGTAGAGAATGGGATGGCTAATGGTCGGTCGCTTACGTACAGGAAGTCAGTTAGATCATAAAGTCAGTTAATATCTGGTTTAAAAATACAGTGTACGTGTGCGTTCTAGGTAGAACACTGGCTAAACAGACAGTTCAACTTAAAATAATTGTGTCTGCTACTACAGCAGAATAATTTTGGCGTACAAGTATTTCTCTGTGCGATATGGCATCTTCCAGTAGGCCTAAAGCATATAAAAGGAACCGCAATGTTTTGTCAATTGAAACGAAAACAGAATTTATCAAGAGACTAGGACAAGGTGAAACTGTGTCTTCACTTGCGAGGATTTTCAATGTTGGGAAAGCTACCGTCTCTGACATTAAAAGTAACAAGGATAAAATTATGAGTTTTGCATCGAAATTTGATAGTGAAAATGGGTCGAAGAAACGTAAAACCATGAGAAATGCGAAAGATGTGAAATTGGAAGAGGCTTTGTATATATGGTTTGTGCAAAGAAGAAGCAAAGGGGAACCTATCTCTGGTTCTCTGTTGTGTGAAAAGGCACTTCAGTTCAACAATCAACTTGACGGTCCTCCTGACTTTAAGGCTAGCCAGGAATGGTTAAGAAACTTTAAATCTCGTCATGGCATACGAGAATTGGAGATTCAAGGGGAATCTTTATCTAGCGATGCAACTGCCGCTAAAAAATTTTATAGAAACATTCTTGGCTTTTTTGGAAGAAGAAGGTTATTCACTCGAGGATGTGTATAATGCCGATGAGACTGGCTTATACTGGAAATCATTGCCTCAAAAATCACTTGCATCTCAGCGCGAAGCAGCTGCCCCTGGGTTTAAAAAGTGCAAAGAGAGAGTAACAATTTTGGTAGCCGCGAATGCCAGTGGAAGTCATCGTTTACCGGTGCTAATGATCGGCAAAGCCAAAAAACCACGTTGTTTAAAGAATGTGACATGTCTCCCATTGTGTTACAAAGCACAGAAGAGTGCTTGGATGAATAGTGAAATATTTCTTGATTGGTATACAAATCAGTTCATCCCAAATGTGAAGAGGTTGGGAGAACAAGAAAAGAAAACTGGAAAAGTAATTCTTCTACTGGACAATGCACCATCTCATCCAGAGACGGATACATTGAATGCAGTTGATGCAAATTTTAAAGTAATTTTTCTGCCTCCCAATGTAACAGCACTGATTCAACCAATGGATCAGGGTGTTATAGCAAAGCTTAAAAAGATGTACAAGAAGGAAGTCCTGCGTCGTTTATTGTTGGCTGAAGATGAAGAAAGTGTGGTGGCGTTTTCCAAAAAGCTTAATCTCAAAGACTGCTGCTATATGTTAGCTGATGCTTGGACCACCCTGTCACAAGATAATCTCAACAAGGCTTGGAGTAGATTGCTTGGGAAAAAAAGGAGGAAATGAAACTACTGCAGTGGACACAAATGATGATTGTATAAATGAAGTTGTGGAACTGTTTCAAGCAATGCCCGGATTTTCGGACTGTGACAAAGATGATGCACACATGTGGCTAGAAGATGATAATGATTCTGGTTTTCAGTTTTTTGAATGACGAAGAAATTTTGTCTTTTGTGCAAGAAGAAAACCAAATACATGTAGTGACCGATGATGAAGACACCTCAGAAGTACATGATGTACTTGTAGATTATGAAGAAAAACCAAAACGTCGACCAAGTCCTGAAGAGGCCTTTATAGCACTAGAAACTGCGATGGCTTGGTACGAGCAAGAAGATGACAGCTGTCCTACACAGCTTCTGCTGTTGAAGAGAATTCGGGACTTAGCAGCCAAAAGGAGACTATCCAGTTTGGTGCAAAAGAGGATTCCTCATTATTTTAAATAGTGGGCTACATCTGTGCAAGTACATATATACGTAAGTTGCGCCTGGTTTTGAATCGTTTGTAATGTTATTTTGAAAACATTTCTCTTTCTTAACAAAAATAATTAATACAAGAAGTACATGCACTGCAGTGTAATAAAAGATTTTGGTGATACAGTGATCTAATACAGTTTGGGTATTATTATTACAGTACAAGTAAGTATGTTTTATAGTGTATTTTCCTTGTGATGGTTAATTATTTTTAGAAATATGTGTACATGTACTCGATACATTATGTAATCCAATTATCCGAACATTTGATTATCCGAACGATGCTCGGTCCCATGGGGTTCGGATAAATGGAGTTCTACTGTATTAACGACATAGAACGCATATCTCTATGCATTACGCGTAGAACTTAATAACGTCATTCGAATCGTGGGTTTTGACCCCAACGGCAGTGTGTTTTACAAGTGTGGCCTAGCCACTATGATATATGTGGTATAACCACTTAGGATTGTGTGGCATTGTCCAATGAAGTTATATGTGTGGCTGGGAAGCCAAATTTAGCAGTGTGTTCTTGGATTAAACGTAAGTCGTATCGTTATTAACGCAGTTTGTAATTATGGCAGATTAGCCTGGCATTGTATGCCAAATGAACATTTGTAACTAGCAGCAGGAGTAAGACTAGTGTAAAACGAATATTATATAGCTAGCGGCAGACGTAAGCTTAGTGTAACAAGGATATTAGACGACTAGCAGTAGATGTAAGCCTAGCGTAAGAAGGATATTGCAAAACTAGCAGTGAAAGTAAGTCTAGTGGGAAAAGGGCTATTATTAAACTAGCAACGGGAGTAATCCTAGTTAGCCTATGACTTTATGCCACGGGATGTTGGCCAAAAGGAACTGACCGTTATACAGAACTATATATTAGTGAACATATGCTTTAATGAAGAACAAGAACTCAGGCAACACGTACATGAACTGTGTTTATGAACTATGTCTTTGAATAGTTGTGTCTACCCATGAAATGAGAGTGTTAATTAAACATGTTTAAGTCGTCAAATATTGGTCTTATCAAATGCCGTATTCGGAGTTGAATTCCTACTGTTTGATTCAATCATAATGACCAGTGGCACTTAATTGCTTAAACACGCTGCATCTCACACTGCTGATATCTAATAAGGCAAGAACAGACAGGTCAGTCAATACTCATAATTTTAATATGAAGCATGTTCCAGTATCAACGCATCACACGGGTTACTAGAGACAATATCGATACTAACGTAGTGCCCAACGGAATCCTGTAAAATATATAAATGAACCCGACGGACTTTGACATTCTAAGATCAGAATACGCACACAACATTTTGGTCATCCAAAGCATATAGAGCCTTAACCTAAACTGATGTCAGAGGCTGTCAATTAGTCCGTAACATAATTCTGGTGTCAAGAAGCGTTGGATTTCGTAGGACTACAGCCCTCCCCCCCCCCCCCCCCCCCCCCCCCCCCATAAAGTATCGAAAGGGAGTCAAACTAACGATAAAATTTAGAACGTGAATATTCATTCAAGACAAACCGGCAACTCTAGCGCGCATGTCAGTATATGACGTCATTGTATCGAGGCTGTCATTACTAGCAGACTACACATTCTGAGAGGATCCTATCTTCACCTACTACAAGAAGCTGAACCATTTCAAAGGAACGATATTCATCAACTTCAAGTATCTGAATCGTTGGAAGAAGAGTGTCTTCATCTACAGCATCAACAGCTGCAACGCAGATCAGTACGCAGATCGGTAATCAACGTTTGAAAACGATTGAATCTCTCAAACGATCGTACTACCAAGGTCAAGATCTATCCATCAATGGTCATCAGCTGCTGTCTGGACCTGAGTGGAACGGAAGCTTGGATTCACATGTACTAATGTATTTCTCAGGATAAGCAGGACAGATAAAAAGATAAGTTCTTAATTTTATCGAAGCGCTTGAGCACTTTTATATTGTCCCTGAACTAGCTTTGTTCTGCGGTTTGTCGTTACTTTGCTTACTTTCCTACTTATCATTTTCTGTGTCCCATCCATATCTATCTGTTTATTCGTTTATTTGTCGGGAAGGCTGGAAAGGGTTTAATGTTGACTGGAATTTTCGCTAGAAAAATTCAGTGAATGTTAACGTCTATTAGGTTCTCATGCTTATATCAGCTGACTGAGGATCTGACTTTTAGAGTCAGGATATAAATTCACTGAAGCCTCAGTTCGCAATATAACCATACTTGTTTGTACTTAGCTGTTACGTCACTTGACTATGTCATCCTTATTTGCATAGCCTAATTTCGGTATTGTTTACAATTGTTTTCGTGTGTTATCTAAAACTCCTCTGTCTACATGTTAGTTGGAGACGACTTGTCTCGTTATCTTCTTTGTAATGTTAATTCTTTACTTTCTTTTGCTAATTAATACGTATAGGTCTACCTTAGTTTCTTTATAATTGTAATTTTTTGTCGGATAACTGATATATCATTTTATTGTAATTCATTTAATTGTTTATCATCGTTCTTTGTCTCTTGTACTTACAGATTGTTTGTTATTGATTGACACATGTACATAACATATTGAGTTCTATATCTTAGTATATAGTAAATATTATTCGAAGGTATTCGCAAACTTATAAAGATGTCGACACTGGAAGATTTTATTAATAGTGGAAAGAGTTTGGGGAAATCAGGATCTGAACTTCAAATTTATGCAGAAACCAAATTTGAGGAACATTTATCGCGACTAGAGAGGATTGAACAACGCGAGGCTATTAAACGAGCTGAAGAACTTAGGAAGTTGGAATTGGCTCAACAAGAGAAAGGCAGAGAGCAAAAGACAAAGAAAGAGAACTTAAGGAGAAAGAATTAGCCCAATAAAGAGAACTTAAGGAAAAAGAATTGGCTCAGCAAGATAAAGAAAAAGAATTTAAGGAAAAGGAATTGGCTCAACAAGAGAAAGAAAGAGAACTGGAGAAAGAAAAAAATGCAGTTAAGAAGAATGGAACTTCTTCAACTAGATCAGGCTCATAGAAATGCCATGGAGCTTGAGTCATTGAGACTTAATGCAGAAAAAGAAAAAGTGTTGGAATTGGCTAAAGTGCAGTCTGAGCAGGCTAAAACATCAGCGGGTACAAATGTTTTCTTCCCGAAGTTAAAAATGCCTAATTTTGATCAATCTCGTGATTGCATTGATTCTTTTTTTCTAGGTTCATCATAAAAGTCACCGCCTTTAATATACCAAAAGAAAGATGGAGCAGTCTTTTACTTGATTTTTTGACTGGTGACTCACTTAAATGTTTCATGAGTCTGGATGAAAAGAGTAGAAACGATTTCGACGTCGTAAAAGAGGTACTACTAAGACGTTTCCAATTGACTGAGTCTGGATTCAAGGATCGTTTTCATACGGCTAAGCCACGTTAAGATGCAGATTTTGGCGAATTCATTGCATCAATTAAAAAAATTTTTAGCAGGTGGATTGATCTCTCTGGTATTGATAAAACTTATGAAGGTGTCATTGATCTCATGCTACGAGATAAGGTTTTAACTGCATGTAGTAGCGAATTGGAATCATTTTTGCAGGAAAGACATCCTAATAATATTGATGAATATAAACAACTCGGGAGACAATATGTGATCGCACATCCGAATAAAGATATTCATAGATTTTCTATTCGAGATTCTTTGCCTGCGTGCTCAGCACACTAGGTTCACAGATCATACGATCATAGACCTCGATCGAAGAGCGTTGATGGACGTTATCGTTCAGATTGTCATCAGTCTGAGAGAGGGTTTTATAACTTTCGGCGTCATCGCTCTCCCTCAAATTCGTATCGAAGAGACTATAGAGGGTACTCACCTCATGATCGTGGGTATCACAAAGGCAGGGATTATGATGATTCACATCAGAAAGGGTACTATAAACAAAGATCATCATATGGTAGAGACTACAGGAATGATAATTCCTCTGATTTTGATTATTATAAGAAAAAGTCGGTCAGTAAGAATAAAGGTCAAGTCAGATCTCCCTCGAGAGACAAAAGTAAACATAGACATGCAAATAATTGCACTGTCAAGAAGGACAAAGGTAATGATGATAATGACCATGCTAATGCATGCATGGTAATAAATGATTCATGTTTTGAGTGTCAATCGCAACACATAGCTAAGGCTACAAAGAAACTTAATTGTGGTCATATTATGCCTGCAATGTCCGCATGTGTGAATATGGGTTATCTTACATTCTATCCAGGAATATTATATGGAAAAACGGTGCAAGTTTTGAGGGATTCCGGATGTTCAACCATCGGAATTAAGCACTCGCTTATCGAGCCCTCTGCTTTTACATGCAAATCCGTCAAGTGTATCACTTTTGGAGGGAATGTAGAAAGTTTCCCTGTGGCAAGAGTATACATTGATACGCCTTTCTACACAGGCACTGTTTATGCCTGCTGGTTGAAAGCGCCAATATCTGAGATAATTGTTGGTAACATAACTGGAGTTAACGATTGCTCTCCTGAGGAGATTGCAATGTGGGTTGAATCTCACCCACAGGTGGCGAATGCTGTTGTAACCAGGGCACAACAGTTAGCTACGGACATGGCTATACCACCTACTCCAGTCATAGATACAATTACATCTTCTATTAGTACTGTAACACCTTCTGTTTTTGCAGAAAAACAGAAAAGTGATCCAACATTACAAGGTTTATTTATCCTAGTAAACCAAAAAACTACTAAACACACAGGATCAGCTAAGCATTGGTTTAAAATAAATAAATCTATACTTACTAGATACTTTGACAATGGCAAAACGATCATACATCAAGTAGTAGTTCCTAAGGAATACAGACCATTGGTCCTACAAACAGGCCATGACTCCCCTATGGCAGGTCATATGGGGATCAAAAGAACATTGTTTCGTATTACGTCACAATTTTATTGGCCTGGGGTTAACAGGGATACCAAGTTGTACTGCAGTTCTTGTACAACATGCCAAGGTATATCATGTAAGGGCAGATTCCATACGGCACCCTTACAAATTACGGACGTGCCTGAAAGACCATTCAAAAAGATCGCAGTAGATATAGTGGGTCATTTGTCAATTACTTCAAATAATGGATTTCGTTATATTTTAACTTGCGTAGATCTTTGCACGCGTTGGCCAGAAGCCATACTTTTAAAAACCATTACGACTGCATCTGTGTCTGATGCATTATTTTCCATATTCTGTCGTATCGGTTTTCCAGAGGACATTTTGTCAGATCAAGGATCACAATTTACGTCCAATATTATGAGGGATCTAGAGTCCATTTTATCTGTGCACCATTCGTTCTGTAGTGCGTATAGGCCTCAATCGAACGGTGTTTGTGAGCGCTATAATGGGACGCTTAAACAGATACTGGCTAAGATCACTGAAGAGTGCCCGCGTGAATGGGACCGTCTACTTCCGGCGGCATTGTTCGCTTTTTGAGAAGTACCCCAAGAAAGCACTGGCTTTTCTCCATTCGAATTGGTCTATGGATCTAATCCTCGCGGACCAATGATGATACTGAAAGATTTGTTAGTTGGAGCATCAGTGGATACATCAACTCGAAACAGCTATGAGTTAGTTATTGATCTCCGACAACGAATCATTGATGCGTGCACTTATGCATCTAAAAGTATTAAAACTGCTACTCAAAGATCAAGGTTTTTACATAATCAAAAAAGAACTTTTAGATTCTTTAAACCAGGTGAAAAGGTTTGGTTATTATTGCCACATAATGACAACAAATTATTAATATCATGGCAAGGTCCATTTGATATTATCAGACAAGTCACAGATGTTGATTATGCTGTGACCATTAGAGGAAAAATCAAAACCTTTCATGTCAACATGCTAAAATTAGCAGTAGAAAGACCACAGGAGTTATTTCCTGTCATTAACTCTATTAGTGATTCTTCACATCATGCTGCTTCTTTTGCAGTTGTTCATGAGGAAGATACTACGTCATCTATTCCTTTACACTTTCAATTACCTTCCTTACAATCATTAGAGTCTTGGAAGGATGTAACTATTTCATTTTCGTTATCTTCTTCACAACAATGTCAATTTTGGGAAATTCTTATCTCTTTTGATGATGTTCTGACTGATCTTCCTGGTCATACATCACTTATTTCCCATGACATTATCCTCACTGACTATCAGCCTATTAAACTAAGACCCTATCCTATTTCTTTACACCACAAAGATAGGGTAGAAAAAGAGTTAAAAGAGATGGTACGTTTAGGTGTTATATATCCTTCGGAATCACCATATGCATTCCCAATGGTGATTGTTAAGAAAAAGGATGATTCCTTACGTATATGCATTGATTTTAGGCGACTGAACAGAATTACAGTTACAAACGCCGAACCAATGCATCCATTAGATGATCTTCTATCACAAGTATCTAATGCTACTTTCTTTAGTAAATTAGATCTTTCTAGAGGTTATTGGCAAATTCCACTTGCCGAACATGCTAAGCCATACACAGCGTTCACAACACCATTTGGTCTTTTCCAATGGAATTATATGTGTTTTGGTTTAGTAAATGCACCTGCGACGTTTGTGCGCATGATGCGCCGTCTTCTTGGCGATCGGAAAGATGTCATCACGTACATCGATGACATCTGCTTATTTCATGACTCTTGGGAAGACCACATTGATGGTTTAACTTCTCTTCTCCATACCTTACGTAAACACGGTTTGACTGTGCGACCTTCAAAGGTTCAAATAGGTTGTCAGGAAATCTCTTTTCTTGGTCACCGCATAGGTAACCACAAACTATATCCTGATGACAATACAGTCAAAAGAATTCTTGATATTTCTACCCCTTCGACTAAGAAGCAGGTTAGAAGCATTTTAGGCTTAATTAACTATTATCATAAATTCATCCCGCATTTCGCACAACTATCTGCACCTTTGTCCGCACTGCTGGCCAAAGGTAGTCCTAATAAGATAAATTGGGAACCAGTTTGCGAAAGCGCCTTGGTAACTATTAAGAAATTATTTTCTAATAAATCTATTTTGTTGTTACCAAATATACACATTTCATTCACACTTCAATCAGATGCATCCAGTTATGGGATTGGTGGCTGTTTGTTGCAAAGCTACAAGGGAACACTCCATCCGTGTTTCTTCGTGTCAAGAAAACTGACTTCAGCTGAACAGAAGTATGCGACAGGTGAACGTGAGCTCCTGTCCGTGGTGTGGTGCCTCGAGAAGTTGTCAAGATACCTCATCGGCACGCACTTCTATATCATGACAGACCACAGCCCTCTTACGTACATTACATACAGAACTATACGAAATTCGAGAATTCACAGATGGTACTTACTACTTCAGGAATTTTCGTTTACGATTCTGCCTATCGCTGAATCGGACAATAACTTAGCGGATTTACTATCGCGCAATTTCTCTGAGAAAAAGATGAATTAACTCTTTAGTTACCATTTGAGAATTGCTAGTACTTATTATTATAAATTTTATTGTTCGTATTTAATGATTATTGGAATCATAAGCGGATAGTACTAATACTCATATATTATTGATACGTATATGGTAGAGGTGTACATCTTCTCCACCACTATCACACGTGCCACAAGTGTCACGTTTGGGAGTGAGGGGGATGATGTTGAGGATTGTTTCATGTTTACAGGCATTTGGATTTGATATCGATCCGAATGGCTGTATCATGGAACACCTCAAATGAATATATTAATGATCGATGATGTCGGGGATTGTTGCATGTGTGCAGGCATTTGGATTTTGATATCGATCCGAATGGGTGCAGCATGGAACACCGCAAATGAATATATTAACGACATAGAACGCATATCTCTATGCATTACGCGTAGGACTTGGTAACGTCATTCGAATCGTGGGTTTTGACCCCAACGGCAGTGTGTTTTACAAGTGTGGCCTAGCCACTATGATATATGTGGTATACCCACTTAGGATTGAGTGGCATTGTCAACTGAAGTTATATGTGTGGCTGGGAAGCCAAATTTAGCAGTGTGTTCTTGGATTAAACGTAAGTCGTATCGTTATTAACGCAGTCGGTAATTATGGCAGATTAGCCTGGCATTGGATGCCAAATGAACATTCGTAACTAGCAGCAGGAATAAGACTAGTGTAAAACGAATATTATATAGCTAGCGGCAGATGTAAGCCTAGTGTAACAAGGATATTAGACGACTAGCAGTAGATGTAAGCCTAGCGTAAGAAGGATATTGCAAAACTAGCAGTGTAAGTAAGTCTAGTTGGAAAAAGGGCTATTATTAAACTAGCAACGGGAGTAAGCTTAGTTAGCCTATGAGTTTATGCCACGGGATGTTGGCCAAAAGGAACTGACCATTATACAGAACTATATATTAGTGAACACATGCTTTAAGGAAGAATAAGAACTCATTCGACACGTACATGGAACTGTGTTTATGAACTATGTCTTTGAATAGTTGTGTCTGCCCATGAAATGAGAGTGTTAATTAAACATGTTTAAGTCGTCAAATACTGGTCTTATTAAATGTCGTATTCTAAGTTGAATTCCATACTGTTTGATTCATTCATAATGACCAGTGACACTTAATTGCCTAAACACGCTGCATCTCACACTGCTGATATTTAATAAGGCAAGAATAGACAGGTCAGTCAATACTCATAATTTTAATATGAAGCATGTTCCAGTATCAACGCATCACACGGGCTACTAGAGACAATATCGATACTAACGTAGGGCCCAACGGAATCCTGTAAAATATATAAATGAACCCGACGGACTTTGACATTCTAAGATCAGAATACGCACACAACATCTTGGTCATCCAAAGCATATAGAGCCTTAACCTAAACTGATGTCAGAAGCTGTCAATTAGTCCGTAACATAGGGATCCACCGCACTTTTACATATTAAAAAAATTACTTACGGTTTCCTACTGCTTCGGAAAGGCAGCTTTTTTTTGTTTCTGAGAATCTATGAGAGTCTGTAAGGAAGACTTTCTTGTCTCTAACAGAGAGTCTGTTAAGAACACTATTTTGTCTTTTACAGAGAGTCTGTGAGTAATACTATCTTTTTTCTAACAGAGAGACTGTGAGGAACATTATCTTGTCTCTAACAGAGAGTCTGTGAGGAACACTATCTGGTCTCCAACAGAGAGTCTGTGAGGAACACTATCTTGTCTCTAACAGAGAGACTGTGAGGAACACTATTGATGCGTGACGCCATATGATGATGGATGGCATCCGCATGTCTGGTTTTGTGTAGTGTGTAGATGTGTTCAGTCAAAACAATGTAGTCAGGTGGAAAACTCCATCCTTTTCTATAACAGCCAGTAGATAACCAGATGTATGAGATCAGTTCACTCTCCTTAGTTTGACTTCAGCAAGACAGACACGTCTGCCGAAGTATAAATAATGTCCTCAAGAATATCCTCTAGATAATAAAGGTTTTCTAAACCTAGTTCATTTAACAAAGTAGCAAGTAATGGTCCTTGGTACATGCATCAACCGATGCAGTACAATGCAGCGACATGTGAGCTGGGAAAGAACATCTCGTGACGACGACTTTCGGAGACAGGCTATGAATCGAAATCGCTCACGACCCAAAATCGATAGAGTTAATGAAAAAGTCAATTTACCTTGCTTTCATGAAATACACAGAAATATCACGCCTCCCGACATGTGGGAAAACACTAGAGGTATTATCTCGACTAAACGAAATATCCATAAGAGGACTACACATCCCTGACAGAACAAAAATAGCGGAGATCCCCTCTTCAACGAGGCATCTCTTTCGCCATTCCAAATCGCTCACTCCCACTAGTGGTGGGCGGAAACCGATCGACAAACAACAAGACAAGTCATGCGCAGTCCAGCGCAAAAATGACCACAGCTCAAAAGTTAACTGCATTCGATACCAACGCGAGAAGACAAATGCTTACCGAGAAAAGTGACTATAAATTACAAGCAGTTGTTGCCCTTGCGTTATAAAACAGATATTGAAATAAAACGATGTTGCGAGAATTTATCACGCAACATATCACCACCTCCTCCCGATAAAAAAAAAATGTGGAACATATTTTTTTTTTCAATATCAAAGAGCAAGCGATAAGCGGCTCAAAACGCACGAATTATGCGCTGATAATTAACTAAATTGCCAAACAATAGGCTAATTATAGAGTGTCTGGTGAGGATATACCTCAACAGAAAAATAAATATGTCTCAAAAAATATTCACATCGGGGAGGTGTCACCAACACACATCACGTTAGCATGTAAACACAATATACGTATGCAAGTTACTATAATCATCATTAAACAGCATACTCTAATATTGTCTTTAAAAATGGATGTACAAATCTGATAGGAAAATTTAAATAGTACATTCTTTGACATGTAATGACATAAGTACATAGTAAAGTTAAACTACATGACGATCCAGGACATATGCTCTGGTATTCCGAGGGTAAGTACACAATCTAGAACTCGTAAGGTAAGTCCTCAGCTCAACAATGACATTCTGAGAAAGTACAAGCAATATAATGCTAATTAATAACTAATATGCTTCATAAGGTACAATACATTATTAATAATTGTGGCTGTTTAGTAAACTAACGGCCCTTATATTAACTACTCAGTCCTCCTCTATCATCTTAAAAAACGAACAGAAGAAGATGACAACAAAGCACGATAGTGTGTACATATAAAGTAAGTACAGATGTGCTAATCTATTGTAGTAATATAGGTGTGTTATGACTCTGTAATATATAGGAAATATAGGACAGAAGTATTAGTTGGAGTCATGTGGGCATCTAGACAAAATGTCAGCCATCACATTATCCGCACCACGGATAGCTCGTACCGTGAAGTGAAAAGGTTGAAGAGCTATAGCATATCGAGTGGATCTCGAACTCTTCAAATTCTTAGTCTGAATAGCTGTAAGAGCTTTCTGATCAGTCTCTAGAATGAAATGTGCGCCCAGGAGGAATCTTTGTAGCTTTAGAATTGACCAAACCATCGCTAACAACTCACGGTCTAAAACCGAGTAGTTCCTCTCTGCCGCATTTAGTTTTCTAGAAATGTACATAACAGGATGCAGAGTATTTGCATATTCTTGCATCAGTGCTGCTCCAATCCCAGTGGATGAAGCATCACTCCGAAGAACAAAAGTCCTATCAAGAGTAGGTAATCTTAAGATGGGAGGAGAAAATATATTCTTGATTTGGTCTAGTGAAGATTGGCATTCTTCAGACCAACGGACCAGATTAGGCGAACCTTTCTTCAACAATGTTGAGAGAGGTGCCATGATCGAAGATAAATTTGGAATAAATCTCCCATAAAATTGAATTAAACCTAAGAGACTCCTAACTTGTTTCTTCGTTTTAGGAACAGAGATGTTCAGTATTTTGGAAGTATTGTGGTCTTCTGTCTTCAAGAGACCATGACCAACACGATGACCCAGGAAAGAGATTTCACCAAAACCAACAAAAGCTTTAGAAGGTTTTGCTGTCAAATTATTCTCACGTAGAGTGGACAGTAAGTCATATAACCCTAAATAGTGATCTTCCCAGGTATCACTGAAGAGACAGATGTCATCTAAGTATGCGATGACATCCGAACGATGTGACAGAATTCGACGCATCATGCGAACGAAAGTGGCAGGGGCGTTCATGAGACCAAAAGGCATAACATTCCATTGAAATAGACCCCTAGGTGTAGAAAAAGCAGTAAGAGGTTTGGCATGCTCTGCTAAAGGCACTTGCCAATAACCTTTAGACAAGTCAAGTTTAGTGAAGAATCTAGAATTAGAAAGTCTAATCAGTAGATCTTCTAACAAAGGCATCGGTTCAGCGTCGAACTTTGTGACCTGATTCAATTTGCGATAATCAACGCAAATTCGTATGTTCTTATCCTTCTTCCGGACAATAACCATGGAAGAAGAATATGGTGAAGTCGATGGTTCAATTATATTTAATTGAATCATTTCATCCAATTCCTTTTCCACTTGCGACTGAAAGTGTATAGGAATAGGATACGGCCTAACCCTAATTGGATTATTGTCGGTAAGAATTATGTCATGTTCTATGACATCTGTGTGTCCAGGAATGTCAGTGAGAACATCCTGAAATGTTTGTAACATCGACAAGTCTCGTCGATGTTCGTCACCAGAAAGATTAGGAGAAACAGAAACGTTTTTCCAAGATTCCGTGGAATGTAATGGAACCACTGGAAGGGGAAGGTTGACATCAGAGAAGGTAGCTTCCTCATCCTGAATGACAGACAGGGATGAATAATGACCGTGAGGTGCAGGAGCATCATCCGTTGCCTGGAAAATAGGCAGCAAATAGTCCGGACGTTCGTGAAATTCCGAAAGCATGTTTATGTGGAAAGTTTTATGCTTTCCATCAATATCGACCACATAGTCAACATCGGAAATCCGAGAGACTATTGCATACGGACCTTTCCATGCAATAAGAAGTCTATTTTCCCTACTGGGGAGTAGGACGAATGCTTTGTCACCTGGACAAAGTTGTCGTAGACATCTATTCTTGTTAGCAAACTGCCTTGCCTTCTCTTTAGCAATTTCTGATGAAGCAGTTGCTAGCTTACATGCCTCAATGATCTTTTGTCTAAGAGCAATGACATACTCATATGAGGATTGAGTTTCATCGCTAATATCATCGGCAGTGATGAGATCGTGTAATAAAGACATAGGGCCGCGTGGACGCGCGCCAAAGACAAGTTCGAAGGGAGAAAACCCTGTGTGTTCATTAGGGACTTCTCTATAGGCAAAGAGAGCCGCGGGTAAAACCCTGTCCCAATCTTGAGGATGATCTTCAGTTATCTTACCAAGCAAAGTCTTGAGCGTTCTATTCAGACGCTCAACTAACCCATTAGACATAGGATGGTAGATACTACTGAGAGATCGTTCAATATGTAAGGTAGACATTACCTGTGACATAGTGTCAGATATGAGTTGAGTGCCATGGTCTGACAATATTTCTCTGGGGAACCCCAAGCGAGAAAATATCAACCAAAGAGCATCTGCGATATCTGTAGTAGATATGCTCTTAAGAGGAATAGCCTCTGGCCAACGTGTGCACATATCGACACATGTAAGGATAAACTGATGTCCTCTGGCCGACTTGACCTTAAAAGGGCCAATAATATCTATGGCCATTTTCTGAAACGGCCGAATAGGAATGTCAGCAGCCTGGATAGGCGCAGCATGTCGTGGTCCTCTAGATTTGACCTCCTGACATACCTTGCATGATCGGCAGTAAATACGAATGTCCTTATTGACAAAAGGCCAAAAGAAAGCCGCAAGGACTCTCGACTTCGTACGGGCAAAACCCATATGTCCAGCACATTGCGAGTCATGAGCATGTTGTAATATTTGGACTCTCATGCTCTTGGGAACAAGAATTTGCGAATGTGCCGACGTAGTCGAATCTTGTACCATACGTACAAGTACGCCGTTTCTCATTGCAATCCAAGATTTTCTATTTGTATCCTGATTCGGATCACCTTTCTTCGCAAGAACGAAGAATTTTTTTAAAGAAGGATCTTCTTCTTGCAATTTTATGAAAGAGTCACGAGTAATTACTAAGTGACTATCTTGGCTATCAACTTCATTATCACTATTCAGTGAAGTTTCGGGTGTTTGTAGAGCTTGTGCTCTTGTAACTACTGCATTTGTAGCTTGCATGTTATTATCTTCCCAAGCAGCAATCTGCTGTGGGGTACACTCCCTAACTCCGTGAATACGACCAATAATAAGGTCCGCAATAGGATTAGGTAAGAGACAAGCATGCACATCTCCAGTAAAGAAAGGAGTGGCAATGCGAATTACAGCAGTAGGATATTTTTCTAGAGTGCCGCCAAATGTGACACATTTAATAACCCTTCCTGTAGCACAAGATGGATCTACAAGCGATTGTCTAACACCAATAGTGGTGCATCCGGAATCGAAAAGTAGTGAGACCGGAGTATCATTAACAAGACCCTTATGTAGAATTAAAGAACCCCTCCCGTCATGCGCAACAGCAGCAGGAAGAGCGGGAAGTGGGTGACCACAACTCAAAGTAGTTATGGTACCCGGTTCGAATAAAGTACTGCATTGGGGGCATTTGTTTGCTCTCTCAAAGTCAAAAGCAGAACTAGTGACAGCGTCAAAGTTTTTACTATCAACAACATGATTACAGGCTCCCTCAGTTTCCTGTTGTACAGCATTAGCCTGCTGATATCTCTTTTTTTTGTGTTGAGATCTACCCCGACTATTATTACCTCTGAAGTTATCAGAGTTATTATTATCTCTGCAGTTATTATTGTCTCTATTGTAATTGTTATACTGGTTCGAATTCCAGTTTCCACGATTACTATCATGTTCACATTGATGCGAACATCTATTTGTTTGGTTCTGAGGTCTTCGGCAGGAATAACCTCTATTACCATATCCTCTTTTGAAATGCTTATAATTATTAGGGTGATAGTAACGACCACTATCAGGTTGTCTCCAATTCTTCGAAGAAGAATCACCATGAAATTGGTTTCCATGATTTTGACAGAAATTACCGCTGCCCTTTCTATCAAAATTTTGTTGGGATCTACGAGCAAAGTTTTGACCATACGGAGCTGCCGAAGCAACTGGTAAACCTTCTTTCACCTTAGAGTTACCCATGGTTATGTGTGGGTGCGCAGTTACGTATTGGCAACAGAAATCTTCCATTTCTTTTATTGTTTTAGGTTTACGTTCATGAAGGAAAGCAAGGAAAGACTCATTGACAGACGACATGACTTTGTCTCTAAGTATTAAGTCCATAAGTCCTTCATAAGTTTTTTCCGTCTTAGATAGTTCAACCCATCGTGAGAAAGTAATGCGTATTCTTGCAATAAACTCGGAGAATTCAACTCCATTTTCAGGTAACATGTTTTTAAATTGTAGACGATAGCCGTCTTCGTTAAGCTGATATTTCTTTAACAAAGCGGCCCTGACAACCTCATAATTGCTCTTGTCAGGTTCATCCACCATATTTAATATACTTAGAGCTTTACCTGTCAGTATCCCTGATAACTGATAAACATATTTTGCTTTGTCTATGTTATGAGCTGTACATGCTTGTTCAAATCTGTCCAGATAGAACATTATGTCATCACTGGAAGGACTAAATGTTGGTAACTTAATCTTAAAAGTATCATTATTAGCCTTCCCAGAAGATGAACCCTTGTTTGAATCATTACCATTACTCATGCTCGTCAATTTCAATTTCTCCAACTCTAAAGCTAAGAGTTTTTCTTCATGTTCCATTTTTGCTTTCTCTTTCCTCTCATCAGACTCTCTTTGTAACTTCCTTTCTTCAGCTTGAGCCTGCATTTGAAGTCTTTCATTTTCAGCTTCTTTTTCAAGTCTTTTATTTTCAGCTTCTTTTTCAAGTCTTTTATTTTCAGCCTCTTTTTCAAGTCTTTTATTCCAGCCTCTTTTTGAAGTCTTTCAGCTTCTAGCTGTAGCTGGAGTTTTCTTTCCTCAGCTTCTGATTCCCTTTTTTGTTTTTCCATTTCCATTTGGAATCTCTTTTCATCCACCTGCATCTGCAGTTTCTTTTGTTCAGCTTCCATATGCAGTTTCTTTTGTTCAGCTTCCATTGCTTTATCATATCGAGCAGTTGCAAATTCTTCTAACTTATCACCAGTCTTGCCAAGCAATTTACCCTGCTCAATAAAGTGCTCAAATGTAGACATGTTGTCTAACATATGAGTCCAAAACCTGAAATAATTAACTAATTTATTTCAAACCTAAGTGTAACAAGTCTTAATTAAGCACTTGTATATTCACATCACATTATATTATCCCAGTCTCTGTGGGAAACAAGTCTCCAATCAAAGAACTTGTATATGAAATATCAGCACTCAAATCTTGATCATAAGTGCACTTCTCATTCAATAGTGCACGACACTATTCATCATTCATTTATCATCAGTATAGTAGTAACAGTGCATTAGCATAGCCCATTAACTAATTACTATAACTGTAAACAATGACTATGTAAACACATGCAGAATGTAAACATTGAAAATGTAAACAATACAAACAATGTAAACAATAACAATGTAAACAATAACAAAGATCAGCAACAATACAAAAACTTTCGCAGAAATCAACTAAAAATAAAGCAGAAATTAATGAAATATCACAAAAAATGTGACGATATCTGCGATAGAATTAAACAAAATACATGACACCACAGTGTATAAACAAAAATGTTGTATGAAACTAAATTATAGACAAGAGTAGGCTAACAAATACAAACAAATCAAAACAAAACTAAAGAATGTGAAATAATAACGAAAACAATATTAAAACATGTCATCACAGCTAACATAAATAGCAACAGAAGTCGCTTAGCAAATTCCAGTATCGGAAATTTGCAAACCCTACAGAAAACGCTCACAATAGACGACCTCTATGACGTGGCATAATCTAACGGAGACACCACCCAACCGAGAACCCGCTGAAATATAAACATATAAATATACGAATAACATATAAACATATAACATATAGAATGAGATGATACACAGAAGACTCAGCAGAAGTATAAGGGCACAGTTTACATACAAACAGGCCACTTAACTTAAAGGCTTCCAATCGTAGAACAGCAGAAAAACGGATGTCAATCAACGTCCTAAAGAGCGAAGCTCCAACGATGATGGCACATCTGAACTGCTTCCACTGCTAACACGATGGTACAAGAGCTTCTGAAATACTGTGTGTTGAGTTGTTTCGGCACTTGACCTTCTAATCCAAAAGTAAGTTGATGGAAATCGGTACTTGGCCTTCTTCAGAAAACAACCCGTTTCAACCGGCACTTGACCTTCTCAAAAAACGACAGCACTGGAACCTTGACAGCAGCAACTTGCTTGACTTGCGTAAAAGATAACAGCAGTCCGAGTTATCCGGCAACATGTAACAACGCCGGGTACTGTCAAATTCTTGTTTCCGTCAAAAAGTTGAAATTTTGACTTTTACCGGGCAACGCCGAGTACTTTGAAAATTTTGAAGATGTTGACTGTATTGAAGAATGTTAATTTCTTGAAGGATGCTGATGAATTCTTGTTGAAAATGAAGTGGGTAAGGGACCCCGTGTTTGCTAGTACCAGAATCAAACCAGCTTATGGCCACCAAATGATGCGTGACGCCATATGATGATGGATGGCATCCGCATGTCTGGTTTTGTGTAGTGTGTAGATGTGTTCAGTCAAAACAATGTTCATGCAACAATAACAGGGCAATCCACATAGGACGTCAGTAAACTCACGACGTATAAAGTCAATGAGCCTTGAAACAGCCGTTGACGTTTTTCTTCATTATTTATTGTGGACGCCACAGTGACAAAATGGTTACGCAAATGTGTAGGCACATCAAACAGTCATTATCACAGCAACATTCAATACAGCAATAAACGGTAGACAGCATTACAATGATGAGTCAGATGCATGTTATATTTCATAGTGCTGTAAATGTAGTCAGGTGGAAAACTCCATCCTTTTCTATAACAGCCAGGAGATAACCAGATGTATGAGATCAGTTCACTCTCCTTAGTTTGACTTCAGCAAGACAGACACGTCTGCCGAAGTATAAATAATGTCCTCAAGAATATCCTCTAGATAATAAAGGTTTTCTAAACCTAGTTCATTTAACAAAGTAGCAAGTAATGGTCCTTGGTACATGCATCAACCGATGCAGTACAATGCAGCGACATGTGAGCTGGGAAAGAACATCTCGTGACGACGACTTTCGGAGACAGGCTATGAATCGAAATCGCTCACGACCCAAAATCGATAGAGTTAATGAAAAAGTCAATTTACCTTGCTTTCATGAAATACACAGAAATATCACGCCTCCCGACATGTGGGAAAACACTAGAGGTATTATCTCGACTAAACGAAATATCCATAAGAGGACTACACATCCCTGACAGAACAAAAATAGCGGAGATCCCCTCTTCAACGAGGCATCTCTTTCGCCATTCCAAATCGCTCACTCCCACTAGTGGTGGGCGGAAACCGATCGACAAACAACAAGACAAGTCATGCGCAGTCCAGCGCAAAAATGACCACAGTGATAAAACTCAATTGAGGTTTTTTTAGTGAAGAAGGTGAAGCGTGTTTTGGGACAGTCACTCACAGTAGCGTACACACCGAGTCATGGAATGGTGTAACGTCTGGTGATATTTTAACCATGGTTTATTACAATTATAACATCACGTAGATCTAGACGAATACAGTTACATCGAAACATGAATCTTCATAATGCAGTTAACATACGGCCCATACACATCCTGGCCTACAAAATCTCTACTCCTCACATCAGTGCACAAATACTGCATCTACGGCAGATATATAATAATCAAGGCCTACAAAATCTCTATACTTCACATCAGTGCACAAATACTGCATCTACGGCAGATATATAATAATCAAGGCCTACAAAATCTCTATACTTCACATCAGTGCACAAATACTGCATCTACGGCAGATATATAATAATCAAGGCCTACAAAATCTCTATACTTCACATCAGTGCACAAATACTGCATCTACGGCAGATATATAATAATCAAGGCCTACAAAATCTCTATACTTCACATCAGTGCACAAATACTGCATCTACGGCAGATATATAATAATCAAGGCCTACAAAATCTCTATACTTCACATCAGTGCACAAATACTGCATCTACGGCAGATATATAATAATCAAGGCCTACAAAATCTCTATAGCCCTGCGCAGGCATACATTATCCAAAAAACACCTTAGGGCTGACCACCTCAGTCAAAAACCCTGCACACACTGAACCCACGGGAACACACCCCGTTCACACAGTCACGAGAATCTACTGTTCTCTTAACACTGCTCTCAAAAATCCCTGCGGACACTAGCCGCGAGAGCTATTCACACATCACTTAAAACCAGTACAGAAACAGTTCATTATGACCAGAGTTCACCTGCTATCTGACATACTGTCTTCCACGAAACTAAGAGGAGATATCTTTAAACAAATCCATACCAATCTGTAAGCAAGTACTCTAACCCAAAATTAACTCTACTCAACACGTATTTCCCAAGATCATTTCCCTTTCATCACATCTGCACTTATCAGTTTGCCGCACTCCCAGGAAAAAAAAAAAAAAAAAATGATTATATCATTTTTTTTTTTTTGTTGAAAATTAACTCCCAAAAATTTAACGGTCAATGAAGTTATATCAGATACCTCTTAAATTAATTCCCCAAAAATTTTTTAAAAAAAATTAATGAAGTTCTATCAATTACCTACAAAAATATACCTATGACAAGAGAACATAGCACATCTACAAAAATATCATCAATAAATGTAAGATAACGACTAAATCATCCAACATAATCATTCAAGCATACCAAAATAAAAATTAATCTAATACACAACCCAAGTTAAGTATACATAGTACAAACTAAACAGAAATAAATTATCATACGAGAAAAGACAAAATATGAAATGGGAATATGATAAGAATCAAATAGAATCATAAGATGACAATGAAGACAACAATTCCATACATGTAAAACAAATAGAATTATAAGAACCAATTACATTATCTAAAGTTATATAATTAACTTAACACTACAAAGAATGAAAGTATAAATAGCGTAACACGAAAAAAAAAAGTATACAAGAAGTATGAATTACATCAAAGATGAAACACGGAAGCATAAACAAAATATCAGACAATATTGAAAAGACAACAGACAAGATGTAAAGAAATGACGAATAGTCAACAAAGAGAGATGAAAGTAAAGATGCAAATGTAAAGAAAGTTGGTAACAACACCTAACAATAACTATCTAAATGTAACAACGTATTGTAAAATACAAAAATGCTAAAGTATATTTATATACTAACACAAAAAAGAAAGCTTATGACAAGCACAGCATAATAAGTAATTTAACTAAGTTATAAACTTATACATAACTAAAAATAAATTACATCAAATATCACCCAAACAAAAAAAATTATTAACGATAACACAAGTTCCGCATTGACGCATAGTCAAGCGCTAACAACCAAAAAATACATCCAAACATCACAACATTTTCAAAGAATTAATGTCACTACATAATAGTAACCCTAACATACAATCTAGCGCTGGCGCAGAAAAAAATAAATATCACAATGTTCAAAACACATTTTCCAAAAATTTACAATACAAAAAATGTTTCTTCTCTTTAGGTTAAATAAAAATAGTATTTTTATTTCTAAGTAATATGTAGCTATAATTAATAACTAACAATTAAATTAGCTGAGTAACATAAAAATAATCTTATCTTTAAATAGACACACATCAAAACGTGTAAGTTTTTTTTTTTTCTTCTTTTTTAAAAAAAAATACATCAAAGAAACGTCACATTGGGTAATAAAATGTTAACTACAAACAAAGTTATAAATATATATAAGTGTAATATTATTTATCTTAACTATGTATTATAATCAGATATTTAAATTCTTTAAATGAACAAGAGTATCAGCCGTCGCTGTTAATTCTACCCACTTAATTTAATAGGAAATTTAAGTTAATTCTAGCTGACAAAAAAATCGAATCGTTTAAATTATCAAATGTCATAATTGAGAAAAAATGGAAACCAAGTTTCAGAATACGTCCTTAACTTCAACGAAAAATCATTAATAATACATACAAGTTATGTTTAAAATTACCTTTCACTAAACAATTAATTCAAATAATCTGTATATAAATATGTTAATTAAACATGGTATCAAATCCATGATGAAAAAACAAAACAAAATTTTAAGTAGTGAATAAAAACACTCAGGACTATCTATGAAAATGACTATTACATTGTCTCAGTAAATAAGTTTGAGCATAGAAATTATTTAATGCATAATTAAAATACAGTCACATATGTAACAACCAAAACACTATGGCAATCAAATGTTACAAAGATTACATAATATTTCATTAACAACATATAAAGTTCTATACTAAAGAATACAATAACATTCAGTGTTTGTAAACAGAACAAAAAATAAACAGGACCTTTGAAAAAACAAACAAAAAACAAAAATTCCTTCGAGGTCTTGCGAACATCTCATCAACACGCAAGGTGACATCATGACACGGTGGGTTAACGTACTGGCTAGGCTCGCTTGAATGGTTAAATGGTACACAGTGATCTACATCTCTCCCAGGTAATGTAAAATTAGAATGGTGATTCCCCTCGCAAAGTCGCTCGCTGTGAGACAATACAAATGAAAATATCTATTTTAATCCATGGTAAGATTATGAGTGAACACGGAAAATTCACTTTACAATTACCCGAACTCCGTGGTGTAAGGTTGTGGCCCTCCTGCGATGTCAACAACTCTCGTCACATAGCAGACAAACATAGACGTCTCAGGGACAACCTGACCTATAATTCACAGCTGTCAGTGCGGTATGCTGAAAAAAAATTTACTACCTTCACAAGACCGAGATGATCTCTCAAATCTATCAGCATGACAAGCAAAAGCATTTAAGAACCTATTACCGTTCCTATTACTCTGATTAATAATAATCTTGCTCTTATGTGGAGCACAGTTAACCTGGTTGCGATCTGTATAATTTCTTTTGAGAGCATTGTTATTTGCTCTATCAACACCGTTGTACTGATTTAAATCCCAGTTACAATAGTTATTCTTAATACTTCTTCCCAGATAACAATGTCCATCAGATAGAACTGGCTTTTTAGCAGAAAAATTATTACTAGACTGATGAACTTTCATATAATTACTTCTGCTATAGTTTTCAAAACTTTTAGAATCACAATGTTGAGATCTGTCACATTTTTTCTTGTTTTTAGGCGAAGAAACGTTACCGTAGGATGAACTCCCTTGGTACTTTATAACCTTAGGGTTATGTCTCCTATCACAACTATTTTTTTCTTTGCTTGTGGCAATGTGTTTAAAAAAATGAGTCACACTGCCTTGACTGGGTATGACTAGAAGGTTTGACAATCTCTTTATTTTTTTTCACAACATTTGTTTCCTTCATGGAACAAGCAGTAGTATGTTTGTTACTTGTTACTAATTTATCAGATCTGTCAATAAATACGCTGTTGGTTTTTAACACACTGACTTGAGATTTAGCACTGTTTCTTTCCTTATCTACAGGACTGGATATTACTGTAGATTTTCCTTTGTTATTCTGCCGCCAGCAATCATTATCATTGGAATCATCTGTATTGCGTGAGAAGTTATATCTCCCACGGAAAGATCTATGTCCACCATTCTTGACCGTAGAATCCGCAAAAAGTGTAGAAGGCTGGCTTTTTGCTTTAGTGTTCTGATGATAAGAAACTTTCTGTCTATCCCTGTCACCATTGACAGAAGACAAAATATTGCTATTCAAGACTACGTCAAGCAAACCATTTATTCTTCTTCTTGCTTCTGCAATCTCAATGTCTCTAAGTGCAATCTGTTCACTTAATCTTTTGTTTAAACTATCAGCTTTTAAGACCTTGCAGCTTTCCTCTGCTAGCAAATTTTCAATCTTAATCAATTTGTCTTTCTCCATCATTAATTCTTTCACTCTCTCTTTATCAACCCTCTCAATCTCAATAACATGGCTATCCTTAAGCCTATCAACCTTCTCTAGGGATATAGTATCCTTTTCTTTAATTTGGCGACCACAAATCTCATCGTCACTTAACAGATCAATAAGTGTTTCATTACACAACTTCTCATATTTCTTAATCTGAACTTCTAATTTTCCACAAATCTCCGTCTTCTCTTGAACTTTTTGAGTCAGATTTCTAACTTCGCCATTTTTTTTTCCCAATCTGAGCTTCCATCTCTTTAATTTTGCCTAATGCCGAGTCTAATTTTGCTCGAACACAAGCAAGCTCAGAATTGGATTTACATAAATCACCTGTAAGTTTAGTTACTTTTTCCTGTAGCTTATTCACTTCAGTAGTACTTTTTAAGCAACTTTCCCTTTGCTCATGTGTACTCTGTTTTATGTCTCCTATTTGCTTCTTCTCTTTTAACTCTTCTTCCTGGTCACTATATATGCCGTCGAGCAATAACGTACGCATACTCTTCAATATGCTATCACGTTTAATACTAATATAATTGTCCAAGAACAGACGAAGGTCCAAAACTAACAACCTCGCTAGATCCTTAGCCATACTCACATGAGGAATTGACTTAAATCTCTCATCAGCAAACTCTCTTAGAGCTCTTGATGCACAAACCAAAAACCTGTCCATAACATGTGACTCAAGCTCTGGGCCTTCTAATCTCTGATAATCTGTCCCCTCTTGAAACAGATACTCTAACACAGGTCTCATATCCTCCGGATCTGTATCAGAATCCATTGTGACTTGTTTACTTAGTCAACCATATATGTCTTAATTAAACTTTCATTATACCAAATCAAGTTTAGATCTCAAATATTGTATCATCAATCCCTGTACATCATCATATTCTATAATTAATCGATATAATTATCGACAACAACAACAATAGTTATCAATAGAATAGGATAGTGCAGATTGAGGCTCGTTGACATGGACAGAAGTGGCAACATTTACACACAACAAAAGCACTTAACTGAAGGTAATCCTGACCCTTTCGCTAACACACTGGATATCACAAAGTTCTAACGTTAAAACACTCCACTGCAGAAAGGTAGAAGGACTAGGCACTCTTGTCTTCAAATCCCTGCCACTGTACAGTATGTCCTCAACAATGCATCAGACGACAGGAACCGATCACAGCAACCCCGCAATCACTTGAGGTATACGTGCAGACGAACTCTCCAAAATACTGCACCTATAGTTGAATCTGTATATGGAAAGACTGGAACAAGCACTGTAACAATTATGGCATCAATGTCGCTATCAGATAACAGCTATTTGATATCGAAACCAACTGATAAAGTTAGTTTAGTTGCTACACACGCCAAGATATGAGGATGGATATGCGCAGTCAGCTGATACCTGTGTACTGTTGAATTAGGCCACGCCCACACAGAGCCAAACATAACACAGTTCAGTGTTCCCACTTGTAATGACTGGTCCAGAATCTGACCTAATTTACTCTCTTATCACGCGAATGTAATGTGGGTGTTACGACCCGTTGATTTGGTCCACCACTGATAAAACTCAATTGAGGTTTTTTTAGTGAAGAAGGTGAAGCGTGTTTTGGGACAGTCACTCACAGTAGCGTACACACCGAGTCATGGAATGGTGTAACGTCTGGTGATATTTTAACCATGGTTTATTACAATTATAACATCACGTAGATCTAGACGAATACAGTTACATCGAAACATGAATCTTCATAATGCAGTTAACATACGGCCCATACACATCCTGGCCTACAAAATCTCTACTCCTCACATCAGTGCACAAATACTGCATCTACGGCAGATATATAATAATCAAGGCCTACAAAATCTCTATACTTCACATCAGTGCACAAATACTGCATCTACGGCAGATATATAATAATCAAGGCCTACAAAATCTCTATACTTCACATCAGTGCACAAATACTGCATCTACGGCAGATATATAATAATCAAGGCCTACAAAATCTCTATACTTCACATCAGTGCACAAATACTGCATCTACGGCAGATATATAATAATCAAGGCCTACAAAATCTCTATACTTCACATCAGTGCACAAATACTGCATCTACGGCAGATATATAATAATCAAGGCCTACAAAATCTCTATAGCTCACATCAGTGCACAAATACTGCATCTACGGCAGATATATAATAATCAAGGCCTACAAAATCTCTATAGCCCTGCGCAGGCATACATTATCCAAAAAAAACACCTTAGGGCTGACCACCTCAGTCAAAAACCCTGCACACACTGAACCCACGGGAACACACCCCGTTCACACAGTCACGAGAATCTACTGTTCTCTTAACACTGCTCTCAAAAATCCCTGCGGACACTAGCCGCGAGAGCTATTCACACATCACTTAAAACCAGTACAGAAACAGTTCATTATGACCAGAGTTCACCTGCTATCTGACATACTGTCTTCCACGAAACTAAGAGGAGATATCTTTAAACAAATCCATACCAATCTGTAAGCAAGTACTCTAACCCAAAATTAACTCTACTCAACACGTATTTCCCAAGATCATTTCCCTTTCATCACATCTGCACTTATCACACAGCTCAAAAGTTAACTGCATTCGATACCAACGCGAGAAGACAAATGCTTACCGAGAAAAGTGACTATAAATTACAAGCAGTTGTTGCCCTTGCGTTATAAAACAGATATTGAAATAAAACGATGTTGCGAGAATTTATCACGCAACAACTATCTTGTCTCTAACAGAAATTGTGTGACCCACACTATCTTGTCTCTAACAGAGATTCTGTGACGAACACTATCTTGTCTCTAACAGAGAGACTGTAAGGAATACTTTCTTGTCTCTAACAGAGATTGTGTGATGAACATTATCTTGTCTCTAACAGAGAGTCTGTAAGGAACACTTTCTTGTCTCTAACAGAGATTTTGTGACGAACACAATCTTATCTCTAATAGAATCTTTGTTTACCACGATAGTAACTGTAGCTATTTTTAGCTCCATGTAAATATGGGAGTCTACGTGTAGTTCCCGTGGGTCACTTATTAGATTAAGAATAAGCAGGACTACTACACCATGAGTCAACTCCTTTAAAAACACTAATATGAGGTTGTACATAGGGGTGACAACCTCATCATGTGAATATACTGCTACTTAAACCAGTGCTACAATAGACCAAACCAGTGCTGCAATCTAACAAACCAGTGCTACAAAGGAACACACCAGTGCTACAAAGGAACATACCAGTGCTACAATGGAACAAACCTGTGCTGTAATGGAACAAATCAGTGCTACAATTTACCAAACCAGTGCTACAATGGACCAAACCAGTGCTACAATGGAACAAACCAGTGCTTCAATGGACCAAACCAGAGCTACAGTGGAACAAACCAGTGCTACAAGAGCATGTAAATGTTTTGTGCAGGCTCCCTGCAGGGAGACCAGCTGTAGTGGTGGCTTCATACACAATGGAGAGGAAAAGATAAGGATGATTATAATGATATATGATCGAAATATTACCATCAGCTGAGCGCAATGCTATAATATACATATGTTGAATATCTGTCTGTGAGGCTAATTACAACTTCATTGACTCTTGAAATCATCCAAACACTTCCAGGGATTCTCCCTGTGGTGAAACATGTTGAGAACCCAGCTTTGCAAACTAAGCTAGGAGGAGTCAACTGAGCCCCAATAGTAACTCTTTGACTTTGACCTGGTTGCCTGCATGAATTAGGATCTCACTATGTACCCAGTGATAGACACTGGGAGCTGAGAAGCGGCTGTGTTCAGAACGTGACGATTAATTGGGAAAGCCCAGAACCAGAGCACAATATTTTGGTTCTACATAGTTGGAGAGCTCCATTGGATGACAGGGAATGGACAGTATACCACGTGCTTTTTACTCCTAGCTTGGGACCAGATTTGACTATCTTTTAAATTCAACCTAAGCTGGAGAAACTGGAGCTCGTGACTTCAACTCAACAGGTTTCGAAATGGCAGAAAAGCCATGTGATAAGCCTATATCTACTGTTCAGATAATACCAAGGAGTCTTCAATTTGGTATTGTCTAAAAAGCGCAGCAGCCTTAGTTGAATAACAACAACAACCGAGTCAAGAACGGTGAGCAACTAACTCTCTCGTGTGTTACCGAGTCCAGAAGAGTGAGCAAAGTTCACTGTATGATAGCACTCATGTTGTACAGAAGCAACTAAAGAAATTTGGTCATGGGGCCAGCTACTCGACCATGCAACGACTTTGCTAAACAAACAACGTCAACAAACCATGGATAAATCAACCGAAGTAAATAATTTAAATAAATAAACTCAGCCATCCATGGAGGGATGAAAGCCATCCATTAAGGAGATCCATGGCGGAGCATACAGAAAGTCAAAAAGTATCTAGGTTCCTGACTCACCTTTAACCTTCTAGAGCAAAGGTGTCACGCGTGGTTTTCACGTGTCTGCCAAAAGGTCTGTGTGGAGTCTGAGACAAGACAAAAGTCTGAGTGACCTCTGAGAAGATAGATGAGTTATGGTGTTGAATGTGGTTAGAGTGACTTATAGTTGTCAGCAGTAAAGGACAGAAACTGACTCCTCCTCCTGCCACGCAATGACTATGTTTTAACTACTGTCACACTGCCTCTCTCTCTTGTTTGGAGATAAGGTGCAGTACACATAAGTGACTCCACAAACACAAGTTTAAGTACTGATAGAAAGTTGAATCTGATCCGCTCAGTAATTTTCTATTTTATTAACAAGAAGTAAAATCCTGTTGTTAAACCACGTTATCAATCACACACAAAAAAAAACATCAAAACAACATAATGCATGTATCAATGCCAGATACCGTCAAGGCTAGTGATCGAAATAAAAATAAGCATAATTAATCTAGATATAAAACTCTAAGATATTGGAGGAAGGTGCTGCTATTTCCATCCGCAGAGAACCCTGAAATAATGCAGTTCCTACCTACACAAACTATGCCGCCTACTTTGTATTGTCAGCACACAACTATTAAATTCAAACTGTCCCTCTTTACCGTTTATTAAGAGCTTTTTCCCTCTCAGCTACTTTTTATGAGTGCACTCTCACAATTAATCATACAACGTTGGCACACGTGCGCTTATACTCCACTGGTATCACAGCTGACTGGCGATAGCCGTCGGAGAAATGATGACCCTCTTTTCTCCGGGTTTTTCTCTGACAAATCCGTGAACATTATAACCTCGCAGTATCCACCATTATAAGAAAGCAATTTCAAGGACCTATGGCAAAGTCCTCCAGATGCACAGTTAGGATGTGAAACAATGATCTAAATGGGCTCGACAAGTGCGCTAAAGATTACAATTTGTGATGGGGGAATTAAATACACGCTGTGCGTTGGCCTGCCACTTATGAGTTGGCGCGATATGTATGGCTGACGTAGCTCTCTAACGTTGAGGCCGTGGAGCAAAGGCATTCCTCTTTCTTTAGAGGTGGCGTTAACAATTTCTTTACCAGCAGGGGGAAATCACCTGACTGAACCTGTATTAGGGAGTCGGACTGATAAACTGCTGTACTTTGGGAGTACACCGCTGTAAAGGGGTCTCTGAATTATTCGGCCTTTATAGGAAGGCAGAAAGGTAATTCCAAGTTGATGATTCAGAACCCTGTCGGAGGTGACCAGGTGTTGCTGTAATAAAACATATTCAAAAACAGTTATCATCTAGTCAAAATAAATCATTACGTAGTGCAACATTGAACAAGGTCAGTGGATACACAGGTACAGTTTAACTTATATACAACCCGTCCTTTCTCAATACTATCTGCTGTCCAGGGCTGACCTGCTTTCTCAGTTTATCACCCCCTCCCCTTCTCACTAATCGATCTCTAGACGAGCGCCTGTAGGGGTCTGGCGCAGGCCCACACTAGCTAGCGATTTGCGTTACCAGGGGGTTTCCCCTTCTGGCGTTATGTAGGTATGCAAACATTCCTATAACCTCTACATTGGGTGCGAAGTGATCTTACACATTCCGGTCAGTTATCTCTTGCACACAGCGTCAGACAAAATAGCCATTTCCGTCTCTGGTTACTGCGCGGACGTCAAACCTTAATACCATTATATTTACAGGCATCAGAACAGCACGTATAATGCTACTATGGGGAAATCTCTAAATGAGTTAACCGTAGCCATACAGTAAATAAGTAATCAATACACTTAACCTTACAGGTAGAAAAAAAGTATACACTACAGAGGCCGTAAAACCAAGAAAATAGCTTATTGTTACACTCTGTGTTTAAAGAATCCCCTCCACCTAACGCTTAATTACACAGATACCCTTAGGGCACAATTATTTCTTTTACGAAACACATTTTATATATATATATATATATATATATATATATATATATATATATATATATATATATATATATATATATATATATATATATATATATATATATATATATATATATATATATATACACTGTGCATAAGAGGGGTTCTCAAAACTTTCATGAAACATCTTAAAGTACACAACCATTATGCTTCCAAATAAAACCCCGTAATAGGCATACAAACACAACTTCCTTTACAAGAACTAGCCATAGCTTCTTGGTGTGTGTTGGGTAGTAGCCGAACTAACAATTTCTAAAACCCGCGATAATAGCTTACTCTGACTTGTTATAAAACCCAAGAAAAGATAGCACTAACAAGTTAATTAAGAACGCTTACCGAGACTTGTGGAGAATATTCCTCACTAATTAGTTGGCAAACAGTACATGCGTCTCTACCTTCTCCCAATAGAAAATTTGAAGACTGAGCATTTAGAAGCAGAAGATAATCATTTATAAAGTAGGAATAGTTCCCAGGTGTTAGAACACATGGGTTAAAATCTACGAAGAGAATGCCGAAAACATTACCCAGAGAATTCTCCTAGCGACAAGCTACAAAAGAATTAGCGTAACAGAGTAAAGATTATTACGCATAGAGTGTCTCAAAATTTCCCTGGCATCAATGCACGGAGAAGTCTACGTGACCGTCATCTCTACAGCGCAGGTGTCTCAAACGCAACCCAAAGTCGCTCTTACGCCAAGTAGCCACGTAACATGACGAACTATAGGAACAGTTTCCCGTGTTTCGTGAACAAAAAAAGAAGAAGCCGCCATTATATGGCGTAATAGGTACTATTCATGGACACAAGAAAGGCACGAGCTTCCCTACTGTCAATAACTCGGGAACGTTTTGCCGCCCCCTTTTCAAAACTGACTGTTGGGTTTCTGACTCGTGGTCAAAGAACTTCTAAGCAGAAAAGAAGAAAATGCCGCTGTGGATGCCTCAGTTATCTCCTACCAACATTTAGATAAACAGGGGAGAGAATCTATCGGATTCAAGAATTACAAAACAATTACCACGCTAACATCTACAGAACGACGAAAAGCAGTAAAATTGGCGTGCCGAAAATCTGACAGAAATAGAAGGGATTGTAGCTCCATCCAAGTACCCACAATTTATAACTCATTTCGTCACCAAGGGTGGCAAACATGTTCGAAAGCATGTTATTGCTTTTTACGTTTGAAGCAAAGAAGGTGCTTGGCCATGGATTTTTTGTTTTCTACCTATTACATCATAAAAAGTACGCATCTCAAAGTAATATACATTATACTTTAAGAATTATTTAATTAAATTTAAATTATCAGAAAGTTATTGTGTATTATTATAAACATGACATAACGAGTGTCAACAAAAACGATGGAGTTAGAAACAGTCAGCAATTAACTAGCATTCCAAATATAGCGATTCTATATGAAAAACATTTATTTAAAAAGTTAAGAATAATTTGAAAAATACAACCTCAAGCATTATCGAGTGTTATCTCACTCGGTCTACAGTAGTAGGACACTAATGGCCGAAATCGAAGTAAAAAGATACGTTTTCAAAGGTAGCAACCTTCACTCAAGATCACTCTTAACAGATATATAAATAGGACGATGGTGCTCTTAGGTCACGGAATCTCACAAGGATTTAAGAAGAGCAAGTAAAACACCTGCGTCTTCTAAGTTTGTTGTAAATTGTGTATTCCCCACCCACTTCTGTGAAATGTATAAATTTGACTCGTATTTATTGAGACCACAGCCATAGGTAATTCAGCAAAATATTAATTGTGTTGTTAGCTATGTGTATAAGTATGTGTATAAAATACGAATCTTACGGAGGAAAGAGTTCATTTATGGTGTTTCTTCATTATTAATTTATTGCTGGGTTTAAAGAGTCTGTATGGGAGCCGCGCTGGTGTAATGGCTACAACGTTGTACTGGCGACCAGGTGTTCATGGTTCAAACCCGGGCGTCGGCGTTTGAAGAAATGTTTACGACCGGAAATTTGACTGAATAATCTGAACGGCTCCTGCACATAAATCCCGTGTGGATGGGAAGGAGCGAAGCTCCTGACCGGGTTGGAAGGAAAGTCCACTGACCCCCCAGCCTCGCAATGACATGTCATTGGGCCAAAAGGGCTAGAAAGCTCGAGTGCCGCTGGTTATAGAAAAAAAAAAAAAAAAAAAGAGTCTGTATGGTGTGCCAGTATTTTGTACGTAACTGATCAGGTGGTGACAGTGATTTGTTGTTGAATTCTGGTTTCGTCACTGCTGGTTCTCAGTGAAGTCTTGAATGTTCCTTCTCATGTCGAATGGTATGTTGGAGTACGTTTGCTGCTGCGCAGAATTAACTTCCTAAAAAGGTCGCCGCTTCGTGTGTCTGTAGACCGGTCTCTAATGGTTGGTTTCCAGCGTTGAAAAGTCTGCTACCTTGTACCAGAAACTGAGAGAAAATAGAAAATCATATCTAACTTAAGCCGTATATCTCCTGATGTAAGCGTCAGGCCACCTGAGCTTTTGCCTCACCATGTTATCTTCCCCTGATTTTTATCCGAGCTTAAAATCCTGGACATTTGAGTTATATTAAAAATGTCATTAGATCGGAAGAAGACAAATGCATTATTATCAGATATGTACATAGTAAATCTAAAATAAAATTTATGGCTATATATGTTGTTCGTCCTTCACGAGTGATGAAGACCACTCTGTTCATCCAATTATTAGGATAGTCTATGAGTACGAAGATGACTGATGAGCCCGATGTTGGCCTGGAAGGATCTCGGACAGTGTGGGCAGGGAATGTTTGCATCACAAGAAGGTTTTATTACACGATCTTTTCTAGCTTGTCTCCGCTGTTCTGCTGCTGTTCTTCTGGAAGATTCGCATGCCGCTGCACCTTTACGAAGAGATGTGCGCCAGGCAGTTCGGTCTTGCGCAGCAGCTTCCCATGTGTCAGGGTTTATGTCAAAGGTTTTTAATGAAGCCTTAAGCTTATCTTTGAAGCGCTTTTTTGGCCACCATGGGAGCGTCTACCATTCTGCATCTCACCATACAAGAGTATCTTTGGCAGTCGATGGTCTGGCATGCGGACTACATGACCTGCCCTGCGAATCTGTGACTGCATCAGAATAGTATCGATGTTAGGGATACCAGCTCTGTCAAGAACGGCGGTATCCGGGATCTTGTCTTGCCATTTGATGTTCATTACCTTTCTGAGACAAACTGTATGGAAGTGGTTGAGCTTCTTTACGTGGCGCCTGTATACAGTCCATGTTTCACGTGCATAAAGCAGCACTGGAAGCACCGCAGCTCTGTACACCTTCAGCTTTGTCTGTAGACTAATGCCACTTCGATGCCAAACGTTGGTGTATAGTCTGCCAAATGTGCTGCTGGCTTTGGAGATCCTGGTGTTCACCTCATCATCAATGACGATGTTCTGGGATAGTGTGCTACCAAGGTATGTGAATCTGTTCACAACATTCAGTTTCTCACCATTTACCTTGATGATTGGCTCCGTATAAGTTGTGCCAGGAGCTGGTTGGTACATGATTTATGTTTTCCCCGTGTTGATGGTAAGCCCAAAGTTGGGACAGGCTTCGGAGAATCTATCCATGCTATGCTGCAGATCAGCCTCTGAGCCAGCACTGAGGGCACAATCGTCAGCAAACAGAAGATCCCTGATGGTGTGTGATTTGACCTTGGTTTTTGCTTGAAGCCTCCTAAGGTTAAACAATTTTCCATCAATACGATATCTGATGTCAATTCCTGTGTCCCCATCTCTGAAAGCATCAGTCAGCATAGCAGAAAACATGATACTGAAAAGAGTCGGTGCAAGTACACACCCTTGTTTAGCTCCATTTGAGACTGGGAAAGGCTCCGATAGCTCACCGTTTTCCTGAACTCTAGCCTGCATTCCATCATGAAGTTGCTGCACTATTGAGATAAATTTCTTTGGGCAGCCGTATTTTGCCATGATCTTCCATAGACCCTCTCTACTGACCGTGTCGGTTGCCTTTGTCAAGTCGATGAAAGCTGTGTACAGGTCACAGTGCTGTTCTTGGCATTTTTCTTGAAGCTGTCTTGCAGCGAACACCATATCAGTGGTTCCACGTTCTTTCCGGAATCCACACTGACTTTCAGGTAGAAGACTTTTGTCAAGATGAGCCGTAAGGCAATTAAGAAGGATTCTGGCGAATATCTTCCCAGCGATTGATAGTAGGTGTGGCGTGAGGTTTTTATTTGGCTATTGGATCAGTATAGAACTGACAATTACAGAAATAGAATTTCTGCAGAAAATGGTGAAGTCCCAGTGTCTGAGAGAACAACTGGTATCACAAATTAGTTACGGCTGTGAATGATCTGATCTCGAAAAATTAGTAGAGAGGAGACCGACATAACTTGCCACCTCCGCTGTGTAACTAACTGTGATATTAAGACAAGGAAACAGATTTTACTTAACTAATTTTTGCTCACAATGCTGACAGAAATGGTACTAATGTGTACTCATCTCTTAAAACTTTCTGTTCTCCTTAGTTTGGTTCACACAACTCCTGCTGAGGCTCGTTACATTAGCCCACCCAAGACTGAGGGGGACTAAAGATGTAGCTTCTGTGCAATCTCTATGCTCCTGCGAAGTTCCAGGCAGCTGGATTGACTCGAACGTACGACCTCAGGTTTTATGACACGAATAAAACCTGTAACAAGGAAAAATAGGGGCTAATTTCTGTCATCAAGCCCACCTATTTCTAATGTGGATGGAATGAGCGTGTTCCTCAGGTGTCTGCATGTAGGATGAATGACAACATGGCTCAGTATGATTTAGCAATAGCGAGACAAGACAGGTGTCTACTTGCAAAACCTTCTTTCTAATAAATTAATACATGGATACATTCAATAATATAAATTCAATACATGAATACATCCAATAATATAAATTCAATACATGAATATATCCCATAATATAACTTCAATACATGAATACATCCAATAATATGTATACCTAGGTGTGATACAACAATGTCCTTTCCCCTATAATATACCAGGCCCTCTCTGACAAGTGCTGTAATATATGCTAACAATATTGTTGTGTACTGATGATAGGAGTATATGCGACGAGGACTGTTTGGTTATATTTTAGGTGGGAGTAATCTTAATAGACTGAAGTATGTGAGACAATAGATTGATGAGTCCTAACAAGGACTGTTTTGGTTATATTTCAGTTGGCTTTATCTGAGATAATAGACTAATGTTATAGGAGACAATAGGTTGAGTCATAACAAGGACTGTTTTGGTTATATTGCAGTTGGTCTGAGATAATAGAGTGAAGTTATAGGAGACAATAGATTGAGTTATAGGAGACAATAGATTGAGTCCTAACAAGGACTGTTTTGGTTATATTGCAGTTGGTCTGAGATAATAGATTGAAGTTATAGGAGACAATAGGTTGAAGCATGAGTCCTATTAGTCTTCGTCTTCATCAATCCATATCAGGAAATACAATCATCATACCTAATTTCCCCCAGATACAATCAGTAACGTGATACGTTCCTATTGAAACAATTTATATAAAATATATACATACAGGTGTATCTGCTGTAGGACAATTTTCCTACCAGTTTATCGTAAATATATTTACCCTCTAAGATTCCAACAGGCCAGTTTTTGACTCGACTAGCAAAGCAGGCTGCAGGTCAATGCACTCAGGTAAGCTATAAATCAAGGTGACAGCTTCTCCTCTTCTTCAGTCGGTCGTGTCTCTGGCTTCGTGTCTGGTGTTGCGTGCTTTAGCATAATATTCGCCCGATTATATAGGCAGGTAAAGTAACTTCTACTGGTTAAGGAAAGCGTTTGGTTGGTTCCTGGCGGGGCAAAATGATTGGTTGTCTCCGGTTTAGTCTCTTGCCTCGTACAGTCTAATTTTATTCAGTTTTATTCCGCCAACTTGCGTAAACAAGATGACCGCGACCCACATCCGAAAAAAACAGGGCTTAAGTTTTTTTTTCCTGGCGTAACTTCTTGTAATTTATTCCGGCTCAGCAACTGTGCGTTGATTGGCTGGGGAAAATTTGTATCCCGACATAATTGTGGTGAAGTGGGATGTTATAAATATTTATAGGGGGACTTAGTGTACTGACTGAGATCAGCTGTGAAGGTATCTATATCTAATGAGAGTAGTGTATTATAGATAACCTTACTTGCTGCCACATATATATATATCTCAGTCAGAATTATTCTGGAATAGTGTGATGACTACGTTATATGTCTAGGGTATGTGTATGATGAAGTGTAAGTCAAAACAACAACAGACAGATAAACAATTTAATTTATTCCACTACACTTGACAACACTGTGACACTCACATACATAAAACACTCTACAAGGATATCTTAAAGAAGTCACTGATAACTTTTCAAATAACAATATGTATTCATTGCTGTCATGAATGAATATGTGTCCTGATTCAAATACAAAGGGAACCAGGAATCACAATCAATTTTACTTACAAGTTATATGTACAGAATTTATCAATATGAATATTGTAATGACATATATTATTAAAGGTATCCTATGTGTGTCAGTTGTGTAGTAGTAATATGAGGTAATACTGGTTTTGTTTTGTTCAAGCTCTGTTGGTATTTGTCATCATGACTTCAATAGTTTGTCTTTATGGGAACTATTATTGGAGATGTTCTCAGTTCCTGATATTAACACAATTTAATTCCCCTCTTAATATTATTTTTACAAGGTCATTTTAAGCTGGGGGTACATAATTTTGAGCTCAGCTGGCCACATCAGCTTATCTTGCGTGATGGCGGCAGGAACAGACTCCTCTGCTCGACTCCCCTCGGCTCTGGAGACACCTCACTGATAGCTAAATGGACCAAGGAGTATGCTGTCCGACTCTGGATTCAGCAAAGCTCTGACCAGGTGCTGCTCAATACCATCAAGACCACGGTCCCTGAAAACAAGAAGGATGTACCTTCTACTTCATAACTAATTTATACTCTCTTTTTACACTGAGCACAATACATCACAAACATTGAGTTCAGAGCGTTAGGCCAACTGTCAGCTTCATCTGAAATACTTTATACCAGTATTTACCTCCTTAATGGTTACCACGCCTCTGCACTTCCAGCATTATTTCTGTCTAATCAATAATCTAGGTGTCAGTGTACTGTTTGGCCATTCCATGCAGTTTTACTTTCCTCCGACACCTTCTGTTCAGGCGGGAGCATTATAGGCTTTACATCATGTTTGCTACTGAACTACACATATATACAGGCATAAATTAACAATTCACATTCAATTTTCATTAAAAGATACTGAATGTTTCAAGCTTACCACAATTCATGGAAACAAACACAGATACGTTGATTAGCAATGAATTCTGGCACAACTACTGGAAAATTCCCATCTGCTTATGTTCCAGGCTTTTATTTAGCAAAAATATGAGCTGGCTTCAACGCACTGTTGCTTTATCAAGCTTATTTGACTAGTGGTCTCGAACTAACGCTCCTAAGTGAGTATATCAGCGAGTCTAGCCAATGGAGCCACGTTTCGACAAGTATTTGAAAAAATTTTAACTTCCTACGTCTCCCCTAACAACCAAAGATAGTATTTATAGCCCGACTAATCGCGTTTAGCCTTACATATCATTCCAGCCAATCAGTTCAAATGTAACTTGTGGCCCATTTCCCGTACAATGGTGGTGTAAAAAAATCTACCACTGAGCGATTCTGATTTTGGGTGTTGTCTGACAGCACCATCATTTTATTTTGGCTATAACTTGTTAATTCCTAGACTATTTGCATAACGTTGTACATATTCTTTGTCAGCAAACCCTAAGGAACCCAAATATATATATTTAATAGAGCTAAGTGGCTGCGTTCAAAATATGCAATTTCTTCTACCTCCTGTTTCGAAGATGTGCTGTCTGGGTACTGTAATGTTTTCAAACGTAAACCCATCTATTGTTATCTTTCCTAATAAGCGTTTTTTGTGATTTTAAAACCTAACTCTGGGAAGGGTAGTGAATTTATCACTGTCCGTCTGAAAAAAAAAAATTAGTGCATGTGGCCTTACACGCGTGATAGTAGCAATTGTGTATCGCGCGACGCGTGTTGCATGCGTTCCTGATTTTCAGCCCTCCCTCTCTCTTTCTATTTGAGTCCATCTGTTCGTTCGTTTTGGTAACGCAGTATAATTAATGTTAGGATTAATTTAGGTCATTACGCAGTCTGCCTCTCAATGTTTTTCCAAGAAATACAGCACACGTTTCATTGAAGAAAGCGGGTAATAATATAGTACTCTTTTACTATCAACGTGAAAGCGTTACAATTTGCAGACGAAGCATAAAACAAAGGGGATTTCGAGTACATTCCTTGTGACAGCACTGTTATTTTACCATTGCTCTTTTCTTTATTAGATTTATTTGTTAGGCTTTATATTTACTTGATAATTTATATATGTGGATTAGAATATTCCACGACAATAATGATTTAACAAAGTAGTGGGGTTACACACACTCGTTTCACGACAGTAGGGAGATGCCTCGATGATTGTTACAGTCTTGGCCATTACCTTTACGTTTATAAAGATGTATAATTGACGCATCCTTGAGATTGCGTGGGATGGTTTCACTCTGCCACATTTGCTGGAAGATCATGTGAAGTTTCTCTATCAGAACTGTACCGCCATCTTTATAGACCTCAACAGGAATTGAATCGGAGCCGGGGGCCTTTCCACTAGAAAGCTGACGAATCGCTTTTTGAGTCTCCTCCAGAGTCAGTATATCATCTAGTGCTTCATTTATAGGAATTTGGGGCAGTCGGTTGATGGCTTCATCGTTAATAGATGATAGCTGGTTCAGAATATTATTAATGTGTTCGACCCAGCGTTGGAGAGTTTTTTCCTTGTCTGTAATTAGTGTTTTTCCATCTGCATTAAGGAGGGGAAATGATCCTGATGATGTTGGACCATAGACCGCTTTGAGTGCATGGTAAAAATTTTTCAAGTCATGGCTGTCAGCAAAACCTTGGAGCTCATCTGCTTTATTACTCAGCCCTGAATCCCGCATCTGGCGTAGTTTATGTTGGACGATTCTACGCATGTTGTTGAAAGCGTCTTTCTTGGATGTAGATTTTGGATCATTTAAATATGCTTTGTGGAGATGGTGTTTCTCAGCCAATATCTTCTTTATATCATCTGAGTTCTCATCAAACCAGTCATTTTGTTTCTTGATGGCGGGACCCAGGACCTCTGTAGCAGTGTTGTAGATTTGCTCGCTTAGGGCTGTCCAATTTGTTTCCGCACTTTAGCCGTCAAACGAGATAGATTTGAGACGGTCTTCTAGGGTGTCAGTGAATGACTGTTTAATTTTTGTCTTCTTTAGTTTGGTGACATCCAGCCTTTTTTGAGTTTTCTTTCCCTGAGGGCGCCTGGCAGGTTGGATACGAATTTTAAGTTTAGACACAATGAGGCGATGATCAGTCCAGCATTCGGCACCACACATGGACTTGGTCACCCCGACATCTTGCCTGTCCTTCTTCCTAACAATTACATAGTCAATTAGGTGCCAATACTTTGAGCGAGGGTGCATCCAGGAGGTCCTGTTGCGGATAGGAAGTCGAAAAATGGTGTTGGTGACAAGGAGGTTATGTTCTGCGCAAGTGTGGAGGAGAAGAAGTCCATTGCTGTTACAGCGACCCACGCCGTACTTTCCGATAATGCCATTCCAGGAGATGTTATCTGAGCCTACTCTTGCATTAAAGTCACCAAGAATGATGAGCTTATGTGCTTTAGGAACTGATGCAATGACTGCATGTAGTTCTTCGTAAAACGTATCCTTGACGTCATCCTGGTTTGTCATAGTTGGTGCATACGTACTAATGATGGTGGCATGTTTCCTTCCATAAAGCAGCGGGATCTTGACCGTCATGAGTCGGTCATTTATTCCCTTTGGGGGCCCCGCTAACTTGCTGACAATTGCTGTTTTGATTGCAAATCCAACCCCTGCTTCTCGTCATTCTTCAGTTCCTCTTCCGCTCCAATAGAATGTATAACCTGCACCCTTTTCGCAAAGATGGCCCTCGCCTGCAAGTCGAGTTTCACTCAGTGCTGCTATGTCAATGTTGTATCTGGCCAGTTCTCTCCCAATCAGGGCAGTTCGCCTCTCGGGTCTGTTTGCGTTAAAGTCTTTGTCAAGTAGAGTGCGCACATTCCATGCGCCTAGAACGAGGGGGAAAAATCTGTCCTTTCTTTTTCTTATGTGTCGCCCGCTGAAGTAGGGTACACGCCAACCGCGGTAAACTGGTTAGGTTATTGTGGAGCAGGCAATGTTAAGGGCACCTTTTCTAGCCCCTTCCTCATGCCCTGGAGGTGAGCAATGCTTTCCTAAAGAGGGCTGCTCAGTCACTCAGGGGGCTGCCGAATCCCACTGCTGCTCCGATCAGTGGAAGACGACCATATGGCCTGAGCCGCTTGTGTGTAGGTCTGCGACTACGACTGCCAGCGCACTCACGCCTGCCGCTTCGCCGCTCGCCCATCGCTACAGGACTTGTTGTGAGTGGATGGATGAGTGGATGAAAGAGTGACTTGCACAGTGATTTGGTTTAAAGTGAGGAAGAGTTGCGCATTTCGTCGACCTCACTCTCTCGCCTGGGTCCATCTTAATCCAGTGGCAAGACAAGTCAAGACTACTGGAGATGAAGTCAGGTGCAATGGATGACCATGGCTTTCTACGTGCCTCGCCATGCTCCGGACGCTCCACAGCGCGTTGCTGGTAATCGCCATCATGCCCGTTGAACCAACAGGTGGCTTCTTCCGCGCAGTCTACCGAATCCAGTCTTCGCATGCATGGGTAGGCAAACCCTAACTCACCGAAGGTTTATAACCAGTCGGCTACCCTCACCTAGTTTAGCCGGCCTGTCAAAGCTGTTTCCCGGGGGGTGGCCGCTGTCGCATGCTGACAGCTACGAGGAGCCACAGGTGAGAGCTGGATGCCAGGTTTGGACCAAAGGTGGCCGAGCTGCCCTGAAAAGGGCATGACAGCTCCTTAACCAGAGGTACTACCACTACCTGACATCCCAAACCCCCCGGCTATATATATAAATATCCTCAAGCCATAATCCTCTTTCAGCTCTCCATGGATCCTGGTGCTACCTCTGCTATTGGTTCCTTGTAAAGAAACGCACACCGAAACCGTCACCAGCTCTTACAGTGGTGATTTATGTGGCACGTTATTGTACATGCTAGGGTGTCTAGCCTCTAACACAACTGTACATCAGGAAGCAGTTCATATATGGAAATGCGCATATAAAATAAGAAAATGTACAACTTACCTTTTCACTATGAATGGGTTAAATTATCCAGACTTTGATGCACGGAATTGCCGTCTTTCCCCGGCATGCAGTGGTTACTTGTTTAAATTATATTCTTAACTTTTATCACTTGAGGAAGATCTCTTCTGACTTGTGGCTCTAAGTGTAATTAATAGAAGTTTTATACTTCTACCTTTATAAGCTACTTCTAAGAACTGTGACACGTATTATAATGGAATCCGTATTACTAATTCCTATCCTGACGTCTTGTCTCCTTCATATTCATATCCACAACCCTCCACTCCCAAAGGAGCATAGGCCTTCAACAAACACATACCAAGTCCTCCTGTCACGTGCAATCATCTCAAGCTCTTCCCACGTTCTCTTCTTCATTTTCACCTCTTTTTGCAGCTCTCTTCTGCATGTGCTTCTTGGTCTACCCCTGCCTCTCTTGCCATGGGGGTTCCAGAACAAGAACTGCCTTGTAATGGTATCCACAGGTTTTCTCAGTGTGTCTTATCCAACGCCATCCTCTTCTTCTCATCTCTTGTTCCACTGGCACTAGTCTGGTTCTTGTCATCAGTTCAACGTTGGTAACCTTGTCATACCATTTTCATGCCTCTATTTTACGCAAGCAACCATTTATAAAAGTCTGTAGCTTTTTGGTTGTTGTCTTTGTTGTTCTGCATGTCTCAGAGCCATATATTAGGATTGACTTCACATTTGATTTGAAGATTCTTATTTTCGTGTTGGTTTATAACTTCTCTGGATCTCCATATATTTCTCAACGCAAAGAAAGCTCCTCTTGCTTTTTGTATTCTTATTTTGATATCACTGTCTGTCCCTCCAACTTTGTCTATATTGCTGCCAAGATATGTGTACGATTCTACATCTTGTATTGGTGTTTCTCAAAGTTCAAACTTGTTATCATTAGCTGCATTTATTCTCATTATTTTTGTCTTTTACATGTGTATTCTCAGACCCAATTTCTGTGACCTCTCATCGAGTGTTTCCAATTTGTCCTGCATCTGATTACGGTTATGGGACAGAAGAGACAATTCATCAGAAAAATCCAGATCATCCAACTGCTTAGTCAGAATCCACAGGATTCCATTTCTTTTGTGTGTTGTCGATGTTCTCATAACCCAGTCTATTGCTAGTAAGAAAAAAAAATGGAGATAAGAGGCATCCCTGTCGCACTCCCGTTTTTATCCTAAACGGTTCTGTAAGCTATTCTCCATGAAGAACTCTGCATGTTATGTCTTCGTATGTTTTCTTTATTAAGTTAATTATCTTCATGGGAACTCCATAATGTCTCACCCATTTCCAAAGTGATTCTCTGCCTACACTGTCAAATGCCTTTTCGTGGTCCACAAATCCGATGTATAGTGGCGAATTCTATCCAAAACTTGTTCAACTATTATTCTCAAAGTGGCTTTCTGGTCTGAACAGGATCTGTTTTGTCGACAACCTGCTTGTTCATCTCTCACTTTCTTGTCTGTGGACTCTTTTAATCTCTGGTCTTCTTGATGAAGATGAAAATGCAGTGGGGAATCTTCGAAGCTCCCAGGTTTTTTTTAAATTACAATTTTGCCAACGCAAATCTCAATCTAGCTAGGTGGAAAGTAATCACTATTTAGTTCTGGATAATTTATAATTTTAAGCCAACCACAGGATATGGCATCTTCTTCTAGTAAATTTTGCTACGTGATTTCGTCTGTAATAAAGGACTAGTTGCTCGTCTACAGGTATGGTTAGTATTACTAATTATTGACATTGCCATATGTGGTAAATGTAACTAATTGTTACCTTCACCGAAAAAAGTATGTCATACAGCTTGTGCTAATTCTTCAGGATTATTGTTATGAAGACAGTCTTAAGGATGGGATATGTGTGCAAGTCATGCCCGCACAATAATACTCGTTACCTTAGATGACTATCTTACACCCAAGCTGATTAGAAACACTTACGACATCTAAATGTGGTGTTAGACAGCTTTATTACCGACAAGGATGCTCACAGACTATCCTTTTAGTTTATTATACAAACATAGCAGTCTTGACGGAAGCAATCACGCTTATAAATCGTTTGTTTGCGTTTTCTGTAAACACTCGTTGACGAACAAAGAGGTATTATTTTGGTTGTAATGTGTATTGACCCCCGCCTTCGCTAAGTGGTGACTGGGCAAAATCAGGAAGATACACATGGCATGATTGGTCAAACGCTAAAAAATTCGATAGTCCCTTGATTGAGAGATGATTCCCTGTGAAAACTAACATGGAGTAGAGTAGAATTAAAAATTTTGGAAGATTTCGTACAGCTTGGCTCTAATTTAATGCGTTGCATACAAGCTCGTCCATATCATTGTCGTACGGAAGGTTAATTGTTTTATTTTTTTGCCCCGTCTAAGTAGAGTGGAAGTCGACAAATACCCGAGAAGGTATAGAAATAGATTTTTCACAGGGGGTAGAATTGAGGAAAAGATATGTCTCTGGAGTGATTTGGTTATCTCCTCCTGCGTACCCGAACGACTGTACTTTGTTGCAAGACAGCTTTTAACTCCCCTATCAAGAATAGATAAATTTCTCTTCACACACAGCTATGTGACCACAAGACACACAAACGTGAAAAAATTAAAGATAAATGGGTGTGGGTCTGACCAAAAAACAAAGGTCAGTTTCTTTGTACTTTGTTATCATTTAAACTCGACAACATCAAATTATATAAAGAAAAGATATGAAATAAAGCAGAAAATGTGCACCCTCCGCCGAATGGAGAAAAAAACCCAAAAATTATTACACCTGCAGAGCTGGTAATAAGCATAATTTTTGTTGTGGCCTGAATGCTCTGCTTCCCACTTACTCCTGTATCTGCACTTGGCAAAACTCTAGGCCTCTTCATAAGTTAGAATTTGTTATTGGTGATAAATAACTTCAAAAACAAAATCTAGCAGTGCTTTATTCATAAAATAGAACACAACTACTTTATGATATGATCACGAAAACTCCAGAAAGTATAAAACAAAACAGCTACATAAAAGCATGATTCATTCATACAAATTTTTTTTAAAAATGTCTCCTTGACTGTCGTTGAAACTTCCCACCACACCTGCCATCCTCTCACGCCGCATCAGCGCAACACCGTTTGGAAACCACTGGTCTAGATATATAGCTCTTGCTGTTTCTGTGCCATTACTTAATGGCAGGATGCTATTCTTTTGCTTTTCTTTTATATATAAAGCATTTTCTCCGGACAGCAATGAGTAATTCAAACATCTATATCTCAAAGTGAGATGCTAAGCGATACAAGAGGATTATATCGTTTACAAATTATGACACTCAGTGCATAACACCGCTATGTTTAAAATGTATTTTTCAGATTGTATCACATTGTTGTATCGCATAACTTCATTAAAAAAACAAACAGTATTCTAAACACGTTCTAACGAATAAAAACTATACGCCAAGGTTTGGTAAAAATTACGTCTTGTTAAGTAGTTAACACTTGCGCCAAAGCAAGACAAAGCCTGACTTTAAATTCACCCCAGTGATGACGTAAGATCATTATAAAAGACAAAATGTTATTATAAATTACCTTGTGTAATAATTTATTATACTTGGTAAATTCTTTTCATTAATGTACTAAATAAATGAGTATTTTTATCATCTTGTAGACCTCGCTGTAAATTTTAATGAAATTATTTGTTCTGATATTTGCATATTCGTATAAAAGAAGAGTTAGAATATTACTTCTGTGATATGTTATTGTAGTCTGCGTTTTTGTGTAGCACTGAACTACTAAAGTAGGTTGGGGGCAAGTCATCTATCGAGCTCCAGATCGTTATCAAACTATATCTCCTCTGAGGAAGTGTGATGAAGGTACCCACATTAAATTCTAACAAAGCTATCGGCAGTAAACTTTCATCTATACTCACTCTAGTAAGTATTTTGTGAGTAGGTTATTTTTATATCCTTCCAACATATCACCTACCTGTCAAAATCATACAGACCACTACTGCAGGTTTAGGAGATCATGTCACATTTACAAAGCCGTGTTTGCTATGGAGCTCCAAAGGTACATTTGTTATAAAAATGTGGTGACAGTATACTATGATATCATCAATCAATACCCTTTAGCTCCCAAAGGAGCATAAGCCTTTAACAAACACATGCCAAAGTCCTTCTGTCACGTGCCATCAGCTCAAGTTCTTTCACCATTTTCCTCATTAGTTTCCCTTCTGTCCCCAGCTGTCTTCTCCACGTTGTTTGGGGATAATGTGATATAACAGTATCAATGATACCCGTGGCCGTTGTTATCCAATACCATAATTCCCGCCGTAAGTACGTCGGTCGATCACATCATGCACACCACCATTTGCACACTTTTCTATTTTCGAGAGAGTACATTAGATTTCAACAACAGCTAAGGGGTGCAACTGTGGTTGAAAGTTAGACAATAGTTGTATTGTTTCTCCTATGTACTCTCCCGAAGAAAAAAAAAGTGCGAAAATGACGGCGTGCATGAACAGTTTGATATGGAAAGTCAAGATCTTAAAAGATGCATGAACAATTACGAGACATGTTGTCATAAAATAAATGTTAGTTATTTAGTCAATTGCCGGTCCATTAGATCCTTATCACTGCTCCACATATCATTAAGGAAGGTTACTCCATGTCTTCATATTTAATACATCCATGTAGTTTTCACTACAAATATCTAATGGCGGTCGCCTGCAATGAAATGACCACAGTAGTAATAGTACCGTCTGTAATAAATGTAACAGAAACAACACACTGTAATTAAAAACCTGTCAATTTTGACGGGTTATTGCTAGTTAATATATAATTCTTCTCCTTGTGCCTTTCAACTCTATAAGGAGCCTTGACCTTCAACAAACTTATGCCAAGTCTGATGTCACGTGACAACATAGACCTTCAACAAACTTATGACCTAGATATTTTGTTTTAAGATATTTCCATTTATTCTTCATCCCCGTCACGTCTATCTCCAGTTCTCTTGTCCGTGCTCCCTCTCTTACGTTGGAGATTCCAGAACAAGGACTATCTGATAGTGGCTATCAACAGGTTTTCTCTGTGTGTTTCCTTTCAATTTCCTGTGTCTTCTTCTCATCTCTTGTTCCACTGACGCTTGTCTAGTTCGAGTCATCATGTCAACATTACTAATCTTGTCGAACAAATACAATTCTTATGTTCTACGTAAGCATCCATTTATGAAAGTCTGTAGCTTTTTAGTTGTTATTTTTGTTATTCTCCATGTTTCAGAGCCATACAATAGGACTGACTTGACATTTCAACTGATCAATGTGAGTTTTGTGATGAATTTGATTTCTTTTGGTCTGCTTATTTTTTCGAATGCACATACATCTTCTTTAGAATTGTGTATTCTTATTTTGATATCAGTGTCTATCTCCCCAGATGTGTCTATATTGCTGCCAAGGTATATCACGGCTGTTCGCCAGCGATCTTTTAGTTGTTTCCCTTTGTTCCCTGACCGCGCTATTTATAGCTTCTAGACAGAGGTCACGTGGTCAACTTCCTAATCGGAAACAAATGTGGCGATGTTTACTTTTGATAGGGCTTAATTAATGCTTTTAAGCTACTTTATTACTATAAATACCGGCTTTAATTTTGCGTAAAGCTAGACTAGAAATGTTAGAGTAAATTTTAGAACAAGAACAAACATTTTATCACAATTAGAACAGAAGATATAATAGTCTGAAATAGTGTAAAATTTAAGTTTTTTTATATTTTGTTATGGTTTGTTTCTAATGTAATTTACACTAAAACGGTCACAATCAACATGCATAACAAATTACAGAAATCAAAAGTAGAAAACCTGCAGAAAATGGACATCAAAGTTTTGTTTTGGTTTCATGCGTCAAACATTAATTATTGAAACATTAAATTGCAAGTCGACACTTATTACCTTAAAATAACACACCCAATTGTCCCCAAAACATGAGAGCTAACAATTATCTCAATCATACATCACGATGGTCATGTAAAAATGAGTATGGTCATGGGTAAAACGAAATGTTCAATTTAATAAATAAATAGGTGTATTTAATAAATACATCTATTAAATGATTTCCACACTCTGTTATTTCTGTCACTCTCACGCAACAACTGCCATAATTTGCTCTAGCCCCAAAATTTCGCTCAATTATCATTCACACTTCCTTTTTATAATGAGGAATCTGTACATTCACAGATGGAGAAATTTGTAACAAATGAGTTTCCATTATAAATTTTAATTGTGAAGTTACATTTTTAATACCGCTGGCACGTCTTTCAATTTTGGAAATAGTGGAATGTACAAATTCTCCTCCTTGCTCTCCATGCATGCCCATTCCAAAGCCATGAGTTCTGATCCAGTCTGCGCAATGTTTTTCTAATATGTGCTGTTTAGGAATTGTCTTACTGGGGAATAGCTTTCTGAACAAAGACATATAAGTCTCTATTAATGCTGTTATTGATTCTTTACTAATTGGTTTACTGTGTGATATTTTGTTGTGTACTTTCTATAATGCTTCTTTCAGTGAGTTGAATTATTCTTGGGCAATAAAAGCTATGTCAGTTATATCTTGTTTGTTTGTAATTTTCATTGTTTGTGTAATGATTGCTCTTGTAAGATCTTTATAAACTTTTTGTGTGAGATATCTGTGGCAGTGATTCCCTATGAATTCTCTGCTATGATAAGCCTGTGGTATGATTTTGTGTTTGGCTAGTACCTTGTCCAAGTGTGAGCAAACTGGACCAGACCTAGCACACAGATCTTGAAACTGAAGTTTGGCCAGCGCATCTTGTGCATTTTAAAGTTTAACTTAAAAACTATCTGTCTCCTCCTTATCCTCACAAAGCACTATTGTACGTCTCAATGAACGTTACGGAACCAATGGCAGTGCCGAGGATAGACTTCGGAGTGGCCAACCACGAGTTACTACCCCTGCGCAAGATCGTCATATTGTGCTGAGTCACCTAAGGAATCGTTCTCTCCCGGCAAGTCAAACAGCAAGAGCAATAGTGGGTAGACGTGCAAGTCTCTCGAATGACAGTCATACGACGACTCAGAGATACAGGCCTTACTGCAAGACGACCTTATGTTGGGCCAAACCTGATTCACAGACATCGTTAGCAGCGCCTGCAATGGGCAGAGCAACATGTCAGATGGACTAGACTGCAGTGGAATGCTGTCCCATTCACAGACGATGGCAGATTCAACATATCCTTTGCTGATGGACGCATGCGGATTTGGCGACGGTGTGAAGAGCGCTTTGCAGATTGCTGTGTTAGTCAGCACAACCGATTTGGAGGTGGCAGTATTCACATTTGGGGAGGCTTCAGTTTTCACCATCGCTTGCCTCTTCACGTCTTCCGTGGAACTGTTAATGTTTCTGGATGCATTGGTTGCTCCTGCGTTCACAAATTATCCAGACTTGCAGCTTCTCCAGTAGAATAACGCACGTGCGCACACCGCATGCATTACGCAGCAATATCTACAGCAGCAGACCATTGTGACGATTGATTGGCTTGTCCTATCACCAGACATGTCTCCTATAGAACATCTGTGGGACGAGCTTAGACGCAGAGTCTACAGGCAACGTTCTCCAGCTAATCTGCAACAGCTCGAATCCGCTCTTACACGTGAATGGGACTTGATTGCCCGGAATTTACTTCAGAGACTTGTGCGTTCCATGCGGAGCCGCTGCCAAGGTTGTTTGCAGGCACACGGTGGGCATACCAGATACTGAGGATAGTGTGAATGCATTTTTTAAAATTTGGTTGCATTTTTGGTTTTCTCCCTTGCCTGCACAGAATGCAATGAATTTCATAACAATCAAATTTACAAATTAATGACCAGCAAGGATTCATAGAAAAATGAATAAAGATTCCAAATATGTAAACTTGTAAACACTTATATTTACATTTCACATTCTGTTCCTGGATTATACAGTTGGTGCGTTTTTAATGTGCTTCAGTATATATTGCCCCTAAGGTAGCAGGTGCTCAGGCGTTAGTGGGACACCTGCATAGAGGAGCAGACAACTCATAATAAATGACAAGAGAATTCTCTTGGGAATGCAACTTCAAGAAGATTTTGAGTAACATGTTGAAATGGTTACACCGAATTTCCCAAGCATCAGCACGTTTCGAGCGACTTTTCCTGCCGTAAGTCTGGCGTAATAGTGGTTCCTGAAAAATGGGAAAGCGAAAGCCGTCTCCAGTGTCAAAGAACCAGGAACGTTTTTACCGGCCGTGTATCTGCATAATATGATGCCATTCCATGGAGCACCGAGTTGGGGTCCCGGGGAAATAAACTGCACTCAAAGACAGACCGCAATGTGGGTGAATGTAATAGGATTTGCACGTGGACAGCGAAGGCGGCTAACTTCCCTGGTCTCAAAGAAACAATACGGAGAGTTGTAAACGCTTCAAAGATTACTCTGACCAACTTAATAGACAAGAGGAGGGAACCTGTCCTAGTAAGAGTGACAGCGATTACTCCCCCTTTCACCTACAGAAGATACATTAGAGAAAAGAAATGCGAGTAGTAGTAACAGTCAAGAAGAAATGAGAGGTGGGGGTGTTGCTCAACCCCGTGCCCAACAATTTATTACCCAACTTCGTCACTCTGATTCATACGAAAGAAGTTCTCTCTATAATTAAATCGACTAGTAATTTGTAAATACATATAACAAGTTTAATAATCAATTATTGTTTAGCACGAGTAAATAAATAAGGGATGTGAATGAATTTACACTATATAGTATTTCCTCATCGAAAACTGGTGAGGGTTGTTTAACGTGATGGTGATAATTATACCTATTGGTTAGATACTGACACTGGTTTGCTAACTGCTCCGTCAATTATCTACTTCTGTGCTGAGGGCACGTCCCAGATGAAGTTGCAGTGGTAACCGCTTCTATCGAGACGGCAAGGATCTTCATAAATGGTCACAAAGAGGCATCTAGCGAAGATCACAAGCTCTTGATCCATAGACTAACATTAAGCTGGTAGCCCACACTGTTATCTAAAACTTGCACCACAAACTGGTATCTCCAACTTGTACCACAAACTTAAGAAGAAACAAATGTGTCTGCTAAGTACTATACTGTTCAAAATAAGAAACGCATAGCTACTAAAGGCATACAGATAGCCATAATTTTGACATTCAATAACTTTTTTAATTTAATGTGTTAATTGTTCAAATTGCACTCAAGAATACCTTAGTGTTCAACCAATCAATTGACAGTGGTTTTGCATCTGGGTCACGAGAGTTTTTTGGCGTACGGGCTTTCCCGTTAGTATGGTGTGTGGCCTCCTCTTGCATCGATCAGCGACTGGCATCTCCTGGGCATGGATGCGATCAGACGCCTGATGTGGGCCTGTGGGATGGTTGCCCACTCTTCCTGGAGTGCCTGGAACAGATCACGACGATTGGCTGGAGCACGTCTAGGCGACAAACACGTCTATGCAGCTCATCCCACAGGTGCTCAATCGGACTCATGTCTGAAGACTGGGATGGCCAGGGAAGGGTGAGAATGTTGTTGGCAGTCAGGAACTGCGTCGTCAACCGTGCACAAGGGGTCTGGCGTTGTCCTGTTGAAACACAGACCTTTGGGCAGCCAAAAGTGGAAGGACATGGGGTCGACATATACAACTATTATATGGACTTAGTGTACTGAACTGAGATCAGCTGTGAAGGTAGTCCTATATCTATTAAGAGTAGCCGCCTGGTATTATAAGATAACCTTACTTTGCCTACCACTATATCTAATAAAATATCTCAGTCAGAATTATTCTGGAATAGTGTGATGACTACGTTATGTGTCTAGGGTATGTGTATGATGAAGTGTAAGTCACAACAACAGACAGATAAACAATTTAATTTAATCCACTACTCTTGACAACACTGTGACACTCACATACATATAACACTCTATGAGAATATCTAAAGGAGTCACTGATAACTTTTCAAATAACAATATGTATTCATGGTTATCATAAAGGTATATGTGTCCTGATTCAATTACAAAGGAACCAGGAATCACAATCAATTTTAATTACAAGTATATGTACAGACTTTATCAATATGAATATTGTAGTGACATATATTATTAAAATATCCTATGTGTGTCAGTTGTGTAGTGGTAATATGAGGTAATACTGGTTTTGTTTTGTTCAAGCTCTGTTGGTATTTGTCATCATGACTTCAATAGTTTGTCTTTTGGGACTAGTGAATTGGATAGAGATGTTTCTCAGTTCCTGATATTAAGACAATTAAATTCCCCTCTGAATGTTATTTTTACAAAGTCATTTCAAGATGAGGGGACATAATGTTGAGCTCAGCTGGCCAAATCAGCTTATCTTGCGTGATGGCGGCAGGAAAAAAGAAGGAAAGTGGGACTCCTCTGCTCGGAATTACTTCGAACAATTCTCCTCTGGGCTCTGGAGACACCTCACTTATGGCTAAAAAGACCAAGGAGTATGCTGTCCGACTCAGGATTCAGCAAAGCTCTGACCAGGTGCTGCTCACTACCATCAAGACCACTGTCCCTGAAATCAAGAAGGATGTACCTTCTACTTCATAACTAACTTATACTCGAGTTCTACACTGAGCACAAATACATCAAAAACATTGAGGTTCAGAGCAGAGCGTTTTAGGCCAACTGGTCACCTTCAACTGAAATACTAATTGATACTCTAGTTTTTTGAGCACAATACAACCAGTGAAAATTTAGCCTCCTTAATGGTTACCATCGAAATACTTTTCTGCACTCTCCCTGGGTCAGCTCTGCACTTACATTTTCTTTCTAGTCTTTTAATCATCATCACAGGTGTCAGTGTACTATTTGGCCAGTCCTTGCCGTTTTTACTTGCCCCTCATTCCCGACACCCTCTGCTTTCAGTGCTGGAGCATTATAGGCTTTATCTCCTGTTTGCCACTGAACTACACATATATATACAGGCATAAATTAACAATTTACATTCAATTTTCATTAAAAGATACTGAATGGTTCAAGCTTACCACAATTTCATGGAAATAAACACAGATACGTTGATTAGCAATGAATTCTGGCACAATTACTGGCACAAATTCCCATCTGCTTATGTTCCAGGCTTTTATTTAACTCAAATATGAGCTGGCTTCAACGCACTGTTGCTTTATCAAGATTATTTGCACTAGTGGTCTCGAACTAACGCTCCTCCTAAGAGTGTGAGTATATATCAGCGAGTCTAGCCAATGAGGCCACGTTTCGACAAGTGTTTTTTTTGAAAAAAAATGTTACCTTTTCACGTCTCCACTAACAACGAAAGATAGTATTTATAGCCCGACCAATCGTGGTTAGTCTTTCATTTGTTGCGCTCCAATCAATTTGGAGTTTAAATGGTAGGCTAATTCTGTAACGTAAGATTTTTTTCAAACACGTTATAAAAAAATTTTATGAGCAGAAATGATTCCATGCTGTCAGGCATCCCCACTATTTTATTTTGGGTATAATTTATTAATTCCTGGACTATTTGCGTAACGTTTTACATATTCTTTGTCAGCAAGCCCTAAGGAACCCAAATATCCCAAATTTAAAAAGAGCTTACGTGGCTTGCGTTCAAAAATATGCAATTCCTTACTACCTCCTCCTGTTTCGAAGATTGTGCTGTTCTGGGGTACTGTAATGTTTTCAAACGTAAACCCATCTATTGTTATCCTTCCGAATAATCTTTCTTTTATGATTTTAAAACCTAACTCTGGGAAGGGTAGTGAATTTATCACTGTTCGTCTGAAAAAAAAGTTAGTGCATGTAGTCTTACACGCGTGATGGCAGCATTTGTGTATCGCGCGACGCGTGTTGCATGCGTTCCTGACCTCATTTCCAATTCATGCCCTCCCTCTCTCTTTAAGAATCCTTTAGTTTCCATCTGTTCGTTTTTGGTAGTCGCAGTAATAATTAATGTTAGGATTAATATTAGGTCATTACGCAGTCCCCTGCCTCTCAATGTTTTTTCCAAGCAAAAAAATACAGCACCACGTATTTCATTGTCAAAGAAAGCGGGTATAAATTACAGTAAGCTTTTACTATCAACGTTTGGGGAAAGCGTTACAATTTGTCAGCAGACGAAGCAAGAATCAATCACGTGAAACGTTACAATTTTTCGAGTACAAGGGGAAAAATTTCGAGTATACATATTCTTTGTGTAAGCACTGTTATTTACGACCATTGCTATTTCTTCCTTTATTAATTATTTTATTTTGTTAGGCTCATATATTTAACCTAATAATTTTATAATAGTGTGGATTAGAATATTTCCACGACACTCACCTCCCCTCTTAAAACAGACATTATATGTCAGTCCTTTATTCTATATACACATAGAGAAAGTGAGATTTATTATTTTTTTCTGTGGTATCTTGGGTTTAAGGTGATTCTCATCGCAACACGGGATGGCGGCCCTAGTGCTTAAAAAAATCCGCTCCGCCCAATCTAAATTTGTTTTTTCCAGATATATACTCAATGCTAAAATTATATGGAGCCAAAAGTAAAGACCATCGGAGTAACCTGGAGTTCTCATGCCTAGCCTGTGCTAGAAACGATAAAGGTTTGTGGTCTGTTTGCAACTTGAATCCCTTCCCATATAGATAAATATTGAATTTCTTTATCGCCCATATTACTGCAAGACATTCTTTTTCGCTAGTTGAGTAGTTGATTTCAGCTTTATTCAACTTTCTGCTAGCATATGCCACTGGGCTTAATTCCCCATCCAATGCATCTGATTTCTGTAGTAGAGTTGCACCTAACCCAATATTACTTGCATCCGTCCTTACTATGAATTCTTGATGACTTAAGTCAGGTAATTTCAAAATGGGTTTACTTGTGAGCTTTTCCTTCAATTCTTGGTAAGTCATTTCACATTGTGGTGTCCATGTAATGCGATCTGGATGTCCTTTTACGTGTCAATTCAGTTAACGGTGCACATATGGAATTAAAGTTTTTGATATACTTCTGGTAGAAACCACATAAGGAGACAAAGGATCTCACGTCCTTCTTGGTTTGTGGTCTCGGGGCTTTCTGTAGTTTCTCTAAATTCTTTGGGTCAGGGGTCATGTTTCCCTGATAAACTGTGTGTCCCAAAAATTCCAATTCTTTACATCCAACGCAACATTTGGTTGGTCGGGCTGTTAAATTTGCCTCCCTAAGTCGATCAAACAGCATGTTCAGAGAGTCAATGTGTTCCTCAAATGTTTCTGTTGCTATAAGGATATCATCCATAAAATTTGTTATACAGGGATTATTCAGAGGATCCAATAATTTTCTCATCATTCTAGAGAAGACACTAGGCGCATTCTTCAATCCAAATGGCAATCTATTAAACTCATAGTGTCCTTCTGAGGTACTAAAAGCTAGGGATGGTCTAACCTCAGGCTTTACTGGAATCTGATAGTATCCTTTACTCAGATCCACTTTTGAGAACTATTTAGCTTTATTTAGCCTGGCAAACAGCTGATTTGTATCCGGCAATGGATCCACCTGTCCTTCTGTAATAGCATTCAGTCTCCTGTAATCTATACAGAGTCTATGTTCTCCAGAGGGCTTCCTTAAGAGTACCACACCGGAACTATACGAAGACTCACTGTGCGAAATAATTCCTTCCTTCAATAGATAGTCTATCTCTTCCTTCAAAGCTTTCTCCTTAGCAAACGGAATCGAATATGGTTTCATACAGACAGGTGTGGAGTCTATTAGTTTCATATCATATTCCAATAGGTTTGTATGCCCTGGTCGGTCTGTTAACACCTCTGCATGATTATTTAGAACCTGTTGCACTCTCTCTTTCTGAGTTTTCGTTAAATGTGTACTGATTTTCACCTGTGCTGCTGTCTCACAGGGGTGTAGTGGATACTCAAATGATGAAAGTGGTTCCTTTTTCATCTCCATGGCGATGGACAAGGTCAACAAGTGTGTCTCTTCCTGATGTTCTCTTTCCAAATATTTCTTCAGGAGATTCACATGATAGATTTTTTTCTTTCCCCTTCTTATCTATCTTATAATTTGTTCTAGACACCTTCTCTAAAACTGTATATGGACCCTGCCATCCAATTTGTAACTTATTCTGACTCCCAGGCAAAAGAAGCAGTACTTTCTCTCCCACAGCCAAATTTCTGTCTTTCGCTTTTCTGTTATAATAGGCAGCATGTTTCTTCCTGGCTTGTTTCAAATTTTCATTGGCAAGTTTCCAGCCAGTTTTTAAACGAGTGGTCAGCTCATTCACATATTGGTATGAAGATGTAATGTTTTCCTCTGCCTTTTCATCAGTCCACGTTCTTAACATAGCTACATGTGGACCTTTAATTGTGTGGACCTATTTGTCCATGCACCGGTATGGTCTCTTCCACTCGAAGCTTTATAGTGATGATTTTTCCTCCCAGAATTATCATTCACAAAACGACCGCTACCAATTCTTTTGGGGCTTTCTCCCCACTTAAAATTCTTGATGAGAGATTTCCTCCCTACATCCTCTTCCTCCAGTTTTTTTAAGTCCGATTGAGGGATTTTCGGCTTATCCTGGGGTAAGACATCTTTTTGCACTCTCCGCATAGTGGCCATTGTATAACGGTTAAGTGAAGTTTTTCCGTGTAAATGTGCTTCTCATTCCATTTGGTCCACTTTATCAAATCTATTTTTCTTTTTATTATCAGGCCTAATTTTGCCCCTTGGCGTGTCCAGGTCCTGATCCATGTTCCCACTTGTGGGTGTTCCCTCATGTGCTATGCTACACCTTTCTACAAAATTCTCAATGTCCCATCTTGCTTTGGGCCAATAATAATTGTGAGCCACCTTTTGAATGATGGTACCTATTTTCTCATGGTCCCCATCTGGTTTCACATGTAGGCTCCTTATTAAGTCTGCCCTATATCTTTTAGGAAGTACCAGCTGTCCCTGACCTTTGGATCTAGCTCCAGTCTTCCTATACATCAACTTGTTTTTCATGTAAAAATCTCCCTTGCCTGGAGTTGTATGACAAGTTGACAATTTTCTGAAACAAGGCTTGAGTGTTTTATCCCCAGCCTGTGCCTTCCTCATCTCTTCTGGAGTGGTATCCAACATAATATCCTCCTCCTGTCTTGAGGTCGACCTGACCTGAAGGGTTGCCATATACACAGGTTTCCTTCTGCAACGGTCAGTGTCAGGATTGTCCATCTGACAATTCTTACACCACCTTTTTCCTTGGTTGAAAGATTTTCTTTCATCATATTTCCTTTCATCGAATTGTGGGAATTTATTTTTATTGTCATACCGTGGCCTATCAAATTGGTGCTTACCTTTATTTTGATCCTTAGGATCAAATTTATTAAAGTTCTGTGGTGCCCTAAAGTTATCCACTTGTTTCTTTTTATTACCTGTTACCTCTGCTTGAGCTGCTTGATACCTTTCAGCAACATTTAGCAACTCATCCAGCCTCTCTGCACCTTGTTCCATGAGAAACTTTCTCAGGTCTGGAGCCATGGACTCTCTTAGTTGCTCTATAAGGACCATTTCCTTAAGATCTTGGGTTTTCCCCAGAGAAGTCCATTTCTCCAAGTATGTCTCTATTCGTGCAGAGAACTGGTGATAGGTTTCACCTGACAGTAGTTTAGCATTCCTAAATTTTTTCCTATAAAATTCTGCATTCTTTTCATACCTTAACAAAAGAGCCTGCTTTAGCATGTCATAATTTTCCTGATCACCTCTGCTCATTTTTGCAAAAAAAAACTTCATAAGCTGCCCCACGAAGTCCCTGAGATAACTTTAAGCTCCACCTTTCTCTCTCTAACCCATACGTGGTAGCTAATAGCTCATACCTATTTAGGTAGCTCTCAATATCATCGTCTTTCTCAACAAAATGATCTAAATGAAAATTCATAGCTGAGGTTGAGGCTCCTTGGCTAGCAGTGGCATCAGAGGCAAAGGGACTGGCACCATTTTCAGGAGCATGGCCTTGAAACTCAAATTCCCTTAGTCGTAACTCATGTTCCCTTTGTAATCTTTTATCTTCTGCTTCCCTTTCTGCAGCTAATTTCTTGTCTTCCCTTTCTGCAGCTAATTTCTTCTCTTCCCTTTCTGCAGCTAATTTCTTCTCTTCCCTTTCTGCAGCTAATTTCTTCTCTTCCCTTTCTGCAGCTAATTTCTTCTCTTCCCTTTCTGCAGCCAATCTTCTTTCTTCTCTTTCTGCCTCCAATTTCTTAGCCTCAGCCTCAATCTGCAACCTCTTAGTCTCAGCCTCAGCCTCAAATTGCAACCTCTTAGTCTCAGCCTCTAACTTTCTTTCGGCCTCTTTTTCTAATCTTCTTTCTTCGCGTTCAATAAATTTGTCACATTCCGTAGTGACATAGGCAACCATAACTTGCCCATCTAATCCTAACTCTTTTGCAGTCTGAACAGCAGCAGATCGAAACTTGGCCAGGTCCGCCATTGTCTATCAGGTAAATTTCTACAATGTCTAACCAACAATTCAAATTCTAAATATATATAATGGACAACACAGGCACCGTGAGCTCAACCTTATTTAATTCCACCCAAGGATACCTTTTAATTCTTATATTCCCTGAAGTGAATTACCCCCAATATTTTTAATAGGGAAAGATTCAAAATCCCAAGAGCGAGACCCCAATATATGTGGTGAAGTGGGATGTTATAAATATTTATATGGGGACTTAGTGTACTGACTGAGATCAGCTGTGAAGGTATCTATATCTATTAAGAGTAGTGTATTATAGATAACCTTACTTGCTACCACATATCTATATATCTCAGTCAGAATTATTCTGGAATAGTGTGATGACTACGTTATGTGTCTAGGGTATGAGTATGGTGAAGTGTAAGTCACAACAACAGACAGATAAACAATTTAATTTAATCCACTACTCTTGATATGTGTCCTGATTCAAATACAAAGGAACCAGGAATCACAATCAATTTTAATTACAAGTATATGTACAGACTTTATCAATATGAATATTGTAGTGACATATATTATTAAAATATCCTATGTGTGTCAGTTGTGTAGTGGTAATATGAGGTAATACTGGTTTTGTTTTGTTCAAGCTCTGTTGGTATTTGTCATCATGACTTCAATAGTTTGTCTTTTGGGACTAGTATTGGATATGTTCTCAGTTCCTGATATTAAGACAATTAAATTCCCCTCTGAATGTTATTTTTACAAAGTCATTTCAAGATGAGGGGGCATAATGTTGAGCTCAGCTGGCCAAATCAGCTTATCTTGCGTGATGGCGGCAGGAAAGGACTCCTCTGCTCGAATTCTCCCCTGGGCTCTGGAGACACCTCACTTATAGCTAAAAAGACCAAGGAGTATGCTGTCCGACTCTGGATTCAGCAAAGCTCTGACCAGGTGCTGCTCAGTACCATCAAGACCACGGTCCCCGAAAACAAGAAGGATGTACCTTCTACTTCATAACTAATTGATACTCTAGTTCTACACTGAGCACAATACAACACAAACATTGAGTTCAGAGCGTTAGGCCAACTGTCAGCTTCATCTGAAATACTTTATACCAGTATTTACCTCCTTAATGGTTACCACGCCTCTGCACTTCCAGCATTATTTCTTTCTAGTCAATCATCCAGGTGTCAGTGTACTATTTGGCCATTCCATGCCGTTTTACTTCCCTCCGACACCCTCTGTTCAGCCTGGAGCATTATAGGCTTTATCTCCTGTTTGCCACTGAACTACACATATATATACAGGCATAAATTAACAATTTACATTCAATTTTCATTAAAAGATACTGAATGGTTCAAGCTTACCACAATTCATAGAATAAACACAGATACGTTGATTAGCAATGAATTCTGGCACATTTACTGGCACAAATTCCCATCTGCTTATGTTCCAGGCTTTTATTTAACCCAAATATGAGCTGGCTTCAACGCACTGTTGCTTTATCAAGATTATTTGCACTAGTGGTCTCGAACTAACGCTCCTAAGTGAGTATATCAGCGAGTCTAGCCAATGAGGCCACGTTTCGACAAGTGTTTGAAAAAATGTTACCTTTTCACGTCTCCCCTAACAACGAAAGATAGTATTTATAGCCCGACCAATCGTGGTTAGTCTTTCATTTGTTGCGCTCCAATCAATTTGGAGTTTACATGGTAGGCTAATTCTGTAACGTAAGATTTTTTTCAAACACGTTATAAAAAAATTTTATGAGCAGAAATGATTCCATGCTGTCAGGCATCCCCACTATTTTATTTTGGGTATAATTTATTAATTCCTGGACTATTTGCGTAACGTTTTACATATTCTTTGTCAGCAAGCCCTAAGGAACCCAAATATCCAAATTTAAAAGAGCTACGTGGCTGCGTTCAAAATATGCAATTCCTTCTACCTCCTGTTTCGAAGATGTGCTGTCTGGGTACTGTAATGTTTTCAAACGTAAACCCATCTATTGTTATCTTTCCTAATAAGCGTTTTTTGTGATTTTAAAACCTAACTCTGGGAAGGGTAGTGAATTTATCACTGTTCGTCTGAAAAAAAGTTAGTGCATGTAGTCTTACACGCGTGATGGCAGCATTTGTGTATCGCGTGACGCGTGTTGCATGCGTTCCTGATTTTCAGCCCTCCCTCTCTCTTTATCCTTTAGTCCATCTGTTCGTTTTGGTAACGCAGTATAATTAATGTTAGGATTAATTTAGGTCATTACGCAGTCTGCCTCTCAATGTTTTTCCAAGAAATACAGCACACGTTTCATTGAAGAAAGCGGGTATAATACAGTAAGCTTTTACTATCAACGTGAAAGCGTTACAATTTGCAGACGAAGCAGAAAACAAGGGGGATTTCGAGTACCTTCTTTGTGACAGCACTGTTATTTACCATTGCTCTTTTCTTTATTAATTTTATTTGTTAGGCTTCATATTTACCTAATAATTTATATATGTGGATTAGAATATTCCACGACACCAGGGACGATGCTGGTTGGCCCAAAGAAGTCGATTTTGGCGATGGCGGCGCGTAAGGACAGGTCCTCGGTGAGGTCGTTGTGCCCAAAGTCCAGCGTCATGCAGTCTATTCCGGACAGTTTGATCAGAGACATGACGTCCTGCAGGCAATGACTGGCAGTTGAGGAAGCTGTTGTAAACCTGTCTCTGAGGTGACGAAGCCAAATAAAGCGATCCTCCACTGCTGTTGTCACTCTGGGTCGTCCACTGCGATGCCGGTCTTCAACTGAGCCAGTGGCTTGGAACCGGTGCCAAAGTCGACTGATGGTACTCTGATGCACGTTTAGATGCCTGGCAACCTGACTTTGACTTTCGCCTGCATGCAGTCGACCAATAGCAATGTTCCTTAAATTTATCGATAGAGACGCCATAAATGACTGCTTGAAAATGAACTGAAATTTTTTTTGTGTAGCGTTATCTTTTTATAGGGTTACAGTTGCGTAGTCAGTGAATAGTGTTCACCCCAAATTTTGTTGCTTTCACGTGACCACAACATGAGCTGTGGTCAAAATTTGCGTCATAAACACTATTGACCACTGCGTTGTAACGATTACAAAAACGAACGCAATTCAGGTCAACACGTGCATTTGACAATGTAAAGAACATTTGAGGCTGGTTTTTATATATCCTAGCACCAAATTTTACTTACAAACTCATAAAAACGCGCCCTCGGATAGCTATGCGTTTCTTTTTTTGAACAGTATAGTTTCCTGACACCAGTCAGGCGCCTTACCGCTATTAGTTCCACAGAACCTTTTCGTCTTTTCACAGTAATTTTACCTTCCCTGATTACAAAACATAAACCAGTGGATTGGATGAAAAATTAGCGTTATTCTCATTTAATTTGATTAAACAATGTGACTGGAAGCGGAAACGTCTTTTTGATGGTTTACGTATATTTAAATATACTGTTCAAAAAAAGAAACGCACAGCTACTGAAGGCACACACATTGCCATAATTTTGACATTCAATAACGTTTTTAATTTAATGAGTTAATTGTTCAAATTGCACACAAGAATACCTTAGGGATCAACCAATCAATTGACAGTTGTTTGGCATCTGGATCACGAGAGTTTTTTGGCGTACGGGCTTTCCCGTTAGTAGGGTGTGTGGCCTCCTCTTGCTTGGTTCAGCGACTGGCATCTCCTGGGCATGGATGCGATCAGACCTCTGATGTAGGCCTGTGGGATGGCTGCCCACTCTTCCTGGAGTGCCTGGAAAAGATCACGACGATTGGCTGGAGCAACGTCTCGGCGACAAACACGTCTATGCAGCTCATCCCACAGGTGCTCAATCGGACTCATGTCTGGAGACAGGGTTTTCAGGGAAGGGTGAGAATGTTGTTTGCAGTAAGGAACTGCGTGGTCAACCGTGCACAATGGGGTCTGGCGTTGTCCTGTTGAAACACAGACCTTTGGGCAGCCAAAAGTGGAAGGACATGGGGTCGAAGAATGTTATTGACGTATCGTTGCGCATTCAAGCCTCCTTCGATGTGCACCAATTGACTCCTTCCGTTGTAACTGATCATTCCCCACACCATTGCAGCTCCATCACTGTGCGGCGGAGCTTCATCAACGCAATTTTGGGCAAAACGTTCATTTCTCCTACGGTAGACCCTACGCCGTCTATCATGACGCTGCAACAAAAAGAAAGATTCGTCACTAAACCAGACACGTCTCCATTGATTGTCAGCTGCCCAGGGACGATGCTGGTTGGCCCAAAGAAGTCGATTTTGGCGATGGCGGCGCGTAAGGACAGGTCCTCGGTGAGGTCGTTGTACCCAAAGTCCAGAGTCATGCAATCTATTCCGGACCGTTTCATCAGACACATGACGTCCTGCAGGCAATGACTGGGCAGTTGAGGAAGCTGTTGTAAACCTGTCTCTGAGGTGACGAAGCCGAATAACGCGATCCTCCGCTGCTGTTGTCACTCTGGGTCGTCCACTGCGATGCCGGTCTTCAACTGAGCCAGTGGCTTGGAACCGGTGCCAAAGTCGACTAATGGTACTATGATGTACGTTTAGATGCCTGGCAACCTGACTTTGACTTTCGCCTGCATGCAGTCGGCCAATAGCAATGTTCCTTAAATTTATCGTTAGAGACGCCATAAATGTCTGCTTGAAAATGAACTGAATTTTTTTTGTGTAGCGTTATCCTTTTATAGGGTTTCAGTTGCGTAGTCAGTGAATAGTGTTCACCCCAAATTTTGTTGCTTTCACGTGCGCGCAACATGAGCTGTGGTCAAAAATTGCGTAATAAACACTATTGACCACAGCGTTGTAACGATTACAAAAACGAACGCAATTCAGGTCAACACGTGCATGTGACACTGTAAAGAACATTTGAGGCTGGTTTTTATATACCCTAGCACCAAATTTTACTTACAAACTCATAAAAACGCGCCTTCGGATAGCTATGCGTTTCTTTTTTTGAACAGTATATATATATGTAAACGTATTAAAATGTTCATATAATAAATATGTACACAATGTTGTCATCATCATCCACTTCCTGCTCCACCTGGAGCCTGGGGCTATCTTTGCTCTTGGTGAGAGAACCGGTATGAACCAGTTACCAGTGCTAGCTGAAGTATTTCATGAGTATCATTATTATGAGCTGAGGTTGCCAGCATATTATGGACATTTACATCAACCAGCAAGGCTTCACATGCAAAATATAAAATGATAGGATGTTCAACTTATCCAGTATCGGGTGATAATTTACAGATGTCTGGCAAAGGAAGATTTCCGCATAATGTTGGGCCACGGGTTATGATTCCGTCTTACGTTAAGGTATTAGTGTTACTTCTGTGACAGCGTCATTTTCGTCATTTTCTCCTTCGTGCTGCGGCAAATCGTGGAAAATCCTCAGCGCCATCTTCGTTATGATCTAAAAATAGAACATTAGTCATGTCTGATGACAGGACAACTGCCAATTAGAGGTAAGCTAAACGCCCGGATGTTAAACGCGCAAAGCTTAGAATTTCAATCTTCTCTGTCATTTCGATTGCTCCACGCCAGGAGAGAAGTCGCCGAACCAGAGTTGAAGTCAAGTTGCCTTGGACATGTGAGTTAATTTAGATAGAATATTATTCGCTAACATTTTGAAGTCTTGATAGTGTTAGAGAGAATATAGGACTATAAGTACACTATTAATTTGGCGTCGTGTTTAAATAATTATATGGTCCATTCAAAGTTATTTATTTCGCGTGCGGTTGGTTTTAGATCTAAATTTATTCGGACATTGCGTGACTGGAGCAGATGGTCCATGTTCAGGAACTATAGCACGTGGCCGGTACTGGAACTGACATATTCAGTTATTACATTTGTGTAAATGAAATTAATAGTTAAGTATTTCCTGTGTGTTTGAGGTTAAGGAAACCCTCAATGATGTTGTGTAAATCCGACACGTAGTCGGTTTGAATAATATTTAATTGTGGCACGATTTATATTGTTATATTTATTAACTACGGTACTGGTGCCGAAATAGTTTACTTTAGTATGGCGAGTGCTGCAATTTATTAATAAATTACAGCTTACTTGAATAAATGTATGTGCTTCGTCAGCAATGTTAGACTGATAATTTGGTGTAAATATTAGTAAGATCGGCTATCGTTAATTTGTGTTCTCTTTCGCAGTTTGAAAGTCATTTTTGCAGTGAAAAATCACAATTGGTTATCTGTAGCGCTTTAAATAGTTTTGTTAAGCCATTATTTCTATAATTTTTAGTATTATAATGTGAGGTTACTGTAGAATGTACAACCCGCGGCTTTAGGTTGGTTGTTAGCGTGGCTGCATGCTGCTTTTGAAAGATGGCGTAACCATGAGAGCACGTGGTATGACTGTGTACCTATTGGTGATTGATCATTGCTGACATAACTAAGTCTCAGACTTAAGGGTCTTTTATTTTTGGTCATGCGCCCTAATATAACCGACTAGGTTGAACGGAACGAGCCTTGCCAAAACGATGCAAAACTTTAAAAAAAAAAAATCATGGCTGACTATGGTGAACGTATGTAGTCTGAATGGTAAGTAAAATTATTTTTGCTATTTATGTTTAACTTAGACATTGTTTTTATATTTTGTTTTTCAGAACGTCCACAAACAATATCTGGGTGTTCGGTAGAATTAAATGTTGTTCTATATAAGGCTTTGTGTTGCTTGAATTGCTAAATCTTCTGCTAAGAGGGTTGCAAACAATCAATAATTGCAACCCCTGTGAAACGATCCTTAATTAAATTTTCTTAGTGACTGGGTCTTGGGTGTTAGGTAGCAAAGTTGACATAAGTTCGCCTTAACCACACCTAGCCCTGTCACACTTCAAATCCTACTATTATTCCGTATATAGGTTCCGAGGACTTTGTTGTTTACAGTATTGTAAAACCGAGTTTTCTTTCTTGTTAATTTAAGAAGATCCTGAATACTTAGTCAAATCCTCTTTATTGAAACCCTACTTGTCTGAAAGCGTCATCTAGAATCAATGGAACACGGTGCCGAAGTCTAACCTCGTTCTACAATATAAATGACTTTTTCACAATCCTCCCATAGTAAATCCTCCACTATTAACGCTACCGCAATTTATATTTCTGCAATTCATATTGTCACAGTATAATATCTACACTTTCATGACATTGTCCTCTAAGCTCGTATCAAACTGCGAGAGGTCACACAATCAACATACTTATAAACGCCATTCACAAAGCGTACACGAAGGCGTGCTGACAATCTCCCTTTTTAATAATAACAATGAAACACGTAGGAATTCAATAATAATAGCAATACATTGTCAGCAATAACCATATGACTGGATCAACAAGTCCTACTACCACTAGACTATACAACAATGCTGTACAAAAGCCAGCAAACATAAAGAGAGCACGATTAATATGCAATGCGGCTTCTAAAGCCAGCCAACTGACATCTTTCTCTGCCAGGCTTCCTGTTCACTCCATTCCATTGCACCCCTTTGCACCATTTTCTTTGAAAGCTGATGTGCGCACCAAAATATATGTTTATTCCACCAAAGTCCATGTGCGCAACAAAAGATATTATGTGACACATAGCAACCCCCAGCTTAATTTGTTATCATAAATGCAAACAAATATGAGCCCGCCCGCAGCAATGTTGTATTTCTTCCACACCAAAGTACATTCGCAGTTTATCTTCCAATTACTATACGGGACGTATGGGTGCCAAGCTTGGTGTGAGCGAGTACGTTCACGCCTATGTTTGTTTTACACAGGTAAGGCAGATTCGTCTGTCTGCTCCTTGCTAGGTTATTAACGTTATCTGATGGCACTCCAGTAGAGGCCATCAAAGCAGACATCGACACTGCTACAGAGATGTTATATAAATTACTTGGTAAAGTCTGGGAAAACGAAGAGATACCAGCAGAATTGAAGGAAGGATATCTGGTTAAGTTGCCTAAGAAGGGAAATTTACAAGAGTGCACAAATTATAGAGGAATAATGTTACTATCAGTGACAGGAAAAGTATTAAACAGGATTATCCTTGAGAGATTAAAAGAGTCCATAGACAAAAAAACTGAGAGATGAACAAGCAAGTTTTCGACAAAACAGATCCTGTACAGACCAAATAGCCACTTTGAGAATAATAGTTGATGAAAGTCTGGACTGGAATTCACCACTATACATCGGATTTGTGGACTACGAAAAGGCATTTGACAGTGTAGACAGAGAATCACTTTGGAAATTGATGAGGCATTATGGAGTTCCCCTGAAGATCATTAATTTAATAAAGAAAACATATGAAGACATGGCAAGCAGAGTTCTTCACGAAGGACAGCTCACAGAACCGTTTGGGAAAAGAACAGGAGTACGACAGGGATGCCTCTTGTCTCCATTTCTATTCTTACTAGGAATAGACTGGGTTATGAGATCATCGACAACACACAACAGAACTGGAATCCAGTGGACTCTGACTAAGCAGTTGGATGATCTGGATTTTGCTGATGACTTGGCTTATCTGTCCCATAACCGTAATCAGATGCAGGATAAATTGAAAACACTCGATGAGAGGTCACAGCAATTGGGTCTGAAAATACACAGGGAAAAGACAAAAATAATGTGAATAAATGCAGGTAATGATAACAAGGTTGAACTTGAAGAAACACCAATACAAGATGTAGAATCGTACACATATCATGGCAGCAATATAGACACAGTTGGAGGGACATACAGTGGTATCAAAATAAGAATACAAAAGGCAAGATGAGCTTTCATTGCATTGGGAATTATATGGAGATCAAGAGAAATCGGATCCAACATGAAAATAATAATCTTCAACTCAAATTTGAAGTCAGTCCTATTGTATGGCTCTGAGACACGGAGAACAACAAAGACAACAACCAAAAAGCTATAGACTTTCATAAATGGATGCTTGCGTAGAATAGAGGGATTAAAATGGTATGACAAGGTTACCAACGTGGAACTGATGACAAGAACTAGACGAGTGCCAGTGGAACAAGAAATGAGAAGATGACGATGGCGATGGATTGGACCCACGCCGAGGAGACCTGTTGATAGCATTACAAGACAGTCCTTGTTCTGGAACCCCCAGGGCAAGAGAGGCAGAGGTAGACCAAGAAGCACATGGAGAAGAGAGCTGAAAACAGAGGTGAAAATGATGAGGAGAACGTGGAAAGAACTTGAGATGATGGCACGTGACAGGAGAACTTGACATGTGTTTGTTGAAGGCCTATACTCCCTTGGGAGTGGAGGGTTATGAAATGAAATATATTAAAGTGTCATTGTATTGCGTTTTGTTAGGGGAGATAATTTTTTTTATAAAGGGAGAATACTATTGCTTTTTTTTTAAATGTACAAATTCTAAAAGATTTCATTTTGCCTGATTTATTTATAGACAATGTTGCTTGATTATAAAAGAAACTTTTGCATCTTGTTATTAAATCTTTGAATCTTTGGATATATTTTAAAAACAAAATGATGTTATTGGTATTTTTTAAATTAATTACACAATTTTCACTATATGGACATATTACAGTAGTGACAATTTATTTGCTCTCCAAGTTCACAGTGGTAGTTCTTGGCTACGTACCTGTAGCTGCACTTTAAACTGTGATGTCGCAGCGCTCGAAAGCTCTCTTTTGAAATCTCTGGAACAGAAGCAGTTAAATATGGCGGGAGATTCTTGTGCTCTTACCTATGAAAGCACTGATGTCGGCGCTAATTCTCATCTGGTAATTTGTCGGTATGCATTGCTAATGAACCTGTGGAATAACATGTCCAAATATGGCTTAAGTAGTAGTGAAAATAAGCAAATGAATTAAAATTTGACTAATTAATTGACATATATTTTAACACAATACGTTTTGTTGATGTACTGATTAATAAAAAAAAATTTACGAATCGTGCCTTCGCACATATTAAATAAAAAGACATTAAAAAATGAAAATAAAATTTCTATTATTCCGCTCTGAATTATTATTTAAAGAAGTGAGGGTAGGAGTGGCTAAGATGTATGGGGTCCGCCTCGAATTCCAGAGGTATTCGATTCCCAGTGAAGGAATATAATTTATGGATTTTTTTTTTCAGTACCAGTGGTCTTAATGATGTCGTACTGCCCCCTGGTCTCCTGGGTAGTGAGATCGGATGACTAGCCTTCTCGGATAGGACGAAAAAATAGGAGGTCCCGTGTGCAAGTTGCGCACATTAAAAATCCCACGGCAGTTGGAAATCGTAAAGAGTAGGCCTATCAGGCCGCTGCCCTGGCAAAATTTAAAAATTAGAAACCTACCCACCAGAAAAATATTTATAGACTGTATGATTCTGTTGCCGTCATTTTTGACGGTGGAAAAAACGCCAACCTAATGTATGTTTGGTTTAACGTGATCAAAGAGAGATAAATGTTGATTGTCTTTCTGTGACAGGTTTGACTGGTGATTATCTTCTCCTGTCTTATGTTGTCCTGTCTCAGGCAATGTCTTATAGTTGACATGTCTTAAGTCTATTTATAGGATCATATACGGAGTATCTTTATCACCCGTTTGTGCGGAAACGCCTGGTCTGGGTTTGCCTCGATCTGGTCCATGCTCTTTGGGCATGCACGGGTCTTGGCGGCAGAAGCCGGAAGACTGATTCAGAGAGAGCGTACCTGAGGCTTAGAACGGATGTACCGATCCGTAGATTTCTCTCTGCCAAGTTTTCGATAGGGATTGGAAATTCTGGGAATGACTGTTTTGGCATTCTTCCGTGCCTGAGTGTTTCTTTATGCCAGTATTGGCTGTGTTGTGTTACCTTAGAGTGTAAGGATTCTTTGAGAAGGTAACTGAAACATTATTCGATCTTTCGTCTCGTTTAGATCTTACTGGTACATTTATCGCTGATGGCGACACAGTGAGCGAAGCTCACAAGGAGTTATTATCCTGTACTCTAGTATGGCTTCATATTTGAAAGACTAGGTCTAAGTTGACCTGTTACACACATAAGCCTAGGAATGATCTTTATGGATCCGCAATGCAGGCGGAATATGGTTTGGCAGAAAATATATTTAATCTCAGAAGCTTGTGTAAACTGAGAGTGACCTGATTATCGAGGCCCGCGACCTGCGGCCTGATTTCGTTGTCATCATATTGGTCCGTGTTTACGGCCAATATTCTTCACCAGAATGAAGTATCTGGCATGTGCGGCCAGTCTGAAGTCTTTTGCTAATTGTAAGACAATGGCATTGACTTTGTTTAAATAACTGATATTGCCCGAACTAAGCAAGATATGTGCTAGGGCTTACCTGACGGGGCTCAGTCAGGGATTAGAGCTATTGCATGAACAGTAAACATTTGGTCAAGACATTGTTACATATCTGGGATCTGTGATGCTTGAAGCTGACCTTTGTAACTACACATATTATGTACACGATCTTATACTATTGACTGTTTCGTCCATCATCATCGTATTATCGTACGTCATGAATAAATATTGTAAATGTCAGCAGCATCCCCTACTTCACTGACTTTTACTTGTGGTTGTGTGAGTTAATGTGAAGACGTCCAAGAGCCTATACGGCCTTCGTGTTATCAGCACTGTTATTTACTCACTTACACAATCAACCACATTGTTATACAAGTACTACACGTCTGAATCTACATGAATACTGACATTATCTATGTGTCTACTATACCCTGGCGGCACCTCACGCTAGTGACCTAAACCTCGCTACTTCTTGGTACTGTCCAGGACAACACGACATGCTCAACGTACTAACATTCATAACACATCAAAACAGTACGTTACATCTGGGCATTTACACTGAACAACCTTATACATCTCCGTACAAACAGATTTTTACATCTGGTGCTACAGAATTGCTACATGGATCACAGCTGCTACAATAGTGCTACATATACCACAGTTGCTAACGAAGTTATTTAACACTGTGACAGTCGTCGAAGGACATAAGTGTCAAAAGTTCACGTCACAATTTTCGTGCAAGCTCGAATTGTAAACATAGAACAGTTCAACCTGTTGTTTACTACGACATTCTTCACTTTGGGAGACTACTACACCTGTTGTAAAGTTACGGTGACCTTCAACGATGGAACGTCTACTAGTGTTTACAAGTGTACTGCAATGAACTGCATCTTTGCGGTTGTAGAGGATTACGCTTAAAGATAAGTGGCCTGGTTTTACGTGTTAAACTTAGCCTTTATTTTATGTGCAAATAAGCCTTCCTCGTTACATTCATTATATGCATTCTATTGTTTACTTGTTCTTTGTTTACTTGTTGAATTAGTGTGTATTTTGTTTTCTGCGGGTTCAGGTTGGAGGGTCTTACAGTAAATATCCCACTCAACCGAGGGTTACTGTAAGCGTTCTTTGGGGATTGTGCGTATTTCTCACAGTGGAAATTGCAAGCGACTTTTGTTGCTATTTATTTTTTTTTCTCATCTGTGACCAGATGTGTTAGTGTTGTTTTCGTTATTTTTTTTTCGTACTTTAGTTTTTGATTCGTTTTGGTTTGTATTTGTCTGCCTTCTCTTTTCTATTGTTAATTTCTTTACACCCTTTTGTTCATACACTGTGTTGTCATTGTAATTTTGTGAATTTTGCGCAGTTATCATTGTGATTTTTCACAACATTTGATTTAGTTAAGCTGTATTTTCTTTTGACCTCTGCGAATGTTTTCGTTTGTTTAGATGCTTGTCTTTGTTTAGTTATCGTGATGTTGTTAATATATACAGTATTCGTGTATACTTGATCATGTACTATTATTATATGATGCAAATTATATACTGAGCTGATTAATGGTGACTTAATAAATAAGGTAATTGTACTTGGTCTTTGTAAAAGACTCATCTCCCACTGAGATTGGGATAACTGGTGTTGCTATTTCAGATATATTGACAGCACATTTGTAGAGAGGATGTCTACATTAGATTTCTTCATCCAGCAAGGGTTGGCCCTTGGCAAAGCTGGTGAGAAATTGGAGGATTTTGGCTTGCTCAATATGCCAAGTTAAAAAAGCTGAAGAGAAAAAGATTCAGCTAGACAGAGAATTTGAAGAGAAAAAGATTCAAGCGCAGCTAGACAGAGAATTTGAAGAGTAAAAGATTCAAGCGCAGCTAGACAGAGAATTTGAAGAGAAAAAGATTCAAGCGCAGCTAGACAGAGAACTTGAAGAGAAAAAACTGCAAGCTGAAGAAAGGAAGATTCAGCAAGAAAGAGAATTTGAAGAGAGAAAGCATCAAAGAGAACTTGAAGAGAGAAAACTGAAAGCTGAAGAAAGAAAGATTCAACAAGAAAGAGAACTTGAAGAGAAAAAGCATCAAAGAGAACATGAAGAAAAACTCTTGGCTTTGGAGATAGAGAAATTAAAAGTGACGAATATGGGTAGTTCTCAGACGACTTCTTCGAGCACAAAAAGTCATGATTATAAGTTCAAACTTCCTCATTTTAATCCTACGAAAGATGACATAACGTTCTATCTAGATAGACTAGAACTTAATTGCGTAACATATAAAGTAGATAAGGCGCAATATGTTAGACAACTGTTGAATTCACTTACAGGTGAACCATTGAATATTATAATGGCAATAGAAGAACATGATAGGACTAACTATGAAGTTGTCAGAGCAGCCTTATTGAAAAGATATCAGCTTAAAGAAGATGATTACCGTTATCGTTTTAAGACTATATTACCAGAATCTGGTGTAGAGTTCTCAGACTTTATAGGAAAGATACGCCTTACTTTCACTAGATGGATAGATTTGTCTAAGACTGAACATACTTATGAAGCACTTATGGACTTGTTGCTTAGAGACAAAGTAATGTCATCTGTTAATGTGTCTTTTCTTGCCTTTATACACGAACGTAAACCTAAGGACATAAAAGAAATGGAACAATATTGTTGCCAATATGTCACTGCTCATCCACAACAAACGATTAGCAATAATAAGATTAAAGAAGGTTTACCCGTAGCTTCTGCGACTCCATACAATTCTAATTTCGGAGGTAAAGTTAAAGGTACTCAGCGCAACTTCGATAAGAAAAGTAAGCGTAACTTTGGACAGGATCAAAGTGATTCATGCCAAAGAGGCTCGTCTTCTAGGAATTGGAGGCAATCTGATAACCCTCATAATTATGGCTCCAACAAATTTGGTAACTTTAAAAGGGGTAGCCACAATAAAAACTATCCTCGCCATAATTCTTTAGGAATACAGCAGTATCAGTCTGATAGATATTTTCATCAAGGTGTAAATCACAATTGTGAAAATTGCGGTTCAAACCAAAATAATAATAGCAATAGGGGTAATTACCATAATTCCAAAGGAAATAGTAATCGAGGTAGATGGCAGCATAATAATAACAGATCATGTTATCATACTAACTGTGCTGAACAAGAGTCACAGGGAGTTAGTAATGAACAAAACATCAGTAAACCTAGCACTAGTGCTAGTTCTTGTTCTGCCTTTGATTTTGGGAGAGCATCTCAATGCCCTCAGTGCACCACTTTATTTGAACCTACTACTATATCCACCTTGAGTTGCGGTCATCCTCTGCCCGCTCTTCCTGCCGCAGCGGCTCATGACGGGAGAGGATCTCTTATTCTACATAAGGGTCTAATGAATAATGATCCAGTCTCAGTCCTCTTTGATTCTGGATGTACCACTATTGAGGTTAGATAATCTCTAGTAGATCCTTCATGTGCCACTGGAAGAGTGATCAAATGTGTAACATTTGGTGGCACAGTGGAAAAATACTCTACCGCTATCATTCGTATAGCTACTCCCTTTTTTACGGGAGAGGTCCAAGCGTGTCTGCTTCCGAATCCTATTGCGGATCTTATAGTCGAGCGTATACACGGCATTAAAGAGTGTACCCCGCAGCAGATTATTGCTTTGGAAGAACATAACTTAGAAGCTGCTAATGCAGTTATCACGAGAGCTCAGGCTCAGAATATGCCTCAGACTACATCAACCGAACTTGTTGAGGTACGTGATCAAGATGATCATGATTTCATTTCACGTGACTCTTTTATCAAAAGTCAACAGGAAGTCATTTCATTAAAAACATTCTTCGTTCTGGCAAAAAAAGGTGACCCAAATATGAACACAGATCACAAATCTTGGATCACTATGAAGAATGGCGTACTTGTGTCTGTTGTACAACACTCTGACATGTCTATACATTCACAAATTCTTGTTCCGAAAGACATGGGAGTTAGAATACTGCAACATGCTCACGACTCCCAATGTGCTGGTCATATGGGATTTTCACGTACGAAGTCGAGAGTTCTTGCGGCTTTCCTTTGGCCATTCATCAACAGAGACATACGTCTTTATTGCCGCTCGTGTAGAGTTTGTCAAGAAGTAAAATCGAAATGTCCTCGCCATGCAGCACCTATCCAGGCTGCGGACATTCCTATCCGCCCATTTCAGAAAATGGCGATAGCTATCATTGGTCCTTTCAAAATAAAATCAGCCAGAGGACATCAATTTATTCTTCCATGTGTGAACATGTGCACTCGATGGCCAGAGGCCATACCTCTGAAGAGCATTTATACTGCCGATATTGCAGACGCTCTTTGGCTGATATTTTCGCGGTTGGGATTCCCTAGGGAAATATTGTCAGACCATGGCACCCAACTGATATCTGAGACGATGTTGCAAGTGATGTCTGCTCTTAATATCCAGAGATCACTGAGTAGTATTTATCATTCTATGTGTAATGGACTAGTCGAACGTCTCAATAAAACTCTCAAAAATTTATTTGGGAAAATAACTGAGGATCATCCTCAGGATTGTGACAGGGTCTTACCCGCTGCTCTCTTTGCTTATAGAGAGGTTCCTAATGAACATACCGGGTTTTCTCCTTTCGAGCTCGTCTTTGGCGCGCGTCCACGCGGCCCAATGTCCTTGCTTCATGATCTGATAGCTGCCGATGATATTAGTGATGACACACAATCTTCTTATGAGTATGTCATTTCTCTCAGGCAGAAAATCATTGAAGCGTGCAAATTAGCAACTTCCGCATCGAATTTGCTAAAGCAAAGGCAAGACAGTTTGCAAATAAAAATAGATGCCTACGTCAACTTTGTCCCGGAGATAAAGAATTTGTGTTACTTCCTTCCAGGGAAAATAGACTTCTTATTGGTTAGAAAGGTCCTTTTGAGATTGTATCTAAAATTTCTGATGTCGACTATGTCGTCGATATTGACGGAAAGCATAAAACTTTTCACATAAATATGGTTACAGAATTTTATGAACGTCCAGAGTACTTACAACCTATCTTCCAAGCGACGGACGACGCTACAGTCGCTCGTGGCCATTACTCATCGCTGTCTGTCATACAGGATGAGGAATCTACTTTCTCTGATGTTAATCTGCCTCTTCCGATGATTCCACTTCATTCTACGGAATCATGGAAGGATGTTGCAATTTCACCTAATTTATCAACTAAGGAACAGTCACAAATCTCTTCCGTGTTACAAGCATTTCAGGATGTTCTCACGGACATTCCTGGACACACTACAGTCACTGAACATGACATTGTATTGACTGACCATACTCCTATCAGGGTCAGACCTTACCCTATTCCTATCCACTTCCAAACTCAAGTCGAGAAAGAGTTGGATGAAATTATAATGTTAGGAATAATTGAACCATCCAGTTCGGCATACTCGTCGTCTATGGTTATTGTCCGAAAGAAAGACAATAACATACGCATTTGCGTCGATTACCGTAAACTAAATCAAGTAACGAAGTTCGATGCAGAACCTATGCCTCTGTTGGATGAGTTACTTACTAGACTTTGCAATTCTCGTTTCATTACAAAGCTGGACTTGTCTAAAGGATACTGGCAAGTTCCTTTAGCAGAACGAGCCAAACCTTTCACTGCTTTCTCCACACCTAGGGGTTTGTTCCAATGGAACTTTATGCCTTTTGGCCTTATGAATGCCCCAGCTACATTCGTACGCATGATGCGTCGAATACTGGCATATCGGTCTGATGTGATTGCATACTTGGACGATATCTGTCTTTTTAGCGATTCTTGGGAAGACCACTATCTGGAATTAGATGAACTGTTGTCTACTCTACGTGAGCATAATTTGACATCTAAACCCTCTAAATGTTATGTTGGGTTTAGTGAGATTTCTTTTCTTGGTCATCGTGTTGGTCATGGTCTCTTGAAAACAGAAGACCACAACACTTCTAAGATACTGAACATCACTATTCCTAAGACTAAAAAACAGATCCGTAGTCTCTTGGGCCTAATACAGTTCTATGGAAGATTCATTCCGAATCTTTCCTCTATTACGGCACCACTCTCAACCCTATTGAAGAAAGGGTCTCCTAATATGGTGCGTTGGTCCCAAGAATGCCAATCTTCATTGGATCAAATTGAGTCATTATTTTCATCTCCTCCTATTTTAAGACTACCTACAGCCGATAGGACGTTTGTCCTTCGTAGTGATGCTTCAGCAATAGGGATCGGGGCGGCACAGATGCAAGAGTATTCCGAGACTCTGCATCCTGTAATGTATGTCTCGAGAAAACTGAATGCGGCAGAAATGAATTATTCTGTTCTAGACCGAGAATTGCTAGCTATGGTCTGGGGAAATCTTAAACTCCAAAGATTCTTTCTCGGCGCGCATTTTGTAGTGGAAACCGACCAAAAGGCTCTCACAGCTATGCAGAATTAGGATTTTTTCTTCTTCTTCTTCGTTCGCCCTGAAAAGGACGGTGATTTCGTTGTGTCTGTTTACGCCTAAGCTGTGATATCTGCACCTTTCGGTCGACACATCCGACTTCAGCACGGCATTTTTTAGGGACCGGGTTTGGAATTAGGATTTGAAAAGTTCGAGATCCACTCGATATGCTGTTGCTCTTCAACCTTTTCATTTCACGGTACGAGCTATCCGTGGTTCGGATAATGTGATGGCAGACATATTGTCTCGATGCCCACATGAAGCTTCTTAGCTCTTTTGTCTAGATCCACTGTTACATATCTAAAGTTATGATCTATTCTTACAATAACATGCTTCTGTAACACTTGTTGTCACTTTGTTTAAACTCATGGTTATGTATTGATTTCTTGCTTTCTCTGTTACCGTCTTCGATAAAACAGAGGAAGGCTTTGTTTTATATGAAATAAAGGTCGAAAAAATTAATGCGGCCACATTTATAGTTTAGATATATATTAAGTGACTATGGTACATTATAATATTTTAAGAAGTGTACTATTTGTATAGTTCTCAGCAAACCGGTGTGATATGTTGGAACGCTGTATAACTACGATGACTTCTATAGACGTCCTGATGTTCCTTGAGGATTTTGCTTACAAGACATCGCCGGAATAGAGCATCGTCTTGGTCTTCTGACGTCATCAGATATTAGTTCTATACACATATGTAATCATATGTTTGTAAAAAGAATTTAGAAATGTTGTTAATGATTGTCCATTTCAATTTATGGTTATATACGCATTATACGTCGTGAGATTTCGATGTTGGTGTAATCTCGTTATGGAAATTGTCATTCACCATTTATACACATTGATATGAATTTTTGTTGTAACATTACCTGCACTTTTGAGTTGGTTGGTAACACCTCCCCGGATATATTTACTTTGAGAAAATAGTTTCTCCTATCTAGTGAGATTTTTTCTTCTCACCAGACGCTCTACTGTGCGTCGATTGGATCTGTCATTATGATGTTATATTTTTTGGTGATCCTTTCATCGGCGCGTTACTCATGCGTTATGAGCTTAATGCACCTGGCTCATAGATGTATTTCAAAAACAAAATGTGCCATTTTTTTATCCCCGGGAAGTGTGGTAATGTTGCCGTCATTTTTGACGGTGGAAAAAAAGCCAACCTAATGTATGTTTAGTTTAACGTGATCAAAGAGAGATAAATGTTGATTGTCTTTCTGTGACAGGTTTGACTGGTGATTATCTTCTCCTGTCTTATGTTGTCCTGTCTCAGGCAATGTCTTATAGTTGACATGTCTTAAGTCTATTTATAGGATCATATACGGAGTATCTTTATCACCCGTTTGTGCGGAAACGCCTGGTCTGGGTTTGCCTCGATCTGGTCCATGCTCTTTGGGCATGCGCGGGTCTTGGCGGCAAAAGCCGGAAGACTGATTCAGAGAGAGCGTACCTGAGGCTTAGAACGGATGTACCGATCCGTAGATTTCTCTCTGCCAAGTTTTCGATAGGGATTGGAAATTCTGGGAATGACTGTTTTGGCATTCTTCCGTGCCTGAGTGTTTCTTTATGCCAGTATTGGCTGTGTTGTGTTACCTTAGAGTGTAAGGATTCTTTGAGAAGGTAACTGAAACACTATTCGATCTTTCGTCTCGTTTAGATCTTACATGTACATTTATCGCTGATGGCGACATAGTGAGCGAAGCTCACAAGGAGTTATTATCCTGTACTCTAGTATGGCTTCATATTTGAAAGACTAGGTCTAAGTTGACCTGTTACACACATAAGCCTAGGAATCATCTTTATGGATCCCCAATGCAGGCGGAATATGTTTTGGCAGAAAATATATTTAATCTCAGAAGCTTACTAAGCAAGATATTTGCTAGGGCTTACCTGACGGGGCTCAGTCAGGGATTAGAGCTATTGCATGAACAGTAAACATTTGGTCAAGACATTGTTACATGTCTGGGATCTGTGATGCTTGAAGCTGACCTTTGTAACTACACATATTATGTCCACGATCTTATACTATTGACTGTTTCGTCCATCATCATCGTATTATCGTACGTCATGAATAAATATTGTAAATGTCAGCAGCATCCCCTACTTCACTGACTTCTACTTGTGGTTGTGTGAGTTAATGTGAAGACGTCCAAGAGCCTATACGGCCTTCGTGTTATCAGCACTGTTATTTACTCACTTACACAATCAACCACATTGTTATACAAGTACTACACGTCTGAATCTACAGGAATACTGACATTATCTATGTGTCTACTATACCCTGGCGGCACCTCACGCTAGTAACCTAATTCCTCGCTACTACTTGGTACTGTCCAGGACAACACGACACGCTCAACGTACTAACATTCATAACACATCAAAACAGTACGTTACATCTGGGCATTTACACTGAACAACCTTATACATCTCCGTACAAACAGATTTTTACAAATTCCCATATACACACATATTGGGATTCTCGCCGGTGCTACGGAGTTTGTGCACTGTGCTGAGATCCTCCTTGTGGGATCTAAAGGAGGAGATCGGAGCACTGATTGAGGTGTCCGTGTGCAATGAAAATAGTCCTTAAAACCAAACCAAACCAGTTTAAAGTAGTATCGACCTGAACGACTAGATCCGCCGAGTTACTGCCAATGTGACGTACTAAAATCTATATTTCAACGCCTGAATTAACAATTGGTAAACATCAAGAAATGTTATCATGAATCAGAAAATGGGGTGTGGATGTACAGTAGCACATGGGGTGTGGATGTACAGTAGCACATGGGGGCCTACAACCTCATCATGAAAAATAGTTTGCCTCATGAACCACCAGTGTAAGAGCTGGTGACTGCTTCATGCGGGTTTCCTGACATGGAACCTATAGCAGAGGTAGCCCAAACGCCATTTTGATAGCGGAAATAAAATGTAAAATTCCCAGCGCCATGAAAAAAAATTGCAACTGTGATGACAAAAAAAGATAGGGCACATGTTTATTGCGGACGCAAAAGGACATATTTTAAACGTCGTACAAGTTAGTGGAATGGCCAGAAGCTCACAACCTTTATGAAATTTCCAGACTGCAACTTTAGTGGGAAACGTTTTGTGACAGAATGATGCTTACGAAAATTCTTACATATGTGGCAGCTGGGGTCTCAGATAGGTAGTTTGTGCTAGCCTGTGATATTATAAGCAGGTTCGATTCTGTACTCCTTTTCTCTCTCTGACAGATTATTTCTTTAACTACTGCACACGACGAACAGTAAGAACATATGCTGAAACTAATAGCATTTCAATAGTTTATTGATGGGTACTTCCCAAAACTGTTGAACATATGTACAGATTTATTGAGTCGTAGCATGACAAGTAATATGTAGACATCAACTTGGCAATAATGGAGCAATACAGTTCTATCTTTCTCAACACTTGATAGTCTGCTCTCATACAGCTAAATATTACACATCTCCTTCTTCGCTGACTGTGAATGGACTAGTTTCTCACCAACTCTCTTTCTCTTCTTACTTTATTTCTGAAATACTTGTAGTCGGAGTTGTGCTTGAGAGTATCATCTTTAAATGACCGGACAACGCCGGGGATCTTAGTGTAATCTCAAGACTCTAACTTCAACCTGACTTGTCTTATTGTTATTGTTGATCAGAATCGACATCATTGCACTTCGAGCAAACCCATAGGTGTTCAGTCTCCCTCAGTAAATGTCTAAGGGTATGAATGCTAATTGTTCCTGTTGCGCACTTATTGTTTACACGCCGGATGCGTCCTTTAAGACGTCCATCCCTGCTGGTCTTAAAAGGTAAAGGAACCCGTTACACGCAAATTGAGGCATATTGGAAATATGGTGTTAGGCCCATATTATCTTGACCGTCGGCGAACTAGGGGTGATGTGGTCGGCATCACGCCGGCCGCCTTAACCTTCCCAGAGTTGCTCTGGTTCCCAATTTGGGGCTGGGTCGACCCAGGAGCCGTTTGTGGCCTAAAAAAATCCCACCTCATCTGGGTATCGAACCATAGGCCACTGCGCTAGGAAGCCAGTGCACTAACCACTATGCTACCGCGGCTCCTTACTTACTTGGTGGTCTTACGTTTGATGCCACATTCCAGCAGTTTTAGCCATGATGATTCATCGATGACAGTGTCATTATCTAATAGGCAATCATGAATTGACCTCAGTATTTCTCTCTAATCCATGTCCAATACATCTTCTATGAGTGCTCTTGGAGCTAGTCTATCCGCTCTTTAATTGCCGCCCACCCCTGCATGACCAGGGCATGATTCATACCAGTTCTTGAAGATTCGATGCTTCAATGGAGGTTTTCCGTTCATGTCAGAACCATCCGTTTTTGACCTTTCGAAGCATGCATTTGTAGCGATAGGTTTTCCTAGTGTGATGATAATGATAGAGAAAAAGTAGAATCTCTCTCCAGAAAGTGTGAAGTTTTAGTGCCCGAGAAGTACACTGGTATCACAATTGAGTTACGGCGGTGAATACTCTGAGCTGGACAATATATTTAGGCTTCAGAAGCATACGGTGCCACTTTCGCTATAGTAACCCTGTGTGATAATATAATTAAATTAGAAAAAGTAACTCAAAATTTAACAGTTAAAAATTTTACCAAGTCAAATGGGTACAATTTCATAATTTATTATGTGCATCTATATATTCTTGTAATGAGAAATGGGTGTTGGAAGATTGTAAAATGTATGATTATTTATAGTTACAAATTAAAATAAATAATAGTAAAAAATGTTGGATGCATCTTCCAATGCAATTAGAACAGTCTGTCGCAGTATATTTTTTATATATCTTGCTATCTAGTATCCAGCTGTTATCATCATTGACCATCGTTTTAGAAACTGCTTACAGGATTTGTTGGATTGAACACAGAAAAACACATCTTGTGTTTGTTCGAGGTTCCTGAGACACACTGATGATCAGGAAGACTTTCCTTCAGCCGCCATATAACTACGGGGGACTAAGGTGTTGAAAATTGACCACTAGGCTTCAGTTAGCAGGATCAAAGGTCCTCAAGTCTTTAGTTTAAACTCGAACATGAGCTTGATCAGGAATGATCATAAAACTCAATCATAAAACCTGGAACGAAAGGTAATAAGTGGCCATGTTGTTCCAACAATCTCACCACCCACTGCTGTTCATGAGGCGACCATGTCTTCAGTGTTTGTATATAAATGAATGATTTATGGTGGTATGTTACAGAGATAGCATGATAAGATACTGTCCACTGTGCAGAATTAACAAAATACATGAATAAGACACATGTTATGATTAACGGGTAAGACATGACCTTTGCCTTCCACTTATGGATGCAAAGTCACTTATGTACCTGCTGGTATGTCGTAAGCTTCCAGGCAAGAACTAGCCATGATATATTTGGCTAACCAATTAATGGTTATGCTTCCTAACAACGCCGGTGGAGGTTATCTCTGGTTAGCGTCATTCCCTTTTTATTATGTCTGATACTATCAAATCGTAAATAAAATCTGAAATAAAATGATATTAGTCATACCTATATCTTTAGTAAACTTACATATCCTCCAAGGATTAATAAGCACCCGGTGATGCTGTATTGGTTGACGCTAATCCGCCCTGCATGCAGCGTGAAAATCGAACTTTTCTTGCAGATACTGTCTTCCAGTTTCTCACTCTAGCTTCTGAATTTTGTGTGTGTGATTTTCAACGTGCCGCTCCGTCGTTATATTTGGGCGTCTCTCCCGTACGAGAAAGCACCTCCTGAAGTCCCATAAGATTTCGTTTAATTTCTCAATTTGAGGCGATCTGTGCTTTTTCTGTACATGTTTTCTCTTCTTTTCACACACACTTATATCCTTCCTTCCTTCCTAGGTATCCTTTCATTTCCCCCATGTGAAGCTTTCATTCTATCTAAGTTTTATTAAAGTCCGTTTAGGTATGTAGTTACAATAATTTTTTAAAGATTATTAGCTAACTTTTAGCAGATGTGATCACGATGAAAAATGTTCATTATTTTTTAAACTATTTATATTTGAATAATATCCTTTTGGATATCATTCATAGTCTATCTGTCGCAAAATTAGTTTCAATACATTGCAAACGTGGCTTCGTGTAGTTTACAGACCATTCGATCGATTGTCAAAGGGCCGGCCGCTTACAAAATGGCGGTGTATACACAAACTGTCGATGAGACATCGGCAATGGGCAAGGATATATAAGAGAATAATGGAATTATTGTGAAAAGGATTTCACCTTGTAGTCCAGGAGAGGATTGTGTATAACTGTATATAAGGATAAACAGTAGGAAGTTATCATTTACGGAGATATATGCGTATTACGGCTGTCTACAGTTAAGCTGAAAGCCTGTAAACCCACTTCTGTTCTAAATACTAAAATCAACAAATAACAGTTTGTGAAATTGCATGTATAGGATAATAGAGATATATCGGCTGTATAAAACAAGATAAGATGGAACAGTATGGATAATATATAAGCCGTGGATGAGAAAGGGAAAGTTTCAGTCAACGCACAGATCGGGTGTAATCGCTGTTTCGGGAAAGGATTTCAGCCCGAGTCTTAGGCTGTGACGTCAGTGCTCTCCGATACGTCCGCCAGAGTCGTATAAGAGCGGACGGTAAACTGAAAGGAAACACACTGAAATTAGGTTTGAGACATACTGACGGCAGAGATCGCCACTACGCTAATGCCATCTAAAGTGTGAGTGGATCGCCAGAAGTTTTCAGTCAGTGTCTGGAGTCTGAGGGTAAGCAAAATTACGATACCTATCATGTATAATATTGCTTTTTTTAATTTCAGGTTCGTATAGACTTCACAAAATATGCACGTAGAATATTCATTGATATAATGTATTATGATTTTTAATATGATTTACACATGTGCTATGTGGATGATTGTTGCTTGTACAAAAACTAATCACAACTAGCCCCACAGCCAAATGAAGATACTAACTATCACAGTAATTGCTTTATCGCTTACGAAGATAAAGGCAGTCCCTTAGGCAGAGATTGTCATAGGCAAATGAAGTGTTAGAAGCTTCATCATAGAAGATACCGCTTTTACGAGGTTAGGTGACTAGTTCCCTCCCTCGCTGCCTTTTCCTTCCTTAGTTCGAGTGCACAACTGAGTGCCCATTTACAGCTGGTAAACTGGAGTGTTTTACAGCCAAGTTTCAGTTCCAACACTACGTAGGTACTACTGAAGAAAGCAACCTGATCGTTTGGTCAGTCGGGCACTCACTTAATCTATTTGGTATTAATTTTGTGTAGATGCTAGGAATGGCATCACTATTTAAATTTGTACCTGATATGGTTTGGAAAGATCAAGTTATAAATAAGAAAAGGATGTACAGGAGCGGAATAAATCAGATGATGTTTATTACTGATAATGTTAATATTAATTCTGTATCATTGAAATGATGTCCCTTACTATGACTGTATAACTTTGACATCTGATGACTGACTAGTCTGACTTATGTGCTAGTCAGTTAAAATTAATTGAAATGTTAATACTTCTGTATCACTGAAACGATGTTCTTACTTACTATGATGGTATAACGGTGACATCTGATGACTGACTGGTCTGACGTCTGTGCTAGTCAGCTACAAGTCTAGCCAGATACTAGCCAAGGCTGATATGATGTTTCAGGTTCCATGAAATAACTCAAACCAGACTGTCCAGTATCAAAGCCTGTGTTGTTCATCAGAGGCAATCCCACAAATGTGCAGGACCCCAAAGAGTGAACTTCAACTGGTCATTGGCATCTCTAGTGCTGGGTCTACCAATACTGATATATACAACGGACTGTGCAGCGGCAGCAGTATCCAGATGTTCAGATAAGTGTCACTTAGGACACTGACCACCAAAATATATGAAACAAACAGCAATAGTTGTGAGATAAAACAAATCGACAAAAGTAGTCAACCATTAGGGAATTCAGTCAAATGAGGACAGTAATGTGTAAAGTCAGAGGACTAAAAGAACAGTGATACAGAAAAGTGATCACAGTTTTAATTAACTTTATTGTTCAAGATCCTGAAGTTTTAACAGACAATAATAATTGTGTGAATATTTTTAAAAAAATATATTTTAATGCTCTTTTCCAACTAGCAGAAATAGAATATTAGTGTAAATATTAAAATATTTTAACTGTACCTGAGAAATTATTCACTTCCTACATTTGTGGTTACAGTGAATGTTCATTTTAATTATCCCCTAGACAATAAGTAATCATAAGATAGTCACAGGGAGGAGACACCTTAAATCCTGGTACAACCTCTTACCAACTGGCCAAGGTTTTCACAGTCTGACTATTCCTATGATATCAATACACCAGTGCTTATTTCTGAGACTGGGGTATTACTGGTAAGACCAGAACTCTTTACCGGGACCTGGATATCATCTGCCAACCCTATTCTTACCTAAATAAATATTTTAAATAACCTCCCGCTACAGTGGGGGCTCGTCCGGGATATCTTTGATATTCCAGAGCCAACTTTTTATTTCTGCTGTGTAGAAAATTTTTTTTTTGTAAATTTTTTGGAAAGAGTTAACAAAGTAGGAAATTTTTTTTTAGGAGTACCATTGAGTACAGATAAAGAAAGCTGTTTCATATATGGTGAAGTTAGTTTAATTAACTTTAATTTTAATTAAGTTATTTATATTGTAGTAATTTAGTTTTAGTAAGACAGCTTACCCTACTAGACTACAGATACATCATGGCTGACTTGGTCAAGTTTAGGTCTGCCACACTGCAGGTGGGAAAAGAGCTTGGCATGAATGAGGATGCTCTGGTCCAGTATGTCACGACGGAATGTGAAAAGTATATGGACAGAGAAGAAAAGAAACTGGAAGCAGAAAGAGCCCAGAAATTTCAAGCAGAGAGAGAAGCCAAGAAATTAGAAGTAAAAGCAGAGATAGAAGCCAAGAAATTAGAAGCTGAGAGAGAAGAAAGGAAGTTACATGCAGAGACTGAGAGAGAAGAAAGGAGGTTACAAGCAGAGAGAGACCATGAACTGAAAATGAGACAGCTTGAACTTCAGGCTGGGACTAGTATCCATGGTAATAGCTCACCACATTCTGCGAATAGCTCGTTTCAGAACATGGCAAATGGAGCAATGAGTTTCTACCTAGATCCATTTAATGAAAAGGAGGACGCAATTGAGTCGTACCTGAATAGGTATGAAAGGCTAGCCTCTACACATGGACTGGAAAAGGAAAAATGGAGTTTAAAGTTATCTCAGGGATTGAGAGGTATTGCATATGATGTGTTTCTCAAACTCCCCAAAGAAGATCAGGAAAATTATGAAATACTAAAGCAAGCCTTACTCATTCGTTATGAAAAGAACTCAGAGGCATATAGGAAGAAATTTAGAACTTCTAAACCTCTATCTGGAGAAACATATAACCAGTTCTCAGCTAGACTAGAAACGTATTTGTTGAAATGGAGTATTTTAGGTAAGTATCAGAAAACCTATGAGGATCTGAAAGAAATGGTTATGTTAGAGCAAGTGAAAGATTCCATGCCTCCAGAAATGAGGAAATTCCTTATGGAACAAGGAGCAGAGAGGCTGGAAGACATTTTGAAATGTGCAGAGAAATACCAAACAGCTCAAGCTGAACTGGTAGGAACAACAAGAAAACAAGTAGAAGGATATAAGCCACCACCACAGAATACCAAGTTTGACCAAAAAGACCAACCGTACAGAAATAAGCCAAGATTTGATAATCAGGATAAAAACCCTCAGACTCAGGAAAAGAAACCCTACAAACAGGGAGATAAGTGGTGCAAAATTTGTAAGATGAGCAACCACAACACTGATGAATGGGGGAGTAAAAACCCCCTTCATTATGCTGCATGTCTACAGGTGAGGACTTCTGATAGAAAGGAACTGACTGAGAGTCAGAATAGCCTCTATCGCCCACCTACACAGGAGAAAGTGACTGTGAATGGCAAACCAGTCACAGGAATGTATGACACAGGTTTGTCCTATGACGCAGTCGTGTGTGCATCTCTGGTGCGCCCGGAACAAATCACCACAGAAACAGTGGATATTCAAGGGTCATTCAAGGGACCATTACCCTTAACTTTGCCCATAGCGAAGATTCAAGTCAGTTGTCGCTATGTGGAAGGGGAAATAAATGCAGCAGTGTTAGATGATCAGTTTTACCCCATGATGTTGGGGCGTAGATATGTTTTCTTGGGAGACCCTGTAAAACCTATGGTTCTGGCAGGAATCCAGACCAGGTCTGACTCCAGGAACATAGAGAGGGACACCAACTTAAAATTTCATTCGACTAAAATGAAACGGGCTCAAGAAGCAGACAGCACATTGAAGCCTTGTTTTGGAAAATTGTCAAAAACACATAACACTCCAAGGAAAGGACATTTCTTTATGGAACATGGACTCTTGCACAGGAAAGCTGGCAGAGGGACGAAAAGTCGTGGTCAAATTGTTGTAACATCCACGTATAGAAATAAGGTTATGGGCTGGGGCCACATAACAACTTTGAGTGAACACCTGGGTAATGGTGCCACAAAACAAACGAAACAAAGAGTACCCACCCAGTACTACTGGCCGGGCATTACGGAAGACATTAATCGGTATGTAAATTCCTGTCCAGGGTGCACCCATGTAGATTCAGAAAGTCGACGGAAGAGTCTTTATCAAAAGTCTACAAGAGGATCAGCAATCATGGGTACTTCCGAGATTAGCACTGGAGGGGAAAGGAAACATCCCACACAGGTTCAATTGCAGTCTGAACCCAATGCGCTGGAAAAGAGGAACAAATCACGTAGCGAAAATCAAACACATACGGATTTGCGACGGAAAACCGCAACCAACTATCAACGAAAAGAGGGTGGTAAACTTCAAGGGAAACCTACCGACCCCATTTCACCAGCGGTAATTGCCTGGATGAAAAGCCGAACTGGAAAAAGAGAGATAGTAAGGGATGAATATATTCCTGGAAAACAGAATGTGGGCGCGGATTTTCTCAGTCGCCATCCCACAGAGCTAGAGCAGGATAGAAGGAAGGAAAACTAACCTCGGAAAAGTCGATTTGCAACTGTATTGTACCCAATAGTTAAGCTAGATATCATCCAGCTTAAAATATGGGGGAGCAATGTCGCAAAATTGGTTTCAATACATTGCAAACGTGACTTCGTGTAGTTTACAGACCATTCGATCGATTGTCACAGGGCCGGTCGCTTACAAAATGGCGGTGTATACACAAACTGTCGATGAGACATAGGCAATGGGCAAGGATATATAAGAGAATAATGGAATTATTGTGAAAAGGATTTCACCTTGTAGTCCAGGAGAGGATTGTGTATAACTGTATATAAGGAAAAACAGTAGGAAGTTATCATTTACGGAGATATATGCGTATTACGGCTGTCTACAGTTAAGCTGAAAGCCTGTAAACCCACTTCTGTTCTAAATACTAAAATCAACAAATAACAGTTTGTGAAATTGCATGGATAGGATAATAGAGATATATCGGCTGTATAAAACAAGATAAGATGGAACAGTATGGATAATATATAAGCCGAGGATGAGAAAGGGAAAGTTTCAGTCAACGCACGGATCGGGTGTAATCGTTGTTTCGGGAAAGGATTTCAGCCCGAGTCTTAGGCTGTGACGTCAGTGCTCTCCGATACGTCCGCCAGAGTCGTATCCACTGAAATTAGGTTTGAGACATACTGACGGCTGAAATCGCCACTACGCTAATGCCATTTGAAGTGTGAGTGGATCGCCAGAAGTTTTCAGTCAGTGTCTGGAGTCTAAGAGTGTCGAAATTACGATACCTATCATGTATAATATTGCTTTTTTTATTTCAGGTTCGTATAGACTTCACAAAATATGCACGTAGAATATTCATTGATATAATGTATTGTGATTTTTAATATGATTTAAACATGTGCTATGTGGATGATTGTTGCTTGTACAAAAACTAATCACAACTAGCCCCACAGCCAAATGAAGATAAAAACTATCATAGTAATTGCTTTATCGCTTACGAAAATAAAGGCAGTCCCATGGCAGAGATTGTCATAGGCAAATGAAGTGTTAGAAGCTTCATCACGGAAGATACCGCTTTTACGAGGTTAGGTGACTAGTTCCCTTCCTCGCTGCCTTTTCCTTCCCTAGTTCGAGCGCACAACTGAGTGCTCATTTACAGCTGGTAAACTGGAGTGTTTCACAGCCAGGTTTCAGTTCCAACACTGTAGGTACTACTGAAGAAAGCAACCTGATCGTTTGGTCAGTCGGGCACTCACTTAATCTATTTGGCATTAATTTTGTGTAGATACTAGGAATGGCATCAGTATTTAAATTTGTACCTGATATGGTTTGGGAAGACCAAGTTATAAATAAGTAAAGGACGTACAGGAGCGGAATAAACCAGATGATGTTTATTACTGATAATGTTAATATTAATTCTGTATCATTGAAATGATGTCCCTTACTATGACTGTATAACTTTGACATCTGATGACTGACTGGTCTGACGTCTGTGCTAGTCAGCTACAAGTCTAGCCAGACACTAGCCAAGGCTGATATGATGTTTCAGGTTCCATGAAATAACTCAAACCAGACTGTACAGTATCAGAAGCCTGTGTTGTTCATCAGAGGCAATCCCACAAAAGTGCAGGACCCCAAAGAGTGAACTTCAACTGGTCATTGGCATCTCTAGTGCTGGGTCTACAAATACTGATATATACAACGGACAGTGCAGCGGCAGCAGTATCCAGATGTTCAGATAAGTGTCACTTAGGACACTGACCACTAAAATCGGTATTTTCTGCCTTTTTCAAACTTCAAAGCAAGATCCGTCGCAAGTTATCACTGCGCGCTCTCTCTCTCTCTGTGTGTATGTGTGTGTGTGTGTGTGTGTGTGTGTGTGTGTGTGTGTGTGTGTGTCGCGTTACACATCCTTTCACAAACAAAGCAAGAGGTACCAAATCTTGCTACAGAGCCCTCTTCTTTAAAACAGTGCATGCACGGTTAACTTTTTGGTAACTCATTCTGCAGTTTCTCCTTACTTTTCTGTCTCTCTATATCTCCTTTGATAGGATGACTTCTTGAAAAATCGGGTCCAAGATTGTCCCGTCCTGGAATGTATCTCACATTGACCGAATATGGAGATAACAGTAAACTCCACCTTAAAAGTCGTGAATTTAATTTTTTAGACACTGCTAAAAACATTAAAGGCTGGTGATCGCTTTCCACAATGAAGTGTTTCCCGTAAAAAGAAAAATGACGAATTTGTTGATCGACCAGATCAAAGCGAGGCATTCACGTTCAACGGTAGAATAATTTCCAAAATATATCTTTAACGCACAACTCCCAGATGGCGAAATAGCACTTGGTCGATCGCAGCTGAGGTTCAAATATTTGTGCAAGAGACATGAGGGTACTGGAAATAAATTCAGCAGCCTGGGAGGATGAAGCTGCCGATCGCACAATGTGGCCATGCTCTCTACGGCGCCACTTCAGATTAGGCGAAAAGAAGCACTTATGACAAGCAGAAAAGAAGAGCGAACGTCGAAAAGGACACCAGGGAAAGAGCAGCGAGGGATGTCACCTCACGGGCGCATTCCCACAGTCAGTTATGACTGAAGTGGCTATTATTATTATTATTATTATTATCATTATATTATTATAATAAAACAAAACTTTGACAAAGCTCAAGATATATTTACATGTGTTGTCAAATGTGGTAAGTTTGAAAATACCCGTTTGATTATTTTGTTTATAAACAATACTGGTTTCCTATTTAGTTCAATGATAAACTGACATTGTAAATGAATTTTAATATGTTCATTTTCTGCTCTACTTCTACTTTTATTCTACATGTAGTTTGCTTTTATTTGCAGTTGTAGTCTGTTGCATTTGATGAATAGGAGAAGATTTGTGGGATAGGGCGCTCTATATCAGGGGCTATAAACGTGTTACTGTTTTCAGATCACTAGAGCTGATTGATCACAGAAGGTGAAGTCTGAAAGTCATAATAAACACTTGGGATATATCACGTGACAGACGGTATATGTGTTACCTCATCAAAAATATAAACCATGAGGGTTAGAATTTTGCCTTCATTAATCTTCTTCTCTGTCTTACAGACTTATGCCCCAGCTGTTACAATTCGTGTCATGTTTCTTTCATCTTTCTTGTAAATCTCAAGTTCTCTTCTCCATGTATTTTTTGGGATATCCATCTATTTTTGTGTTGTCTGATTTTTGTGTGTGTCTTCCTCTATTTTTTTTTGTTTGCCTCTACTTTGTGTGTGCGTGCGTGTGTGTGTGTGTGTGTGTGTGTGTGTGTGTTTGTGTGTCTGTCACCGGTTTCCTGCCCTTAGCTCTGCTGTAGTGGTCAAGAAGTGGCCAAAACTCAAAAATAACTTATGCCTACCTTCGCACAAGATTACACTTGGCAGAGTAGTGGATAGAAGGATAATGATGCTTCTACCTCAAGGTATGTACACACGATATTCAGAAAAGCGTAAACAGTGCTGCATAAGGCTGAACAAATTTTAACTCTAGAATCTGCTGTCAACTTTTGTGAAGGATAGCTTTCTCTTATAATTCGTTAGCTCGTTCAAGACAGCAGCTGAGTTAATTCAGCGAAATTCCACTTATTATTGTATAGCTCTGTTTAAATGTATTTAAGAAACGGAATGAGACATACGGATGTAGTACATTCAAAATCATTAAATGAACTTTAGATTTGTCTTTATACAAGTAACAAACTTAATAATCAATTATGTTTTTACAGTTATAAAAATGAATAATTCTTTAACAAACAATAGTCATCATCGAGTAATATTATGGTGTTAAAAATTGGATAGTTCACTTGGTAGCTTTTATGTTTCTACTTAGCTGTCAATGAGCTTGTTTGTTCTGCTCCAGCTGATGTTTGGTTCTTTGTTGATAGACGACTTGATCACACTCGTCACTGGTCAAACTTGAAAGTTGTAGCACGTTCCAAGAAGTGTCAGAGAGTAACTACCAAGCTTGTCCCGCCTATCTAAGGCCCGTCTGATGATGGTGTCAAGCGTTGACTTCAGGTCCCGTATACCCTCACTTGTTCCAGAGATAGTGCCCTTAATTGATACCACAACGCCAATCTTTAGGCTCACAGACTGCTGGCTCCGAGAAATAGTTTAAGGCACCTTGACAATGCCTCTTACACATGGTCAGGGGTATTGTTGTTTTAGCAATAAGTTTCCACTTTGACTTTGTGTTACAGTTACCTCAGATTCCGGTTTTCCGTGTTAAAATGGTACAATTGTCCTGGGCTCTAAGTCCTCAATTTACTAAAGCAAGGTCCGATCTGGTAAATGAAATCTGCTGCTATTCTTAACTCTGGCAAGGTCTGGTTGTCTTCTTGACGCGAGATTAGTTTTCACAGTGTTGCAAACTTACTGAAGTGTCAGATTTTATTACACTTTGCTCAACCACCCCCCCCCCCCCCTTTTTTCCGTTGTATTTTTTTTACGATTTAGGTAGGGTCAAATCACTGATTTTGTTCTTCTTATGTTTCAAATGCCCTCCAATCGTTTCAAAACTTGTGTGTTTTGGTTGGATAATTCAAAATATTTCATCTAGGAAATTTATGTGCATTAATGCAAAGGTCACGTCTTCCAAATATGGAAGTGAGATCCCCGAATATTCTCGTCAGTGATTACCAATAACTTCTTACTTTTATCTCAAGTAATATTTTCGTAATAATTCTGCTGGAAGCTTATTACAACATTCCAACTTCCAGGTGCATGTCTGTAATATGTCCGCAGACGGATGATTTATCGCTCGGCACGCCTTAGGTAAACTCAACACTAGGTCACAATACGAAACTGACCATCTTGGTTTTTTACTTGTGCTTAATCTTAGCAAAGCCGGGAAGATTAAAATAACATTGCAAATTATCACTGAAGGGAGTGTTCAAAGATATGAAAATACCAAATTGATAGCACAGAAAGAAATGTGCCGACCACAGACATTTTACGTAATCAGTACTCACAACAAATGTAACTGACTACTGCCGGAGAGGAGGAGATATAGATCCAATAATTATGTGACTGTGTCTGTCTCTATTTCCTATACGCAAGATAATTCATAAAACGAATATAACATGTGAGAGACGGTATATGAATGACGACCTCGTCAAAAAATATAAACGATGATGGTGAGACTTCCACATTCACTTATCTTCTTCTCTGTCTTACAGCCTTATGCCCCAGCTGTTACAACGCGTATCGAATTTTCTTTATCTTTCTTGTATCTATACTGAAGCACATTGAAAACGCACCACTATTATATATACTGATGCCCAGAAGCTGGAAAAAAAGTGTGGGAATGGATTTTCTCCGTGTTTGTCATGAGGTAGAGAGCGAATGGCTGCTGGAATGGAAAGTGCATGATTCAACCCACGGGTTTGTGTACAGACTAGATGAAAACAATGAAGGTTACAGTTGCAACACGATTCCCAAATGCTATGACCCTGAAAATATATACGCATTGTGGCAGTACACTCGGTATAAAAAGGCCGTTGAGACAAAACACCCAGTACATGTGCTTGAAATGCCACGACTATCTACATCTCAAAAAACAACACGCCGGGATAGCCATTCGGAGTGGCCAACCACGAGACCCCTGCGCAACATAACCGATTTGGAGGTGTTAGTATTCACATTTGGGGAGGATTTAGTTTTCAATATCGCTCGCCTCTTCACGTCTTCCATGGAAATGTTAATGTTGTGACCTATCGAGATGAGGTTCTGGATGCATTGGTTGCTCCTGCGTTCACAAATTATCCAGACTTGCAGCTTCTCCAGCAGGATAACGCACGTGCGCACACCGCATGCATTACGCAGCAATATCTACAGCAGCAGAACATTGTGACAATTGATTGGCCTACCCTATCACCAGACATGTCTCCTATAGAACATCTGTGGGACGAGCTTGGACGCAGAGTCTACAGGCAAGGTTCTCCAGCTAATCTGCAACAGCTCGAAGCTGCTCTTACACGTGAATGGCACTTGATTCCCTGGAATTTCCTTCAGAGACTTGTGGGTTCCATGCTGAGCCGATGCCAAGCTTGTTTGCAAGCTCACGGTGGATATACCAAATACTGAGGTCAGTGTGAATGAATTTTTTTATTGGTTGCATTTTTGGTTTTCTCCATTGCCTGCACAGAATGCAATGAATTTCATAATAATCAAATGCACAAATTAATGACCAGTATGGATTCATAGGAAAATGAATCAAGATTCCAAATATATAAACTTGTAAACACTTATATTTACATTTTACACTCTGTTCCTGGATTATACAGGTGGTGCGTTTTTAATGTGCTTCAGTATAAATTCTTTTCTCCAATGTTGTTGCGTCTGTCTCTATCGTATGTGTCTCCGTCTGTTCTTTTGAGTCTGCGTCTAGTTTTTTTTGTGTCTGTCTCTGATTTTTATATTTGCCTCTATTTTTGTGACTGCCTCTGTTTTTTTTTTGGTCTGCCTATTTTTTATATCTGCCTCTATTTTTGTATCTGCCTCTGTTGTTTTTTTTTTTGGTCTGCCTATTTATTATATCTGCCTCTGTTTTTTTTTTGGTCTGCCTCTATTTTTGTGTCTGCTTCAATTTTTTTGGTCTTCTTCTTCTTCTTTAATCCTTAGCCGCCGACCGTCAAAGCAGTCAGTTGCCATCACGCCTAGTGGCGTCTTGTAGGGCAACAACAAATTGATTCCACTTTGCTCCGTTGGTGGCCATCCTTCGTACAGTGCCCCAACTCTGGTTCATTTTTTGCATCTCAGCCTCCACAGTCCTCCGCCAGGTTGTTTTTTGATCGGCCTCTCTTTCGTTTTCCTTCAGGTCTGCCACTGTTTTTATGTCTTTCTTTGTTTTTTTTAAATGTTTCTATTTTTGTGTCTGACTGTATTTTTTGGTCTGCCTCTTGTTTGCGTCTAGCTCTATCTTTGAGTCTATCTCTATTTTTTGGGGTCAATCTCTATTTGTGTGTCTGACTCTATTTTTGGGCATCTTTTTCCTTTACGAACGATTATTTCATGAAACAAATGACTAGCAATGCTGTTAACTCAATTCCAGACTATGTGGACTCAAGTCACTCCTTTTGAAGCTGTAGAGAATTGATAGAACTGATATTATTTGAACAACATGACACAAAACATGACCATGATAACGTGTAGGGACAAGGCGTTAGGATTTATGGTTAGTCTATAACTCGACGCGGGAAAGGCGACTTCTGTGGGAACGTACGATTACATGTGATTCAACCACTGCAGATTATAATGTCTTCGTTGTTTTCTATATTTCAGAGCCATACAATGAGACTAAATGTGTGAGTTGAGAGACTGTATAAATGGGTTGGGCTTGATATATTTTAATGCCCATTCAAATCACTATGCGATGATAGATCCTCTTGTCACCTCATGTTATAATGTTTGGTGGATAAGGTTGATAGGGACTTATGGTCATTTTCGGGCTCACAAGGGGACTTGTCAAATACATCGTCTCAACTTTAGTTTAGGCAGCACTTTGTGCCGGTCAAAAATAGATAACAGTTTAAAATATAACTTATGCGTTAAAAGAAACTCGCGTTATACATATTTACTGACTTGTATTGAGTGTAGAGTGCATTTATTTATTCCATGTAAAATATAACTGCATATTTATATAACAATGACATATGACGTAACCATGTTCTTCTTAATTTCAATTTTATTGTAATTTCGTTGTGTTCTACAATGAGCTGCAATCAAAATTATATAAAGTAAGTATGTTATGTGTTTAAAGTTGTGACTTGCTTTTCCGCACATATTACTCACCTTGTAATAAAAATTACGTCCCTTAGATAAACGCATAAGTCTATCTAAACATTTTAAATATGAGGGAAAAAGGTATGATATCGTAGTGGAATATTGATGAGAAAGTTAGTAAAAAGTCAATGACTTTACGTGCTTATTGTGTATGTGGATACTGACTATTGCCCTCTCTCAACCCACTCCCCACCCCCATTTCCCCCTTTTCCTTTCTTTTTCTCCAAAGGGTATGGAATCGATACTTGCCGAGTTTGTATAATGTTACCGGCCAAGCACTCCAAGGGAGGTAACCAACAATCATTTCTGTGACTCCCATTATAAAAACGTCTATGTGTTGCAACAAAGTACTAAATATCTCTCAACTGGATTAAACTTAATATTGAACCTAAGCTTGCGCTTGCCCCCGCCCGTCTCCCCCCAATTAAAAAAAAAAGACAAACACAGCTAAAGTTTGAAAGATGCGTGCATGAGAGATACGAGATTAGTCTCGGATTCTGGGAGGACGGAGATACCGATCGCACCAAATGGAGATGACCTCAAACATGAGAACAGAGACTCTTACAACATCCGGTGAAAATAACCATTTTAGTGATGCCCCCTTATCGAAATGGGTTAAGTTCAAAGCTCTGGCCGAGTAGTTAAGAGAAAATATGTCACTTGAAAGACATGACCCAAGCGGGACTGATGCTATGAAATGTCAAGGACGATCACGTGAGCACAGTATGAGATATAATATTTATACAGGATGTTTTTTTAATTGTATTATCAGCACGTAATGTCTATTGGATATTCCTAAACCACGTGTCAAAACAAGAAAGCGAGACCGACCATGTGACACATAAGTTGTATTTTATATTCCCAGAAACAAAACAAAAGAAACACAATTCTAAAACGACCAATAAACTAAACGTTACAAGAGAGAGAAATATTATTGCCCGCCACGATGTCAAGTGATCACCACTTGCGCTATTGTGTTAAGACACATCATTTTATGTCATAAAATAACAGGTAAGTCCATGTATTGTGACGTTTGTTTCATATAAAGTAATTGGATAACATGAAGAACTAACAAATTAAAAATAACAAGTGACTTTACAATTATCCTGTATAATCACATGTCTCGTGTGGACTCCGTATTTGTTAGCAATAATCTAGGTCACATGACGTATAGTTCCCGGTGGGTCTTTGAAGAAGCTAACAAAGAATAGGACTGCTGTACATACAGACATTTTGTTGAATGTGAATGGGGTCATGAATAGGGTGACAACCTCCTCATATAAAATACATTTCTACCAGGACCACTGCTACCAGAAAACCTCCTCATAAAAAACACATTTCTACAAGGACCTCTACTACCAGACAACCTCCTCATGTAAAACATATTTCTACAAGGACCACTACTACCAGGCAACCTCCTCATGTAAAACACATTTCTACAAGGACCTCTACTACCAGACAACCTCCTCATGAAAAACACATTTCTACAAGGACCACTACTACCAGACAACCTCATCATGTAAAACATATTTCTTCAAGGCCCATTGCTACCAGGCAACCTCCTCATGTAAACACATTTCTACAAGGACCACTGCTACCAGACAACCTCCACATGTAAAACACTTTTCTACAAGGACGACTGCCACCAGGCAACCTCATCATGTAAACACATTTCTACAAGGACCACTACTACCAGACAACCTCATCATGTAAAACACATTTCTACAAGTACCACTGCTACCAGACGACCTCACCATGTAAAACACATTTCTGCAAGGACCACTGCTACCAGACAACCTCATCATGTAAAACACATTTCTACAAGGACCGCTGCTACCAGACAACGTCATCATGTAAAACACATTTCTACAAGGACCACTACTACCAGACAACCTCATCATGTAAAACACATTTCTACAAGGACCACTACTACCAGACAACCTCATCATGAAAAACACATTTCTACAAGGACCACTACTACCAGACAACCTCATCATGTAAAACACATTTCTACAAGGACCACTACTACCAGACAACCTCATCATGTAAAACACATTTCTACAAGGACCGCTACTACGAGATAACCTCATCATGTAAAACACATTTCTACAAGGACCACTACTACCAGACAACCTCATCATTGTTGCGCACATATTCTTTTGTGTGGCGCACAGATTACTGTAAGTACGCATACAAATGAAAAATGTATTTATTTGTCTGATAAAAATATATTTATCTTTGAATTCACGATTTTCAGTCTAAGGGACAGAACTCAGATTAGTCGATGTGTATTCATTCTGTGAGTTATCTGTTCTTGTATCTTTCCTGAATATCGAACTTGGCGTATGAATCTAGACTTATGTCATATTTTGTGTCTGGTATGGCCAGAAACAGATTATTCTTGCTAAGTTTAGGCAGGGATGTTTATGACCCGAATCTATGTGTATTTCGTGTCTATGTAAGACGAGTCTGTCTTATATCTTAATATCTTTGTATGTCTAAGTCGAATTATATCTTCGGTGTCGAACTTGGGGTCAAAGGTTGTTCGGCGGATGTGTCGCTAAGTGAGGTGAGAAGGTTCCGCACTGTTGGGGTGCTGAGTTGTTGTAGCGGCCTGTCGCCGAAAAAGTGATCTCTATATTAATGAGGAAAGATGTAGTCTTTTTAGACATATCATGTATGATTCACCCCAGTGTTTATTCTTACTGCCAAGGAATGGCAGAATCATATTCTAGTGTATTTCTGATACCAAGGTAAAGACGCATTTCTTACGAACTTTTCCTGAAGCATTGTATTCGATTAACAATCGTACGGTTGTACGTTTAGATGAATGTTAACCAGATGAAGATGACATTCACCCCTAGCAGCACCATATTATGTGATGAAGTCAATAGTATCTATGGTAGAATCTACAAAGCAATGAGGATATTTGATGTATGATCCGCTTTGATTGTGCTTCATAGTTTGTATACTGGGTGAGAGACAACTGACTGGAAGGAGAAGCCATTTTGAATTCTATATTTTCCAATCATCGAGGAGAGAACAGGGATGGCCCCTTACTATCACCTGATGAGTCCAGAGATCACTGCTACAGAAGAGAACCCACTACTAGTGGTTCAATATTATTATCAAAAAAATATGTGCTGTACTTTATCTAAATGAATCTTCGCTAGACGAGGTTAGATCTAGGAACCATCTTGAACTTTGTTTAGGAACTGACGTGCTGTCAGTAAAGTCAGACGATATATATTGGTATTACGGAGTGCTTGTCTACTGACATTCCATTTGTACTGTTATGCAACATGAATGCCCATGTGATAGGGTATTTCATTGATCAACATTATTATGATTTATGCCAACCTGTTTCCTGTTCCTGTGTCGTCAACGTGTGTGTCCATTAAATACAAGAAAACGTAAACAGTAGTTCGTCTTACACTTCCTGCCACGAGTGAGTGAGATTGCCCTATTGTCAACTCTCAGAACATTTTCCAGCATTCGCGTACTGTTGTATCCTCACTCCAAATCAATACACCACTGCGTAGGTCGAGTTGGCCTTTTGCTTGTCTTCATGTTTGACAACACCTATCGACACTCTTCGAACACGATCACAACCACCCAAGCAACACTGGTAGACCCTATCAACACTGCTCTTTATCAACGGGTAGACCTTATCAACTGGTGGGCCAGCTTTCTGGGTTTGACCTCGCAGAAATTGAGAATTCTACAGACTACTGATACCAGACCGTTTCCTGTGGCTGATACGACACACCTGCAGTACTAGTTTGCACTTTGTCACGTGACCTGTCGAGCTAATACTGTAACTAAGTCAGCGCTTGTTGACATTTTTCGCTGTACAGACTGCATTATACAGAACAGTTGGATCAAGTGAATATTTAACTGTGTTGGCAGGAAATGAAGTACTATCGAACTGAGAAGTCTACACATCAACGGTGGAGCTTCTATTGTGATTAATTTTGTAATAGTTAGACCAAAATTAATTGTTATTAAAGTTGCAGTTTATTGTCATTGGAAACTGTACTATTAAAACTGAGCCTACTCTGCAACACAATCCATCTACAACACATTTCATTAGATGATATGTATTTATGCTCTATGTATTTATGTTACATGTTTATATGTGATATTTGTGTATATTTATGTGGGCGGTTGGTGAGGTGACTATTATAGGATATACCGAGTCATATTGGTCCTATATTAGCGTTCTGTAGGGAGCAATTGTCCTAATTGAAAATTTGCTGCAACATCTGTTGCTATTTTTTATTTGCTGTGAAGATTGTGCTTATCGTTGTTTTTGTGATATTTTTTCTGTTCTTCAGTTTTGTTTTGATTTGTTCGTATTTGTAGATCTACCCTTTCCTAAAATTTAGTTCTATACACATTTACATTTATACACTGTGACGTCATTTGTTTTGTGTTTATCCCTTTGCAGTTGTCATCACAGATTCTGTGATTATTTGCATTGATTTTCCTATTTGATTTATTTGATTTCTGCAAATGTTTTCATATTGTCTTTCTTATTTGTACTTTATGTATGTTGTTGGTTGACATGTACTATAGAATATACTTGATCATACACTACTAGCTGTGTAGTGAGTTTATGAGAAATAATCAACTGATGACTAATTGCTGTTACTAAAGGTACACAGTTGATTATACAAGACCTTTTTTAAAGGCTTGTTTCCAACAGAGATTGGGATTGTGAGCTAATTAATCAAGTTCATTTAGAACTTGTTCTTGTTTACTTGGAAATAGATTACATTATTGTTTCAAGTGATTGCTATCATTATTAGACATCATGTCTACATTGGAATACTTTATTGCACAAGGGAAATCCCTTGATAAGCCTGGTAAGGAATTAGAGGAGTTTGCAACTGCTCAATTTGCCATGGTATTAAAGTCAGAAAAAAAGAAGCAAAAAGAGGAAAATAAATGGAAAGCAGAAGTTGAACAAAAGAAGATAGATGCTGAGAATTTAAGATTGCAGATGCAAGCTGAGGAGAGAAAAGCTGCTGCTGAGGAGAAAAAAGCTGCTGTTGAGGAGAGAAAGTTTCAAATGGAAGAAAAAAAATTAGAAGCTGAAGAAAAGAGATTAGAAAGAGAGGCTGATCAAAAAAGATTAGACAGAGAAGCTGAAGCCGAGGAGAGAAAAGCAAAAAGAGAACATGAGGAAAAACTGTTTGTCACGGCACACCCTGGCGTAACTCTTAGCAACACTAAGATTAAAGAGAGTATGCCGGTTGCTTCAGCAACACCATACAATTCTAATTACTCACACAAATTTCAGGGACAACAAAACAGGTTTGGAAAAAAAGGTAACCATAATAGTTATCAAAACCAAGGTAGCCAATCATTTCAGGGTTCTTCTGCTAAGAACTGGAGACTAGCTGACAGCCCTCGATACAGAGGTGGTCATAATTATAGAAATTTCCGCAGAGGAAGTCATTATAGAAACTATCCAAGTCATCCATCATGGAGACAACAAGACCATAGTTATAGAGATACTCATTATAATGAATATGATAATGGTAACCATGAGAACTATGACTCAAACCCAAATAGGGGTTACAATAGAGGAAATAATAATGATTACAGAGGCAATAATAATCGAGGTAGATCACAATACAAAAAACATAAATCACATATCAGGCAAACTCTGCACAGCAAGAGTCACATGAAGCCTATAAACAGACTATAGATAATAATGATGCTAATAATATGGCATGTTCCGCTTTTGATTTTGGGAGAGCATCTCAGTGTCCCCAATGCAAAACATTATTTGAACCAACTACGGTGTCCACTTTAAGTTGTGGCCATCCTCTTCCCGCTCTTCCTGCGTCAGTCGCGCATGATGGAAGAGGTTCTCTTGTCTTACATAAAGGTTTAGTAAATGACAATCCAGTCTCAGTTCTTTTTGATTCTGGATGCACCACAATTGGTGTTAGGCAGTCGCTTGTAGATCCTTCTCGTGCCACTGGAAAATTAGTCAAATGTGTAACGTTTGGCGGCACCTTAGAGAAATACTCTACTGCTATCATTAGGATTGCTACTCCTTTCTTTACAGGAGATGTACACGCATGTCTTCTGCCGAATCCGATCGCTGATCTTATCATCGGTCGTATTCACGGAGTCAAAGAATGCACTCCACAACAAATTTCCGTTTGGGAAAAACAAAATATGTAAACTGCTAATGCTGTAGTCACTAGAGCTCAGGCTCTTAATATGCCTCAAACTTCATCTACTGAAGATAATGAAGTGCATAACCAAGACGATCCCTTGGTAATTTCTCGTGACTCATTTATTACACAGCAAGAAGATGATCCGACTCTAAAGAAATTCTTCACTCTTGCAACAAAAGGTGATCCGAATAAGAATACAAAGCGTAAATCTTGGATTACAATGAGGAATTGCGTACTTGTACGTATGGTGCAAGACTCCGCTAAGTCAAGTCATTCTCAGATTCTTGTTCCCAAGAATTTGAGAGTTAAAATTTTGCAGCACGCTCATGACTCTCAGTGTGCTGGACATATGGGTTTTTCCCGTACAACGTCAAGAGTTCTTGCGGCTTTCTTTTGGCCTTTTGTGAACAAAGACATACGGAATTATTGTCGATCTTGTAAAGTATGTCAAGAAGTTAAATCAAAAGGTCCACGCCATTCTGTACCTATTCAGGCTGCAGACATTCCTATTCGACCATTTCAGAAAATGATGATAGACATCATTGGTCCATTTAAGATCAAATCTGCTAGAGGACATCAGTTTATCTTAACGTGTGTGGACATGTGCACACGTTGGCCAGAGGCTATTCCTCTGAAGAGCATTACTACTGCTGACATTGCAGATGCTCTTTGGCTTATATTTTCTCGTCTGGGATTCCCCGGAGAAATATTGTCAGACAATGGCACCCAACTAATATCGGATACCATGTCTCAAGTGATGTCGACTATGCAGATAGAGAGATCCTTGAGTAGTATCTATCATCCTATGTCCAATGAGATGGTCGAACGGCTAAATAGAACACTCAAAAACTTACTAGGGAAGATAACTGAGGATCATCCTCAAGATTGGGACAGGGTTTTACCCGCGGCTCTTTGCGTACAGAGAGGTCCCCAATGAACATACAGGATTTTCTCCCTTTGAACTTGTCTTTGGCGCGCGACCGCGCGGCCCTATGTCTTTGCTTCATGATCCCATAACCTCTGATAATATTACCGATGACACAAAATCTTCTTACGAATATGTCATCGCGCTGAGACAAAAGATTATCGAAGCATGCAGATTGGCAACTTCTTCTTCTGAATTTGCTAAGCAGAAGGCAAGACAATTTGCCAATAAGAAAAGAACCTTACGACAACTTTGTCCTGGTGACAAAGCATTTGTTTTGCTACCTTGTAGGGAAAACAGACTTCTTATTTCTTGGAAAGGTCCATACGATATAATCTCGAAAATTTCCGATGTTGACTACATTGTCGATATTGATGGAAAGCATAAAAACTTCCACATCAATATGCTTACGGAATTCCATGAACGTCCGGATTATTTACAGCCTATTTTCCAGGCAACGGACGATTCACCAGTCCAACATGGTCATTACTCATCACTGTCCGTAATACAGGATGAGGAAACAAGTTTTTCGGATGTTAATCTTCCGCTTCCGATGATTCCACTTCATTCTAGTGAATCATGGAAAAACGTTACTGTTTCTCCGGATTTGTCTCTAGGAGAACAGCGATAAGTTTCGACTATGTTACAAACATTTCAGGATATTCTTACTGACATCCCTGGACAAACTCATGTCATTGAACATGACATTATTCTAACTGACCATAATCCTATTAGGGTCAGACCTGATCCTATCCCTATACATTTTCAAGCACAGGTTGAGAAGGAGTTGGATGAGATGATAGATTTAAAAATAATTGAACCATCCACTTCTGCATATTCTTCGCCGATGGTTATTGTTCGGAAAAAAGACAATAACATACGTCTTTGCGTTGACTATCGCACATTGAATCAAGTTACGAAGTTTGATGCTGAACCTATGCCTTTACTAGAAGAGCTACTTACTAGGCTTTCTAAATCTCATTTTTCACTAAACTAGATTTGTCCAAAGGATATTGGCAAGTTCCTTTATCTGAACGCGCCAAACCTTTTACTGCTTTTTCTACACCTAGAGGCCTTTTTCAATGGAATTTCATGTTTTTCGGCCTTATGAACGCACCAGCTACATTCGTACGCATGATGCGTCGAATCCTATCTTATCGGTCAGATGTCATCGCGTACCTAGACGACATCTGTCTTTTCAGCGATACTTGGGAAGATCACTATTCGGGGTTAGTTGAATTACTATCTACTCTACGCGAGTATAACCTGACAGCGAAACCCTCTAAAGCCTGCATTGGTTTTAGCGAAATTTCTTTCCTAGGCCATCGAGTAGGTCATGGTTTCCTAAAGACAGAGGACCATAATATTACTAAGATACTTAACATCTCTATTCCTAAGACTAAAAAGCAAGTGCGAAGTCTCTTAGGTCTTATTCAATTTTATGGAAGATTCATTCCGAATCTATCCTCTATCATGGCACCTCTTTCTACACTACTGAAAATAGGGTCGCCTAATATGGTCCACTGGTCTCAGGCATGCCAATCCTCTTTGGATAAGATTAAAAATTTGTTTTCAACACCACCTATTTTAGTGTTACCCACTACAGATAAGACATTTGTTCTTCGTAGTGACGCTTCATCCACTGGGATTGGAGCGGCACTAATGCAAGAGTACTCTGGAACTCTGCATCCAGTAATGTATATCTCTAGAAAACTTAATGCTGCAGAAAGGAATTATTCGGTTTTAGACCGTGAACTATTGGCTATGGTTTGGTCGATTCTCAAACTACAAAGATTCCTTCTAGGCGCACATTTCATAGTAGAAACCGATCAGAAAGCTCTTACGGCTATACAGAGTAAGAATTTGAAGAGCTCGAGGTCTACTCGATATGCAATTGCTCTTCAACCTTTTCATTTTTCGGTACGAGCTATCTGTGGATCAGATAATGTGATGGCAGACATTTTGTCTAGATGCCCACAGGATTCCACCTAACTGTTGAGTCTTGGACTTCTTAACACTTCCAACTCGACAACAGTTTTTCTTTTCTATATCAAGATAAATACACATTATAATTTGTAATATAGTGATTGTATCACTACTATCATTACGTTCATTGATATATATATTCACCGATACTCGTTGATGGTTTTTCTTTTTTGTCAATGATGTACTTATAATGCTTAAATATGAAATTGTTATATGCATTGTGTCATTGCAAGTATAGTAGTATGCGTTGGTGACACCTCCCTGGAAACATTTATGCTTAAGAGAAATGCTTTCTCTGAGAGGTTGAGATGAATTCTCACCAGTCGATCTATATTTCGACTTTGCCTTAATTTGGCTTATAAATTCCAGATATTTCTCATCTGCGCAGTATTTGTTCGTTGTGAGCCTATTGTATGTTGCTCTCAGATGGAAAAAAAATGATTTTCATTTTTTTCCCGGGGAGTGTGGTAGTCTGTTGCTCACATATTCTTTTGTGTGGCGCACAGATTACACTAAGTACGCATACAAATGAAAAATGTATTTATTTGTCTGATAAAAATATATTTATCTTTGAATTCACGATTTTCAGTCTAAGGGACAGAACTCAGATTTGTCGATGTGTATTCATTCTGTGAGTTATCTGTTCTTGTATCTTTCCTGAATATCGAACTTGGCGTATGAATCTAGACTTATGTCATATTTTGTGTCTGGTATGGCCAGAAACAGATTATTCTTGCTTAGGTTTAGGCAGGGATGTTTATGACCCGAATCTATGTGTATTTCTTGTCTATGTAGGACGAGTCTGTCTTATATCTTAATATCCTTGTATGTCTAAGTCGAACTATATCTTCGGTGTCAAGTTGGGGTCAAAGGTTGTTCGGCGGATGTGTCTCTAACTGAGGTGAGAAGGTTTCGCCCTGTTGGGGTGCTGAGTTGTTGTAGCGGCCTGTCGCCGACAAAGTGATCTCTATATTAGTGGAGAAAGAGGTAGTCTCTTTAGACATATCATGTATGATTCACCCCAGTGTTTATTCTTACTGCCAAGGAATGGCAGAATCATATTCTAGTGTATTTCTGATACCAAGGTAAAGACGCATTTCTTATGAACTTTTCCTGAAGCATTGTATTCGATGAACAGTCGTACGGTTGTACGTTTAGATGAATGTTAACCAGATGAAGATGACATTCATACCTAGCAGCACCATATTATGTGATGAAGTCAATAGTATCTATGGTAGAATCTACAAAGCAATGAGGACATTTGATGTATGATCCGCTTTGATTGTGCTTCATAGTTTGTATCCTGGGTGAGCGACAACTCACTGGAAGGAGAAGCCATTTTGAATTCTATATTTTCCAATCATCGAGGAGAGAACAGGGATGGCCCCTTACTATCACCTGATGAGTCCAGAGATCACTGCTACAGAAGAGAACCCACTACTAGTGGTTCAATATTATTATCAAAAAAATATGTGCTGTACTTTATCTAAATGAATCTTCGCTAGACGAGGTTAGGTCTAGGAACCATCTTGAACTTTGTTTAGGAACTGACGTGCTGTCAGTAAAGTCAGACGATATATATTGGTATTACGGAGTGCTTGTCTACTGACATTCCATTTGTACTGTTATGCAACATGAATGCCCATGTGATAGGGTATTTCATTGATCAACATTATTATGATTCATGCCAGCCTGTTTCCTGTTCCTGTGTCGTCGAAGTGTGTGTCCATTAAATACAAGAAAACGTAAACAGTAGTTCGTCTTACACTTCCTGCCACGAGTGAGTGAGATTGCCCTATTGTCAACTCTCAGAACATTTTCCAGCATTCGCGTACTGTTGTATCCTCACTCCAAATCAATACACCACTGCGTAGGTCGAGTTGACCTTTTGTTTGTCTTCATGTTTGACAACACCTATCGACACTCTTCGAACATGATCACAACCACCCAAGCAACACTGGTAGACCTTATCAACACTGCTCTTTATCAACGGGTACACCTTATCAATCATGTAAAACACATTTCTACAAGGACCACTACTACCAGATAACCTCATCATGTAAAACACATTTCTACAAGGACCACTGCTACCAGACAACATCATCATGTAAAACACTTTTCTACACGGACCACTGCTACCAGACAACCTCATCATGTAAAACACATTTCTACAAAGACCACTACTACCAGACAACCTCATCATTTAAAACACATTTCTACAAGGACCACTGCCACCAGAGAACCTCATCATGTAAAACACATTTCTACAAAGACCACTACTACCAGACAACCTCATCATTTAAAACACATTTCTACAAGGACCACTGCTACCAGACAACCTCATTATGTAAAACACATTTCTACAAGGACCACTACTACCAGACAACCTCATCATGTAAAACACATGTCTACAAGGACCACTGCTACCAGAACTTGTAACTGCATCGTGCAGGCTTCCTGTGTGACTTGTTGTAGTGGTTAATCCATGCTTCATAAGAAGCTCAAATAATGATGGTGATGTCGAGTATATAACAATTATTTTAAGTGGAGTGAATATAGTCAGTGTTATTGTTAAAACATTGATGTCGAGTATATAACAATTATTTTATATGGAGTGAATATAGTCAGTGTTATTGTTAAAACATTGATGTCGAGTATGTAATGATTATTTTGTATAGAAAGAATATAGTCAGTGTTATTGTTAAAACATTGATGTCGAGTATATAACAATTATTTTATATGGAGTGAATATAGTCAGTGTTATTGTTAAAACATTGATGTCGAGTATATAACAATTATTTTATATGGAGTGAATATAGTCAGTGTTATTGTTAAATCATTGATGTCGAGTATATAATGATTATTTTGTATAGAAAGAATATAGTCAGTGTTATTGTTAAAACATTGATGTCGAGTATATAATGATTATTTTGTATGGAGTGAATATAGTCAGTGTTATTGTTAAAACATTGATGTCGAGTATGTAATGATTATTTTGTATGGAGTGAATATAGTCAGTGTTATTGTTAAATCATTGATGTCGAGTATATAATGATTATTGTGTATGGAGAGAATATAGTCAGTGTTATTGTTAACACATTGATGTCGAGTATAAAATTATTATTTTGTATGGTGAGAATGGGGTCAGTGTTATTGTTAAAACATTACCTAAACGTTTATTTGTGAGCAAACCATATTTTATCCTAGACAGTTTAGAGTCTGTGATCCCACACAGTGTTACATAAACTACTGCTGTAAAAGCCCATGTAATGCAATACTATGGGGTGGACAGATGAATATAACAATTCTAGGAGAAGGCTGTCAGTGTAGCGCGGTTTTAACTGATTATTTTTAAGGGCGTGTGTTATGTGGAAGCAAATCATGGACAATAAATAAGCAGAGCTAGTTTATAGGATAAACGGGAGCATAGATGATGTGGTTTTAGAGAAAACTATCACAGATCTCATGGGTATCTAAAGAATGGATTTTAAATTATTGCAAAGACCAAAGGTAAGGGAGAATAAGTGTCGTAGATTGTAGATAGGAGAATTAAGACTTGGGTTGGTCCCTTCTGAATAGGTTAGAATGAGTGATAGTCACAGTGTGAGATAGAAATACAAAAAAATAGATTTCCACGAGTGAGGTGGTGGAATAGTGATAGAGGCTGTCTCTGAGAGCGGAAAATCTTCTCTCTCTCTCTCACCTATCTTCTACGACAGATCTAAAGTAGTCAGACAGTCTAACACATATACATTAAATATATATATATCCAATCACGTGCACGCACATTCAAGTGACGACAGGTAGACACACAGACGTGGGAAACTATAACAAATGATTATATAAGTATTTAGAACGAGCTGACCAACTCGCTGATTAATTTCAAGAGAAAACTTTAATTATCATTTAAAATTTCTTCACAACACCTAGAAATTTCATCAAAGCATATACAAATATTCATAAAATCAATAGAAATGCTACATAAATGATAGACCCACAGTAAGATCCTTCCCCTCGATGTTAGCCCACAGTCCCGTTAAAAAAAAGGAACAAAAGTGATAGCCCAAAGAGTCACAGATACATAGGGTTTGAAATGTATGAACAGAGTAGGATAATCTGATTTAGTTTAAGAAAAAAAAAACTCTAGCATTTGCAACAAATTCTGCAGATTAAAAAATTAAGACAGCAAATGGGTGACAAAAATACAACGGTAAAATAACACTCAGACCTGCGTACACTCTTATTCATTCAGCCATGGCCATGTGCTCACATTTATACTTACAGCTTTGCTCGCTGCCTCTGGGAACATTAATAAATTCTAGGACCTTCACACAGACCCGTAAATGCAGTATCGACCAAGAAAATCCAGTTCCAAAAGACGTACTGAACTCTCTGTCTCAGGGAACGATTCCTTGGGTGTTTTTATTTTCCGGATGTCTGTTAAGTCACATAAAATTTGTCCAGGCACAAAAGTTAGCAGAGCACAATGTCATTAGCTTTGGTTTCTAGAATTAAGGAATGTCAGATCGGTGTCTACTTTTAGGAAGGTACTATATTCGGTCACCACAATACTAGTCAAAAACTCTGTAGGAATGTTACTGATATTTGCCTGCCACAGCGGGCTGAACTGTACTGAAAAGTTATTCTGGAAGAATTAATTCTGGCGCGAAGGCCTCTTACTTCATTTAACTGTTAAAGTTCAGGTAATGAAAGTGATTAGTTTCTCCACAAATAAGGTTCACGTACTAGAACGCTGGCAAAGTTGGGTACCACAGTTTCACTATATAAAAATGGAAAGAACACATATCAAATAATTTACATATATGTACTCAATATAACTTACATTTTACACGACAAGCCTACAGCTTGACTTATATTTAAAACTTCCCGTGAACTAAGTTAAAAATCACTTATCATGAATTAGGAATAATGGGGGTATTCCGTCACCACTCATGATGTCTCTAGCATTTATACGTTAGATTAGAAAAACTATACTCGACTGAGTAGTTAGCAGTTGAATTAAATTCATTATGGCTACATGTTTGTTAAGCTAGAAATATAATTTATCCTGCTTTCCACTGTACTTTATCAGCTAGAGAATATAACCGACTTATGAATATTCACTCTGCACACAAGAAACTAGTGAAATATGAAATAAGCGATTATCCTTTATCCCTTCACAAAATACTAGATATAATATATTTTACCTCACACAGAACTACAGGTAGTCGCACAACATAAGAATTATATGCTTATATTTATGGAAGTCTAGAAGTTCGACAAATTGTCGCAACAAACTAAGAAACTTCGCTATACGGCTTATTCTGTTCCAAGCGACCTGTCTACTGCGAATTTACGAGTGAGAATGAAATTAAAGCTTCAAACTTGAGTTAATATTTTAAACCAGACAAAGGATGAACTATTTCCCCCGCCCCGATCTCTCCCCCTTCTCATAACAGCTACGTTTAACTTAGAGGCGTGTCGTAACTGCCACCAGTGCGATTTCGCACCTTCGTTAACAAACTGACCGGGAAAAGCGCGTGTCAGTTGCAAATCTCAGACAACCGTCTGCAGTGCATGGGCGATTTTCACACTTCGCCGGAGCTATTCTGACGAAAACTACCACGGTTGCTGCACAAGGTAGACGGTCCGTCTGCCTGCCATGTCCGACGGAGCGAATTCTCACACCCCAGGCCCAGAAATCTGGTCGGGCAGCGCTCTGACCGGGGAAACTGCAGACGTTCTGTCTGACGAGAACCGTATATTCACAGCTATCGTTCGACCAGCAGAGACTGACATCTGATGCAATAAGGTTACTAGTCAGTATGAGAAAGAAAACGATGATGGTAAAGAAATATATTTTTTTCGCAACGAATGCGAAAATACAGGGAAACGGTAAAGAGATGATAATAAAAATAAAGAATAATGGTGACAGAAAAAGAGGAAGATATAGGCAATTTAATGATCAAAACCTATGTGACAGAACGTCCCCCCTTTAAGATATGGAAGCACTCCATGTCTACGTTATGGAATTAAATTTCCTATATCCGTAGCTTCAGGGTGTCTGTCCTCTTCCCTCTCATCTCCCCCTCCATCTCTCTCCAATTCCTACTCCAGTCTACTCCCAAGTTTCCTTCCTCTGGAATGTCTCCCATGCGCGCTTGAAAGAGCGTCGCCGCTTCTGACATTTTTCAAAGATTTCCTGTGTGTGCAGTGGAGTTTCCTTGCCACTATCGTCATCTTCGTCAGTTTTGGCGATCGTCAGGAGATGGTCGGAGGTCGGCACAGGTCTTTCCAAGTATCTCTTTAAGAGATTTAAATGGAAAACCTTTTCCTTTCCTTGAATAGATATCTGGTAGTTAGCCTTAGAAATCTTTTTCCGGACGGTCCCACCCTAGTTTTAGCCATTCCTTTAACTCCGATACGTATTTACTGGCTGAGACAACTGTCTCATCAGCCTTCAGGTCTGTCAGTGACCAAAGTAAGGCTTCAAGCGGGCCCTTAATGGGTCTGCCGAATAAAAGCGTAGCTGGCAGAAATCCTGTGGACGTATGAGGAGATTCTCTGTAGCCAAATACAGCTGCAGGAATACAACAATCCAAATCTTCAGGTTTCACTTGTGCCAGTCTACTTAACATCATGTTGAGGTTTCCGTTAACACGTTCTACTAGCCCATTTCTGGCCAGAGTATAAGGCTTAGTGTAGATGTGCTGGTCCCTCAAGATCTTGACGATCTCATCCATCAACAGATTTCGGTATGGAGATCCGTTATCCGTCAACACTTGTTGACGGAATCCCAACCGAGTGAAAATCTGCACGAGGGCTTCTGCGACATGCTTGGCATCTGCGCATGTTATCGGGATAGCTTCTGCCCATAAAGTGCATGTATCGACTAAGGTCAGGATAAACCTGTTCCTTCTTTTAGTCCCTTCTAAGGGTCCTAAAATGTCGATCACAACCCGTTCGAATGGTGTTCCCACTATTGGCATTTCACCCAAAGAGACTGGGGGTGCCCGTTGCTTGGGTGGCACACGTTGGCACTGGGCACATGATTTAACATATCTGATAATATCAGTATTTACTCCTGGCCACCAATAATGAGTGGTTATCCGTTGGTTTTTGGCGTTCTGTCCCATATGTCCGCTGAAGGGAAGAGAGTGCCCCATTTCTAGGATTTGGCTTCTGTACTGCTTCGGTACTAGGAGCTGGTTGTAACCTTGGTCAGGCTTGCCCGTTCTCCGATAAAGTACGCCATCCTTAGAAAAAATGTCCCCGTGCTGTCTGGGTTCCTTAGTCATGGGCAGTTTCCTAAAGCAGGGTGCCAAAGTAGGGTCCTTGTATTGCGCTTCTTTAAGTTCCATGCGTAACAAATTAGGCGCAGGCTCCCGTTCATTTTTGGTTTGCCCTCTTGTAGTTTCTGCTGCCACAATCGGCTCTTTCGGTTTCCCAATACACACGTATCTACCGCCAAGTATGACTGGGTAGATGGGATCATCCATAACAGCCGCTTTGATCACGCCTCTGACAAAATCAGAGTGGATCTCCACCAATGCGATGGGAAGCGCTGTAGGTGCATCACTCTTACGAACTTCACAAAGTTGGACGGTCTCTCCTGTCTCTTGACCGGGCTTAACCAGGTTTCTGTCAACAATGCAATCATAAGAAAGCCCCGTGTCAAATAAACAAGAAGTTTGAGAACCGTTCAATGTAACAGTACCTCGCGTTGAGGGTCTATCCCCAACAGGTTGGGAATCACTGTCAATAATTCTGTCTTGCGAGACTGTCAATAAGCATCCGATGCGTTTAGGCTCGGTGTGCTCGCTCTGATCATATGTCCCGTGCTCAGGGGTTTTCCCTTTGCCACCTTGTCCTTTCTGGCTGCGCTGCCATGTAGGGCGGTCGGTTTGATCAGACTGTTTACTGTGGTTGGGGTACTTGTTTTTGTAGAACTTGGATTTTTCAGGAGGGGGGTTTTGAGGTCCAGTTTCTCTGTGGTTATTCTAATTCGAAGCATGAGAAGGTTGATCTAGATTATTTTTTTTGAAAATGCTCCTCTGTCGGTTTCCGCTTTGTGGCCGGTAGTTCAGCCAGCGCGTTATGGTAACGCTCAGACTTCTCTAAGATGTCTTCGAGCTTTTCTGCACCCTGCTCAGCTAGAAATCTCCGGGTATCTTCAGACAATGTGTTCTTTATTTGTTCTGTTAAAACAAATTCCTCAAGACCTTCATAGGTAGAGGGGAGCTGCGAGAGCTCTAGGCACTTTGTCAGATATCCCTTCAAACGAGATGAGAACTGCTGAAAAGTTTCAGAATTCTCCTTCCTGCTGTTGCGAAACAGTTGCAAAAACTTTCGCGCATTCATTTCAAAGCGCTCCAGTAACGCTTTCTTCAACACATCATAGTTGTCTTGTTGGCTGCTTTCCAGTTTGGCGTAAACATCATACGCAGAACTTTTCAAAGCCTGGGAAAGCTTCATATTCCAGCGCGACCTCTCTAAACCGTACAGAGTTGCAATTTTCTCAAATTTTTCTAACCATGTGTCAATCTTCTCATTAGGACAAGGGAAAGATTCTAGAGCGAAAGACATAGCAGTGAGATGAGTAGATTGAGTGTTAGAAGGATCAGTTAAGGAGGAATGAGGAGAAGACTCTCCATTGCTGGAGGTAGAGGCAGCGCCACGACTTTGAAATTCTAGAGTTTTAAGTGCCAACTCGTGCTGTCTCTCTTCTCTTTCCTTCTCATGCTGTCTCTCCTTCTCTTTCTCTCTTTCCTCATGCTGTCTCTCCTTCTCTTTCTCTCTTTCCTCATGCTGCATCCTGCGGATTTCCATTTCCTCATCTATCTTCTTCTGCTGTAATAGACGGTCTTCCGCTTCTTTCCTCTCCGCTGCTTCTTCTTTCCTCCTTAGTTCTTCTTCTTTCCTCTCCGCATCATATCTCTCAAGTTCGTCTCTGACAAACGCTTTCGCTTCCTCTCCTTCCAGTCCCTCCTCTCTCGCTTCGTCCCTGAGGAGTTGTCTAAGCTTTGCCCTCTTGGCCATATTAAGTCAGTGACTGAGACTAGTGGAGAAAGAAATTAAGAAAAGGATACTCTGGTTCCTACCACTTACGAGAAAAGAAAATACCAAAAATCAAAAGATGATATATTTAACCCTGTATACCTCCTCCAAAAATAAAAATCTAACTATCGCTGCTATTAATCGGCAATAAAGCACCTAATGCAAAACACGACTACGCCAACTAAATGGTAGTTAAGATTACTTCTGAAAAATAAGTTGCTACAGTGGAAAACACAATGATTATAGCCAAAAATTTTCGGAGAAAAAAAAATCCCCTTTATTTTTTTAATCCACTATCAAGTTTACCCCTGAAGACAGTTAGGGTGAGGGAGGCAATTAATCTGGACAAATAGTCCGAAACGCACTCCTTAACTTAGTTCAAACACCTTCCTGCTTCAGAACCCTTGTGAATGTTATACACTCACAAAACTTTACCAGCGTTTAGTATTACAAATCAACAATAACATATATTCCGACAAAATCCACCTGTAACTCAAATGTATATTATTCAAAATGCTGTGGAAAAAAAACTTATCAGTTTGTGTGGTCAGCACGCCCGAAAACAGATCGTTAGTCTAGGGGATAAATTATTTAAAGATATAACAACTCACAAGACATCACACTCATTCTCTTAATCAGAATAAAGAAAAATCTCAGACGAGCTGATATTTATCGTCTCGTCTTCCTATTCAAAGTTCAAAATCCTGATAGACGAGTCCACATTTGTCGTACTCGTCTTCCTATTCTAAGTTCAAAAATCCTTCGGTCGAGACCACATTTGTCGTATCGTCTCAGGATTTTGGGTTCAATTCCCGGTAACGAGCAACCATTTGTCGTAAATTTTAGATAGGAGAATTAAGACTTGGGTTGGTCCCTTCTGAATAGGTTGGAATAAGTGATGGTCACAGTGTGAGATAGAACAACAAAAAAATAGATTTCCACGAGTGAGGTTGGGGAATAGTGATAGAGGCTGTCTCTGAGAGCGGATAATCTTCTCTCTCTCACCTATCTTCTACGACAGATCTAAAGTAGTCAGACAGTCTAACACATATACATTAAATATATATATATCCAATCACGTGCACGCACATTCAAGTGACGATAGGTAGACACACAGACGTGGGAAACTATAACAAATGATTATATATGTATTTAGAACGAGCTGACCAACGCGCTGATTAATTTCAAGAGAAAACTTTAATTATCATTTACAATTTCTTCACAACACCTAGAAATTTCATCAAAGCATATACAAATAGTCATAAAATCAATAGAAATGCTACATAAATGATAGACCCACAGTAAGATCCTTCCCCTCGATGTTAGCCCACAGTCCCGTTAAAAAAAAGGAACAAAAGTGATAGCCCAAAGAGTCACAGATACATAGGGTTTGAGTCTAAGATGGGGTTTTTTTCTCGTAAATGTATGAACAGAGTAGGATAATCTGATTTAGCCTAAGAAAAAAAAACTCTAGCATTTGCAACAAATTCTGCAGATTAAAAAATTAAGACAGCAAATGGGTGACAAAAATACAACGGTAAAATAACACTCAGACCTGCGTACACTATTATTCATTCAGCCATGGCCATGTTCTCATATTTATACTTACAGCTTTGCTCGCTGCCTCTGGGAACATTAATAAATTCTAGGACCTTCACACAGACCCGTAAATGCAGTATCGACCAAGAAATCCCCAGTTCCAAAAGACGTACTGAACTCTCTGTCTCAGGGAACGATTCCTTGGGTGTTTTCATTTTCCGGATGTCTGTTAAGTCACATAAAATTTGTCCAGGCACGAAAGTTAGCAGAGCACAATGTCATTAGCTTTGGTTTCTAGAATTAAGGAATGTCAGATCGGTGTCTACTTTTAGGAAGGTACTATATTCGGTCACCACAATACTAGTCAAAAACTCTGTAGGAATGTTTCTGATCTTTGCTTGCCACAACGGGCTGAATTGTACTGAAGAGTTATTCTGGAAGATTAATTCTGGCGCGAAGGCCTCTTACTTCATTTAACTGTTACAGTTCAGGTAATGAAAGTGATTTGTTTCTTCCCAAATAAGGTTCACGTACTAGTAGAACGCTGGCAAAGTGGGTATTACCACAGTTTCACTATATAAAAATGGAAAGAACACATATCAAATAATTTACATATATGTACTCAATATAACTTACATTTTACACGACAAGCCTACAGCTTGACTTATATTTAAAACTTCCCGTGAACTAAGTTAAAAATCACTTATCATGAATTAGGAATAATGGGGGTATTCCGTCACCACTCATGATGTCTCTAGCATTTATACGTTAGATTTGAAAAAACTATACTCGACTGAGTAGTTAGCAGTTGAATTAAATTCATTATGGCTACATGTTTGTTAAGCTAGAAATATAATTTATCCTGCTTTCCATTGTACTTTATCAGCTAGAGAATATAACCGACTTATGAATATTCACTCTGCACACAAGAAACTAGTGAAATGAAATAAGCGATTATACCTTTATCCCTTCACAAAATACTAGAGATATATATATTTTACCTCACACAGAACTACAGGTAGTCGCACAACATAAGAATTATATTGCTTATATTTATGAGGGAAGTCTAGAAGTTCGACAAATTGTCGCAACAAACTAAGAAACTTCGCTATACGGCTTATTCTGTTCCAAGCGACCTGTCTACTGCGAATTTACGAGTGAGAATGAAATTAAAGCTTCAAACTTGAGTTAATATTTTAAACCAGACAAAGGATGAACTATTTCCCCGCCCCGATCTCTCCCCCTTCTCATACCAGCTACGTTTAACTTAGAAGCATGTCGTAACTGCCACCAGTGCGATTTCGCACCTTCGTTAACGAACTGACCGGGAAAAGCGCGTGACAGTTGCAAATTTCAGACAACCGTCTGCAGTACATGGGCGCATTTCACACTTCGCCGGAGCTATTATAACGAAAACTACCACGGTTGCTGCACAAGGAAGACGGTCCGTCTGCCTGCCATGTCCGACGGAGCGAATTTCTCACACCCCAGGCCCAGAAATCTGTTCGGGCAGCGCTCTGACCGGGAAAACTGCAGCAGACGTTCTGTCTGACGAGAACCGTATATCCACAGCTATCGTTCGACCAGCAGAGACTGACATCTGATGCAATAAGGTTACTAGCCAGTATGAGAAAGAAAACGATGATGGGAAAGAAATATATTTTTTTTTCAACGAATGCGAAAAATACAGGGAAACGGTAAAGAGATGATAATAAAAATAAAGAATAATGGTGACAGAAAAAGAGGAAGATATAGGCAATTTAATGATCAAAACCTATGTGACAGAACGTCCCCCCTTTAAGATATGGAAGCACTCCATGTCTACGTTATGGAATTAAATTTCCTATATCCGTAGCTTCAGGGTGTCTGTCCTCTTCCCTCTCATCTCCCCCTCCATCTCTCTCCAATTCCTACTCCAGTCTACTCCCAAGTTTCCTTCCTCTGGAATGTCTCCCATGCGCGCTTGAAAGAGCGTCGCCGCTTCTGACTGGACATTTTTCAAGATTTCCTGTGTGTGCAGTGGAGTTTCCTTGCCACTATCGTCATCTTCGTCAGTTTTGGCGATCGTCAGGAGATGGTCGGAGGTCGGCACAGGTCTTTCCAAGTATCTCTTTAAGAGTATTTAAATGGAAAACCTTTTCCATTCCTTGAATAGATATCTGGTAGTTAGCCTTAGAAATCTTTTTCCGGACGGTAAACGGCCCTTGCCATCCGATCTTCAGTTGGTTGTTTCCGGTAGGGAGTAACACCAAAACTTTCTCTCCTACTTCTAATTCTCTCTCTTTCGCGACTTTCCTGTATCGGTTAGCGTGCTTTGTGCGTGCTCGCTTAAAGTTAGTCGTTGCTAGGTCCCACCCTAGTTTTAGCCATTCCTTTAACTCCGATACGTATTTACTGGCTGAGACAACTGTCTCATCAGCCTTCTGGTCTGTCAGCGACCAAAGTAAGGCTTCAAGCGGGCCCTTAATGGGTCTGCCGAATAAATGCGTAGCTGGCAGAAATCCTGTGGACGTATGAGGAGATTCTCTGTAGTCAAATAAAGCTGCAGGAATACAACAATCCCAATCTTCAGGTTTCACCTGTGCCAGTCTACTTAACATCATGTTGAGGTTTCCGTTAACACGTTCTACTAGCCCATTTCTGGCCAGAGTATAAGGCTTAGTGTAGATGTGCTGGTCCCTCAAGATCTTGACGATCTCATCCATCAACAGATTTCGGTATGGAGATCCATTATCCGTCAACACTTGTTGACGGAATCCCAACCGAGTGAAAATCTGCACGAGGGCTTCTGCGACATGCTTGGCATCTGCGCATGTTATCGGGATAGCTTCTGCCCATAAAGTGCATGTATCGACTAAGGTCAGGATAAACCTGTTCCTTCTTTTAGTCCTTTCTAAGGGTTTTAAAATGTCGATCACAACCCGTTCGAATGGTGTTCATACTATTGGCATTTCACCCAAAGAGACTGGGGGTGCCCGTTGCTTGGGTGGCACACATTGGCACTGATCATGATTTAACATATCTGATAATATCAGTATTTACTCCTGGCCACCAATAATGAGTGGTTATCCGTTGGTTTTTGGCGTTCTGTCCCATATGTCCGCTGAAGGGAAGAGAGTGCCCCATTTCTAGGATTTGGCTTCTGTACTGTTTCGTTACTAGGAGCTGGTTGTAACCTTGGTCAGGCTTGCCCGTTCTCCGATAAAGTACGCCATCCATAGAAAAAATGTCCCCGTGCTGTCTGGGTTCCTTAGCCATGGGCAGTTTCCTAAAGCAGGGTGCCAAAGTAGGGTCCTTGTATTGCTCTTCTTTAAGTTCCATGTGTAACAAATTAAGCGCAGGCTCCCGTTCATTTTTGGTTTGCCCTCTTGTAGTTTCTGCTGCCACAATCGGTTCTTTCGGTTTCCCAATACACACGTATCTACCGCCAAGTATGACTGGGTAGATGGGATCATCCATAACAGCCGCTTTGATCACGCCTCTGACAAAATCAGTGTGGATCTCCACCAATGCGATGGGAAGCGCTGTAGGTGCATCACTCTTACGAACTCCACAAAGTTGGACGGTCTCTCCTGTCTCTTGACCGGGTTTAACCAGGTTTCTGTCAACAATGCAAATCATAAGAAAGCCCCTGTGTCAAAATAAACAAGAAGTTTGAGAACCGTTCAAAGTACCAGTACCTCGCGTTGAGGGTCTATCCCCAACAGGTTGGGAATCACTGTCAATAATTCTGTCTTGCGAGACTGTCAATAAGCATCCGATGCGTTTAGGCTCGGTGTGCTCGCTCTGATCATATGTCCCGTGCTGAGAGGTTTTCCCTTTGCCACCTTGTCCTTTCTGGCTGCGCTGCCATGTAGGGCGGTCGGGTTGATCAGACTGTTTACTGTGGTTGGGGTACTTGTTTTTGTAGAACTTGGATTTTTCAGGAGGGGGGTTTTGAGGTCCAGTTTCTCTGTGGTTATTTTGATTCGAAGCATGAGAAGGTTGATCTAGATTATTTTTTCGAAAATGCTCCTCTGTCGGTTTCCGCTTTGTGGCCGGTAGTTCAGCCAGCGCGTTATGGTAACGCTCAGACTTCTCTAAGATGTCTTCGAGCTTTTCTGCACCCTGCTCAGCTAGAAATCTCCGGGTATCTTCAGACAATGTGTTCTTTATTTGTTCTGTTAAAACAAATTCCTCAAGACCTTCATAGGTAGAGGGGAGCTGCGAGAGCTCTAGGCACTTTGTCAGATATCCCTTCAAACGAGATGAGAACTGCTGAAAAGTTTCAGAGCTCTCCTTCCTGCTGTTGCAAAACAGTTGCAAAAACTTTCGTGCATTCATTTCAAAGCGTTCCAGTAACGCTTTCTTCAACAGATCATAGTTATCTTGTTGGCTGCTTTCCAGTTTGGCGTAAACATCATACGCAGAACTTTTCAAAGCCTGGGAAAGCTTCATATTCCAGCGCGACCTCTCTAAACCGTACAGAGTTGCAATTTTCTCAAATTTTTTCTAACCATGTGTAAATCTTCTCATTAGGACAAGGGAAAGATTCTAGAGCGAAAGAACATAAGCAGTGAGATGAGTAGATTGAGTGTTAGAAGGATCAGTTAAGGAGGAATGAGGAGAAGACTCTCCATTGCTGGAGGTAGAGGCAGCGCCACGACCTTTGAAATTCTAGAGTTTTTAAGTGCCAACTCGTGCTGTCTCTCTTCTCATTTCCTTCTCATGCTGTCTCTCCTTCTCTTTCTCTCTTTCCTCATGCTGTACTCCTTCCTTCTCTTTCTCTCTTTCCTCATGCTGCATCCTGCGGATTTCCATTTCCTCATCTCCTCTTCTTCTGCTGTAGATAGACGGTCTTCCGCTTACTTTCCTCTCCGCTGCTTCTTCTTTCTCCTTAGTTTCTTCTTCTAGTTCCTCTCCGCATCATATCTCGTCTCAAGTTCGTCTCTGACAAACGTTTCGCTTCCTCTCCTTCCAGTCCCTCCTCTTCTCGCTTCGTCCCTGAGGAGTTGTCTAAGCTTTGCCCTCTTGGCCATATTAAGTCAGTGGACTGAGACTAGTGAGAAAGAAATTAAGAAAAGGGATTACTCTGGTTCGCTACCACTTACGAGAAAAGAAAATACAAAAACCAAAAATCAAAAGATGATATAAATTTAACCCCTGGTATACCTCCTCCAAAAAATAAAAATCTAACTATCGCTGCTATTAATCGGCAATAAAGCACCTAATGCAAAACACGACTACGCCAACTAAATGGTAGTTAAGATTACTTCTGAAAAATAAGTTGCTACAGTGGAAAACACAAGTTAGCAGAGCACAATGTCATTAGCTTTGGTTTCTAGAATTAAGGAATGTCAGATCGGTGTCTACTTGAGGGAAGGTACTATATTCGGTCACCACAATACTAGTCAAAAAAACTCTGTCGGAATGTTTACTTGATATTTGCCCTGCCACAGCGGGCTGTGAACTGTACTGAAAGAGTTTATTCTGGGAAGAATTAATTCTGCGCTCGCGAAGGCCTCTTACTTTTCATTTAACAACTGTTAAAGTTCAGGTAATGAAGTGATTAGTTTTTTCTCCACAAATAAGGTTCACGACTAGAAACGCTGGCAAAAAGTTGAGGTACACAGTTTCACTATATAAAAATGGAAAGAGAACACATATCAAATTAATTTATACCATATATATGTACGTCAATATAACTTACATTTTACCGACAAGCCTACAGCTTGACTTATATTTAAAACTTACCGTGGGAACAATAAGTTAAAAATCACTCACTTATCATGAATTAGGGAAAATGGGGGTCATTCCGTCATCCACTCATGATGTCTCTAGCATAGTATACGTTAGATTAGAAAAAAACTAATACTCGACTGAGTAGTTAGCAGTTGAAATATTAAATCATTATGGCTACATGTTTGTTAAGCTAGAAATATAATATTTATCCTGCTTTCCATTGTACTTTATCAGCTAGAGAATATATCTCCGACTTATGAATATTCACATCTGCACACAAGAAAACTAGGAAATATGAAGAAAGAAAAGCGAGTATCCTCCATTTATCACTTCATAAAATACTAGATATAATATATTTTACCTCAAACAGAACTACAGGTAGTCGCACAACTAGGAATTATATGCTTATGTTTATGGAAAGTCTAGAAGTTCGCGACAAATTGTCGCAACAAACTAAGATAAACTTCGCTATTACGGCTTATTCTGTTCCTAAGCGACCTGTCTACTGCTGGCGAATTTTACGAGGTGAGATAATGAAATTAAAGCTACCAAACTTCAGTTAATATTTTTAAACCAGACAAAGGATGAACTATTTCCAAACGCCCCCGATCTCCCCCCCTTCTGCATAACAGCTACGTTTAAACTTAGAGGCGTGTCGTAAACTGCCCACCAGTGCGATTTCGCACCGTCGTTAACAAATACTGACAGGGAAAAGCGCGTGTCAGTTTGCAAATCTCAGACAACCGTCTGCAGTGATGGGCGATTTTCACACTTCGCCGGAGCCTATTCTATGACGAAAACTACCACGGTTGCTGCACAAGGTAGACGGTCCCGTCTGCCTGCATGTCCGACGGAGCGAATTCTCACACCCTAGGCCCAGAAATCTGGTCGGGCAGCCGCTCTGACCGGGGGTGAAACTTGCAGATCGTTCTGTCTGGACGAGATAACCGTAGATAAGCAAGCACTATCGATCGACCAGCTTAGAGACGTGGACATCTGATGCAAAAAAGTTTCCTTACAAGTCAGTATGTAGAAAGAAAACGAATGAAGGAGTAAAGAAATATAAATTTATTTATCACAACGAAATTGCGGAAAATACAGGGAAAACGGTAAAGAGGATATGATAAAAAAAAATATAAAGAATAAAATGAAGGTGACAGAAAAAGAGGAATGAATATAGGGCAATTATAATGATCGCAAAACCTATGAGGGACAATAAAGATAAAAGGAATAAGATCATCCGACCAGCATTGGTGCGCCACACTAGGAATGATATTTAGACAGATGAATCACAACATCAACTTTTGGCGACACTTCTATTTTATATGGGGGGGGGGGGGGGGGAGGGGGGGGGGGGTTTAATCCTGAAAATACAACTTTATTTTTATTAATTTCTTCTGAAACGCCTAGTAATTAACCAGAAGTTTCACACAAAACACCAGCAACACACTGGGCACACCAGAAACACCCAGATGATAGACACACCGAACCACAAAATGTGTTTGTCAAATATACTGGTGTTGCAAATACTAAACGTCCCAACTAGGACACATCATATTCAATTAAAAATATGTGAACAGGACTCTCAATTTTTAGTAAGTAAATACCCTATACAAATTAAGTTATAAATATATTGAATATATTCGACCCTCTTGGGAATACTGAAAATTCATTTTATCATTTGTATTGCCAAAGCAACTCTATGAGTTAAACATCCACGCATTCAGGAGGATGCAATACTGGAAGGAATATGCCTTCAACGCATAGGTCCAGATGGCCCTTCTGAAACAATAATCTTATTCAAGGCTGCAAAAGGCAAAAACAAAAATCACACCTCACATAGCATAGGTACTCACTATCTAATGACCAAATACCTTTGTTTAACTGTGACGCTCAGTTGATGATGCAAGTCGTCACTCAAGAAGGCCACAGGAGCGGAGCCTTCAATAGAGCTTGCAATGAAATCGCCTTCACTAAAGCATGCAAGGACTCTTCCTCACAATGTCTTTCTTAAAGATCGTAGTTTGAGAAAAACGAATGATATGCGTTGTGCTTGCTGAGTCTGGATGTGGGGGTTCAGCTTCACCAGTTATACGTACACTATCTTTCAAAAACTATGGAATTGGCATTGGTGCACCAACATTCACATACCTAAATGGGTTCTACCATCAATGACAAACTCTCACATGGATAACACAGAAATCGACAGCTGCCGCAATATGGCAAAGCTCTGCAGCTACCTTTGCCCGCCCCCACATCCCGTGCGAATTTGTGGGGTTAATGGGAAAAACATCTAAACTCACAATGGAAGAACCAAAAAAGTTTGCGGTATATAATTCCTTGCGTCCACCCAATAACTCCACACTCCTAAAATGCATAGTAACAGCGAGACCTGGACGACCTATGTCTAAGCTTTTTAAGAAAGAAGGCTCAATAGCCCATTCCATAATGCGTGTGTGTCTACTAATCTACGCCGCTATCCGTTGGCATAAAACCTCGCATCTGTAGAATTAAGATAGAACATTGACAAATGTCGAGTGTGTTGTCACTGTGCTGGCCTTCAAAGTAATGTATAAACGCTGCTTAGACAGCGCAGACTTTCGCTTGGCCCATGTTTGGCTGATCGTCGTTCGCCGCATCATGGAAAATGGTCGCATCTCCCAAAAGATATCTTCTACGGAGGACAATTAGCAGATGGGCAAGAGAGAACAGAATTTTGGGCGACCACAGAGCTGAGTTTTCAAAGATTGTGTGTGAGCAAGAGAGATATGAGGGCACTGGACATGAGCATTCCAGCAACATGGTGAGATACGAAGGCTGCCGATCGACGCACAAAGTGGCGAAGCGAGGGGTGCGATTAACTAAGGAGATGCATCGGAACCAAAACCTCATATTGGGTTGGGCGAAGAGAGGCTCACACAAGAAGCAGAGGTGAGGAGAAAACGTCGAAAGGAGCACCAGGAAAATAAGCAGTTGAGGGCTGTCACCTCAGGGGCGCATTCCCCATAGTCAATTTATGACTGAAAGGCTATTATTTTAATTATAATTATCTGAAGATTTAATACCATTAGTAGACGAAGAAAACACCGTGAAATTTTCTGCGAAAAAAATTCAGGACTGTTTACTGAGCACGTATGAGCACAGACAGTCTGATACATACGTAAACAATGATCAACCAACCACAATATGTCATTTAGCTTTATAAATCGCGATTGAAGCACTCAGTGTACTTTCGTTCAGAATTAAAGTGTAGGGTAAATTCCTCTCTACCAGTGTTGGCAAACAAAATAATTTAACCCATCAATGTACTAACCAATACATCATAAATAAGTTCAAAACCCAAGTAGATTTTGAATTATACGAACTAGATGTGTTAAAGGGGCAGTCTACATTATGTTCTGATGAAAAACCAGAGAATGTTTCCTTATGCGTAATGCAAAAATATTAGGATTATTAGAACCAACCCCACTTACTGAAAGGACAGGACCATCATAACAGCTAGACGGCTGTTGTTACTTTTACCTCTCTAAACCATGCAGGTCGAGTCTTAAGAAACTACCAGAAACTACGATTTATAGTACGTTGAAAACCCCCAGTAATCTAAAGAATAATTCGGGGCTATAAAAAGTCTCTAGCGGTAATGATGTGACAGATTATTATCAATAATTGTGGTAAATCTGCATTATCTGAAGTTTGTATAATTTACCAAGCTATTCACCAATACCAAAGCTGAAAAAGGTTTGAACATGATATTGATAAGCACATTTTAAGCAATAAATGATACAGCAGGACCTGACTCGTTGATGGTCCTTCAGCCTCAATATCCTTTGAAAGCTTTTCCAGCTTGCTTTTTTTACAGAATAGGTTGGGGGAATCGCTTCTCTACCTCTCCCACTTATCTTAAAGTGGCAAGTACTCTAATCATCAATTTGCTCGCTCTGCTGCAGTGCTCCCAGGGCAATGGAAGCTTTGAAATGGGTCAGCAACTATTATTTAAGTTTGTGGGAGATTTTTTTGGTAAGAATTGAACCCTGTTCATCGCTTCCAGGTTAGTTGTCCCACACAATTGTTATATTAGACCATTCTTTTCAGGTAGAGGAACCAAATCTTTGCTTTATTTAGAGCCTGAGCTCTCTTGTTGGACCTTAATTGTTAGGTGTCCTGATGCGGTAGACAATTCGGAAGAGAGAAACAAAGGAGCTGTCGAAGTTGGAGTGTTTAGTTGTTACGTTGCGATCTGGCGCAGATGTGTGATGCAACCGTAATAATACACACGCCCCACTACTGTGCCGGAGTCTTACAACGCAATGACTTTTCAATGTTTAATGTACAGGTGGTAATGATACATCTGACACTTACATTCAATTGTACCAACGTATGGTGGCCTAAGATAATCAGCGTTCTTCCGTTGTATATCTCAGGATCTTGTGGTTGTAGGTAGCGAGACTGAAGACGGGGTGACATCAGCGTCCGTAGCGCGAAAATACCAGCAACTGCTAGTGCTATAAAGTGTTCTCTGAATATAGAAAGAACTCTACATTTTCATTAATTAATGTTTTAACTGCCATTCATTTATATTTAAACTTTTCTTGTTCATGTAATTAAATCCACAATGGTGACTACATTTAAATCATTTAATTCTATGCATATTTTCAGCTCTGGGATCTTTTCCGTGTATTTGTTTACATTTTATCGATACTCCAATACCTAATTGTATTAAAGTGTATTGTTATGTCATTTGTTTTAAGTAGTCGCTTTTCTAGTTCCAGCTCCATTTTTAGAATCACCTAAGGTGATGAGCACTGTAGAGGTATGCTAGAGAAGGATTCTGCAAATATCAGTCAGATAATGTTTTCAGCCCTGACTGTAACGAAGATCACCTACCAAATCGTCAATGAGATCGTATAATATCACATATCGCATTATATCTATCAACCACTTCATCGGTAATCATTTAACCCCCATCTATTAATGATACGACTTAAATGTATGGTAGGATTACACACCTGGGTGAGGCTCTATTGATTGGTATAAAAACAAGACAAAATAATACTTTGTACAACAGCAGTAATGATAATGAGGAGCAAGCTATTGTGAAGATCCTCGAGTACTAATACTGATATTGAAAATGTGAGTAGATATAACGGTAAGTGTATTTAGGGAACACGGTGCTCAGTGTGTTGATCTCTAACAGGTTGATATTAAGGATAACGCTGTGAGAACCGCTTACGGATACTCCCCTCAGCGACATACTACCTACACTCAAATGGTTCTGATGCAATATTTTTTTATATCTATTGAGTGATGTGTTTTATATGGCTACGTGTCTAGGGTAATGTAATGTAGTGAGTCTTACATGCCTGAAAAATAAACACAACTTCAACTTAATGAAAATTGAATCAAACAAGACTCTGGGGTTGAAAAAAAAAGTTATAATATTATCTTACAATTTTAATTTCCTGTACCTCAACTCTTTTGGGACAGGAATGTTTAAATCTTAAAATGAAATGTGTTTATGTACAGAATTAAATAAATATAAAGGACATCTTGTCCATAAATGTCACTACTACAAAGTTTATAGAATTATATTCCCTGCTGAAACAATACTGTCTTATGAAGGGTCACTACTTGGAAGTACTGAGTGTCTCATCATATCACAAAACAGTTTATAGTAGCGTGTGGAGAATACAACGTGATGAATTGACATAAGCCCGCAATCTTATGGCTTATCTTGTGGTTCGTTTGAAGATAGATGTGTGATATGGTGGGCGAGGTGGTGATGATGATGTTGTGATATTTGATCACTCTCTTACACACTCGCAACCGACCCGATTCAACAATAAAACTCTGATTCTTAAGGCAGGGGCTGTATTTATTTTTACAACCCATTCAGTGACTAAGAGCACACTGAAGCAAACATTATACAAATACACCAACAAACCAAACACCAAACAAACAAAACACCCAGCTAGTGCTCAGTTGCCTATCGTGCAACGCAAACAAAGCACGGCTAGTTAAAATCATAGTTAAATAATGATACTCTCACCTGCCAAACAGTCCTTCCACGCCACCTGACACCCTCAACTATCACACACGCACACACTCATGCGTGTCGTCTAATGAGACTAGTATGGTGTTGTGCATGAGGCTGGCAATCTCACCGTGTAACATCGGTTGCTACCGAAACCACTACTGCAAGAGCACACACTCGGCTATCACACACACATCCTCATGCATGTCGTCCAATGAGACTAGTATGGTGTTGTGCATGAGGCTGGCAATCTCACCGTGTAACATAGGTTGCTACCGAAACTACTACTGCACGAGCATCTGAATGCTTTATACGGAGGCAAACCACACAGGTGGCCCCATGCTCCCTCAGGAGCGGAGAAGAGAAATGTATATCTCCAAGTGGGCCCACGTGCTCTCACAAACCATTCTACACCTAACAATCATTAAATAGTCATAAAATGGACATAAAATAATATTCAACTATGTGTACAACAAATACTCTCATTAATGAGAATAAACCACCAGCCCGCAACTGATCCATCTCAATATTCGTTCTGCACTCTGAAGCATGTCGTATGTGACGACTGGTGCGCCTGGCAACAAGCATGTCGTATATGACCCCTAATGAGACTGGGAATCTCATCACATGAAACACATCGTTACCGAAACAACCACTGCAATAGCATAAAAATGCTTCTTGTGGGCTTGTGATGGACACCAGCCGCATTGGTGTTTCCATGCTCCACAAGGAGCAGACAGAGAAACACCTGACTCAACGTGCCTTACGCACCAAGGAGTGCCTCGCGCTCTCCAGAAATCTAAATACATATTCTCACCTCACTCAAAGTAACCCACTAAAGATATACAGTAGAATAATCAATAATCGTGAAATACCACTAAATTACTTTTACATTAAAGAATAAAATATAATTACTCTTGACTTAACAACTAGAACTAAAGTCATCACCACGTGGCCGCCATCTTGATAACAGTTAATATCATCTAAATTCAAGTAATAAATCGCTTCTATGCCTGGTTTCATGTGTGAAATAGTTTGCCTTTCTTACGAATGAAATAATCGCTCTTAAACTTTCACATCTATCTATCTATTTCATTAAACATTAGAACTGACACGCTCAATATAATTTCAGAATTATAGAACATTAATGCTAATCTAAATTAACTCACGTGCTCAAGGCATCTACAGATTGACTCTGGTGTCTAACTTCGTTTCTCTCTCGTCTAGGCGGCTTTTGCAAAATATGCCCGTTCGCCGCCCGCTATCTCTTTATATAGGCTCTAGGCTAATCACTCAACTTACTGCGTGGGGCGTAGTAATTGCGCCACGCAAATAACACTCGCCTTTATTGCTCTATTAGGCATTAAAACACACCAGCATGGCCCATAACTATCAAATATAACACACAACTCTACACCACAACTATTTTTAGGCTTTATTATGGCCTAAGTAATATATTTTCATGAAGACTTTTCACATCCCAGCATGCTGTGCGCACATCGAAAATATATGGGCGATAAATATGCCCTGTTTGATGGGGAAGCTGGGGTGTCTTTATGGACCCTTCACAGATGACTTGCTCGAAAATTCACACTCATTCACTACAGTGTTCTCTGGTTGCAGATAAGACTTCAACATTCAAGCAACTAGAATTGTGCCTCGAAGCTCTGCAGCTCCAGGTTATGGCTCACTGGGTAATATATGACTCAACCCTGCAATAAGAGGAACAGGCCTCCCTAAGTACTCTATATACATACGCGTATCTCCACAACTATTAATAAAACATCATTAAACATGCGTTGTGATCAGATAAAGAGCTAACCAAAATAGCTACAGTCCCTAATTTTAATTGTGACTGCTTCATACTCAGGTGGTATCTTCTTTTCCCCACATGGTTTCAACGCCCCTGTCCCTTTAACCTTCGTTATCTTCAGCTGGGATACATTCTTTTCTTTTCGTCTTTCTATTGATCTGTTGATTTTTTTCATATGAAATCCTATTTATTTTTAAAGTTATTGGAACACTGAGGTCTGCCGGAGACTGCCAGTGTCTTCCTGGTCTTACAGTCGTAATATTTTATATATCCATTTTCCAACACAGTGTACTTTCATTTGCTTCATAAGTCTACTTAGGCATGCCTGTGCTCCTAGTATGGCGCAAGCTTCCACAAAGGCAAATGTCGCACAACCAAAATTTGTGGGTGCCCTATTTGGGTTGGCCTCTACATAATAATATATATACATCAATAAAATGGTTCATCTTACCGCAATCAATGAAATATTTCACAAGTATAAGGTTAACTAGCGATCAATGGCACAAGCTCAGATCTCCGCCTTCCAAACCGCAAAGGCAATTGGTCACTAATAGCTCTGTGTCTGCTCTTAACGCTTCTTGGAGGAAATATTTTTTCAAGTGGCACTTATGCTTAGCAAAGCGTTCGTTTTATCCCCTCTCTTTCTAGACTAACCTCAACCAATCAAATCAAGTTAAGCCAATTTGAGTTTCCTTCAAAAAACGCGTTTAGAAAATGTAACATCCGAAGATTTTCAAAGTTGAGCGGTTACCACTGTGTATGTCTGTCTGTCTTCAATTTTTATTTTCTTCGATATCTCCGTTATTATTGAAGTGATTTTAAAAATTGAAAGTGATTATTAACCGGACAATTGTCCTTTATCTAGCCAGTATGTTTTCATTTACTTCTTTATCCTAGTTTTCATCTTTGTACTTCTTCTTCTTTCTTTATTCAGAACAACATACTTTTACTCTCAAGCAAGATAACATATTATAAGGATTAATATGGTATTCCAATAAACAATATTATCGTTCGTTTCTGTCCTTTCCTTTTATTTATCCTTCTATTAGAATACAATACATTATCTACGTTTTTCTTGCCCCTTTCTCTGCCCTGCACACAATTGGTTTGCTAATTTCAGTTTCACAATGCACAAGTTAGGTTAGATTTTTTTTTCATCTTAATTCCCTCTTTTTCCTCTCTCGCCCGTTCTTTGAAAACGAAACAACGCGTTGGCCGGCTGCCAAAATGTCTAATGGTCGTTTTAAATATTGGTAAGGGTAGACTGTGTGCGGGGTTTAAAGGGGACGGGTAACTTATTTTGCGCTCGTCGTCAAAAGAAATTCGAATCTTCGTTACCGAGTTACATGGAGACCGATTCAAACACTGTAGTTATTTATAGTTACAACCTTCAGTAAATAATAGGATAGGGTGAATGCGTTTGCCGGTGGTAACCCTTTTAAACGATGATAGTAGAGAAAATTCAAATACTGTGTCCAAATCTTAGCAGACATTTTGCCTTTTGCCCTTGGCACTTTTCAAATATAGTAGGAGTGGTTTATTGGTGTTGAATTTACGTTACTAGATTTTAGGCGTACGTTAATTAATTTTCAAACGGGGAAATTTGAGCGGGAGGGGTTAATACAGGGTGACTTTATCACACTAAATAATTTATTTATTTCTTAAGCTTAAAACATTTTAAAAAATTTCTTCTCTCTTTAAATAATGCCTGATTGTCACTCTCTTCAACACCATTGTAGCGAAAGGTTTTTATTAGTGTAGTAGTCATTAATAGAACAGAAGAATAATTCTGTCTGACAAGAATGTAGTCCCGTGTTAGAGAAGAGCACTGGTATCACAGGATAGTCACGGCTGTGAAGGTCTCTACTTCAGTTAGTATTCAGATTAAAGTTAAAGCCTAAGATGCCACCTTTGCTAGTAACTAGCCTATGGTAATGAACAATTCAGTAAAACTCAAAAATGCAACAATATAAATTTGACAAGTCAAAGAATTACAATTACTGAATCATTTATTATGTACATCTATCTTTTGTTTCTTCTTGTGCAATTATGAATGATAAAATTGATTGAATAAAATTTCATTACAAAATTGAATGATAGTTGAGTTATATTTAATAACTAAATAAAGAAGTCCTTTCTGCAAGTTTCAAAATAGTATACAATGCTCATTCAATGTTCCTTTATCTCTAAAGTTTCTCTTGTCTGGTCTATTATTTCAGAATCGTGCTCTCATCAAAACACACTAGTCACATTGCTTTGACCCCTCACAAAGATTGATCGAATTTTGTCACAAAGAATACTCTGAATGCTCTGAATATACACAGTAGTGTCAGTTGCAGGTCTTGCACTAGACCACCAAGCACTGATGGGAGCCTATGGCTTGAATCTAAGATAGCAATCTCTGATGCTCATGTGTTGGTTCAGGAATGCAATATTGATCAAGGATTCTATACCTTTGGTATAGTGTGACACGAATGAACCTGGAGGCAATAGGTGACACGTGGCTAGTCATTGAACATAGATTCCACAAGCCTATGTGTCCAAGAATTAGAGTTTAAAGACGTTTGCATGTAGATGAATGATACATGGGATCAGTTCTAATCTCCTTTTACTTTCCATAACTTCTGCTTTTCTTTTATATAAAGTTTTCCATAATTGGTTCCGACTTCGTTTTATATCAAATTTTTAAAGACACAGCAGTGTTCATCGTGCTGGCACCTTTACCTTCAATTATTTCTAAAAGTAATACACACAGCAACTATTCCATTGGAATAAATATAGCTGGTTTTTTTCCTAAAAAAACGAAATCACTGACATTACTTTCTTTCTCTCAGTTTTATTGTACGGCACACGAATCCATTTTTTCAAACACACTTTCCTTTCCTCTTGCAGAACGCCATTGTAGAACCTGGTTCGTCTACATGCGAGTTTCGCGGCTTTTGATTGGCTTCCAATATTTCCTTTCATTATATCATAACAGGGCATTGTGTTTACATAACGCTACACAGTCCCTCGCTGTCCAAGCTGTGACCTAGTCCAGCTGACATGTAAACAAATGTCGTAGTTATTCCTCATCCGTCTATCATTCAATTATGGTGGGATGTCTACTGAAAAAATCAGCACCACATTCTGTTTTTAGGAATGTATTTCACCGTGAATGAACAAGGAGACAAGAGGAGACTCCATCTCAGCAAACTGAATTTAATTTCTTTGACTCAGCCAAAAAAGCTAATGCCTGGTGATCGCATTGAACAATAAAATGCTTCTCATACAAATATGTCTGAAATTTCTGGATAGACTACACTAACACTAAACCTTCTTTTCAATTGTCGAGTAATTTAGCTCTGCTGAATTTAGTTTCCTACTAGCATAATCTACTGGCTGTGCCTTTGACTTTGTAATAGGGTTGCTCCGATCCCTATGTTATTAGCATCCGTCCTTAATATAATTTCCTGAGTGATATTGCGTAATGTGAGGATTGGTTTGCTTGTGAGTTTTCGCATTAACTTAGTGTAAGCTTCATCACAATCTGCATTCCATTGAATCTTATCTGGTTGTCCTTTCTTAGTCAGGTTTGTTAAAGATGCACACGAAGAGTTAAAGTTGGGAATATATTTTTGATAACATCCACATAAGGGCACAATAGACCTTACATTTTTAGTTGTCTGGAGTCTTGGTGCTTTCTTTAACTTCTCTACATTCTTTGGGTCAGGTGACATGCAACCTCTAGAAATAGCGTGACCTAGGAATTCCAATTCCTTACTCCCTATATAGCACTTGGTTGGACGTGCAGTTAATCCAATGTGTCTAAGTCTGTCAAACGACATGGATAGTGATGTACATGTTCTTCAAATGTGTGTGTAGCAACAAGAATTCCATCCATGAAGTTAGTGATTGATGGATTTTTTAGAGGTGTCAGTAGTTTCATCATCATTCGGGAAAACATGCTTGGAGCGTTTTTACAGACCGAATGGCAGTACTTTGAACCCATAATGCCATTCTGATGTACTGAATGCCAACATAGGTCTAATGTCGGGTTTCATTGGTATTTGGTGGTATCCCTTGCTGAGATCTTCTTTAGAGAAATACCTTTCTTTACTCAGTGTAAAGAACAATTGATTTGTGTCAGGTAATGGGTCCACCTAAGATTCTGTGACAGCATTTAGCTTCCTATAATCTTTACACAATCTATGCTCTCCACTAGGCTTTCTTAATAGCACTACGCTTACGCTATAGGGAGATTCTGACTTTGAGATGATCTCCTTCAACAAGTAGTCAATCCCTTCCCTTAAAGCGTTTGCTTTCGCATAAGGTATAGGGTTTGTTTTCATACATATAGGTGCAGAGTCAGTAACCTTCATGTCGTCCTCTAACATATTTGTACAACGTGGCTTATCTGTGAGCACATGTTCATGGGTTTCTAACATCTTCTGATCTTGCTTCATACGCTCAGTAGCCAAACGATCAATAATGTTTACTTGCCCATAACTCTCTGAAGCTTGTGCTGGATATTCCATAGAGGTGAGAGGTTCGACTTTCATTTCTGTTGCTATGGCTAGGGTCATGTTCAACTTCCAACGATTCCCTGTCATAATACTTTTTACGAATATTGACATTGTACACCTTTTCCTTCTCTTTCTTACCAATCTTGTAATTTGTTCTGGAGAGTTTTTTTTTCCAGAATCACATATGGTCCCTGCCAACCAATTTGCATTTTTTTTATTGCTGCTGGGCAAGTACTTTCTCCCCTACAGCAAGTTAACTATCCTCTGCTGTTGTGTTGTTATATCAACTATTTTTCTTTGGTTTTACCTTCTGGTTTTCTTTGGATGCCTATGTCCGCAGCAATGCTTCCCTAGGCCCTAAATTGGTCTACCCTTCCTTTTGAGGTTACCTGGTTACAATCTGAGCAGGATTTCACATACCGATCTATGTCTTCAGTGATACCTGGCAATTAATATTGCAATAAAATCCTTTGGCAAGTGACAACCTTTCCCCTGTGACCACTACCTTGTATAGCATGCTCTCGCTTCATAACCTGCTCCCGGTATGATTTTGGCACTACAAGCTTTTGGCAATGTGCCAAACCAAATTGCAGTGTGCTATCGGCTGCTTGAGCCCTTTTCATCTCAGTCAGATGAAATGTTAATTTAGTATTCCTCTTTTTGTTCTACAGTTCTAAATGTGCTTAATTTTAGAGCCGAAATATATTGTGACTTTCAATGGCAAATTCGTTGGACGTGCAATTTGGGATTTGAACTGAAAATTTAAAAGTATAATCTAGCAAAATGGGAATCGCAGGTCAGACTGCATACCCACGTCAAGCTAAAAATTCGCCAGAGTGATACATCGGACTAAGGATTCCACAATTATAAGTGACAGATCAAAGTATTTGGGCAACTTTAAAACTTAAAAGCAAACCCGCATTTTTAAATACGGAAACTGGAAACTAAAAGAACCTTAAGGACCAAGACAGAGTAGTTGGGCAACTTTGAAACTTAAAAGTAAACCCGCAATTTTAAATAAAAAAACTGGAGACCTAAGGAATCAGATCACCCGTCATAAGAGGAACAATAAAATTTCCAGATCAAGTGATTCGAAAGCATCTAACCTAAGGTGTTGTGTCCACGCTAAGCTGTGTCAGGAGATTGTGTTCCCAAAAGTTACTTTGGGGTAAGTGTAAAAATGTATTTTACAAATGTGAGTTCGACATGTTTTCTTTGCTAAGTGGTTACATAAGAGGCTGGCAACCTCAAAACCAAGATCTGCTTACTCGGAGCAAGCAAGAGGACATGCACACCATCATAGCTGGCAGACGCTGGAGCTGGGTTGGCCATGTCCTCAGAAGAGACCCCGATGCCATCACAAGAACAGCTATGCTATGGACCCCTGAAGGAAAACGAAAGAGAGGCCGACCAAAAACAACTTGGCGGAGGACTGTGGAGGATGAGAAGCAAAGAATGAACCAGAGTTGAGGCACTGTACGAAGGATGGCTGCCGACCGAGCAAAGTGGAATCAATTTGTTGTTGCCCTACAAGACGCCACCAGGCGTAATAGCCACTGACTGCTTTGACGGTCGGCGGCTAAAGATCAAAGAAGAAAGAAGAAGAACCTCAACATATGAAAATAGTATATTAATAAACCCCTACATCAAGCGCTGGTGATAGTTTCGTGCTAGTCGTAAAGAAAACCGACAGCAGAGATGATCCCATACTCCGACTGGAGAAGTGATGAGTAATGATTACATCACATGTCCCTCAAGTGTATCGTATCATATTTTTAGATATATGTACCTCGTTAATGTTAATTCAGGCACGTCATTGCCCTCACGCTGTCCAAGCACATATTTTCCCAGTTTAATACCCAGAAAAATATTGGTGATTTCTAATCAATGTCCTCGTGTTTCGCTGTGTATACTCAAGAATTTAATTATTCAGAGAGGCTACATTTGCAGGGTGGACAGCGAGACAATGCACCTGCTAATTTCCAACCCAGTGTACTTAGCAAAGGCATTTACTCTTTTTATTTTATCTGAAGTTCGCAGAACAAAGCTATCAGACTATTTGTGGAAGATCGAAGCTGCAAGACGAAAGTTTTCGGCGTCACTAGTTGTGAGTTCAAAGCAGGGAATCAACACTAACCGCCTTCATTGGACAAGTTGTGTGAAGGAAGTGCCCTCATCACATAAGAATTGACGAAACCTCGGCTGCAGGACTCACGTATACCAAGCTAAGTTCTTGTAAAAGGAACCAACAAAAGGACAATTATTTTTGTTTTAAATTCTCAAACCAAGTCTCGGTGGGGAAAATTTTATTTAAACCTAAAGTTCACCATCATCTCTGTTTTAACCTGTTACAACTAATTGATTATTAAATTTGTTACATTTCATTTTAAAACAAAACAATCATAGTTGATTCAGTTATTATAGGTGTGAAAGCAAACGTATGAGAAAGACTCTTTAATGTATATACAGCTAGACATATATTTACATCTACAGAACAACTACTTATAAAAGAATTCCGCTGAATTTACACCAGATGGGGGCTTGAACGGGCTAAAACCATTGCTTATTTCTTCACAAATGGCGACGGATCAGATATAAGTTAATAGAGTTCTGCCCTATGCAGTATTGTTCTTTACTTCTGCAAACAACTAGTGGACACTCAATTGAGATAGAAGCATCATTATCCTTCTATCTACAACTCTGCCAAGAGTAATCTTGTGCGAAGGTATACACCTTTAAAGACCCATATTAGATAGTCTTGAGTGTTGGCCACTGGTGGACCACTACTGCAGAGCTAAGGGGAGGCAATCCGTGACAGTACTTGTTTCTCTCAAAGGACAATGAATTCGAGTTCACTATGAGTATTTTTGACCAGCACAAAATGCTGCCAGAATTAATATTGTGTTATACACAGTAATAAAAGTCCAATTAAGTTCCACGATCCTGACTGTAAATCCATGCATTAACTTCCTCCCTCTACAACTAATGGCTTTTAATGCAGACAGACACGTCCGTTGTTGATACTCCTGTAAAGGTTTATAATCCTTTTCCCAGCCTTATCCCCCTCAAGCACTTTACAACAATAATAGTTCATTTGAGTCTGTTATGTTCTTTGAACTGCCAAGTATCTCTTCACTCTCCTTTGTCTAACTGCATACCCTACACGCCTGCCTCCACCCAGATTTTGATCCTTCATTTCTTTAGATGTCCATGTGACATGAAATGACCTCCTGTACTGTAAAACCAAATAATATAAGTTCCTGTTGATCTTATGGCTTTCATTATTAATTAATCATGATTTGCTCCTACATAACACATGCTTTGTAGAAATTATAACCGGTTAAACTTGCTATTCTGCCCCCCCCCCCCCCCCACCCCCCGATCCCCACAATCCAAGCAGTTTAAGTGAAGCGAAAACGTCACGTATATAGTCATCTCTAGAAAACAAGACTGATAGAGTTGTTTTGTTTTTTGTTTTACATGTTGTTTCTGTACTCTAACATACTCACATCCTGTCACAGCATATGTGACCTATAGCTAATGATGACGCAAAATCGAGAACTTATGAAGAGTATGGGCAATTGGATAAGGATTACACTCTCGAAGCTTATACCTAGTGGTTTAGTTAGAGATTAATAAAAAAAAACCAATAGACACAGATGACGTAGAAAAAAGAAAAAATGAAGTGTGAAGCCGGAGACTAAGCTGGAAGATGAAAATTTCGCTGACCTTGACCTTTTGTTTTTTCTGTACTAACCTAACTATACGATTATGAATTAAATGGCCGATGAAATAGAACCTGTGACAATGCTACAGAACCAGGGCAGATACTTTCTTAAAATAAACTAAGGCCCGAAGTGAAACATGTTATGTATGTTTACAGCAGCTGTTTTTGTAACAATGTTTAGTTAATTATGAGATGGCTAGAACTTTCGACGGCCTCAGCCTTGCTGCCTGTTGTGACTACATGTGGACGGCGTGGTCTTGTATTTGTAAAGACGTGGGATTCTACAATGTCTTAAATGAAATGCAATTCACTCACAAAAAAGCGCTTAGATAATGTTTTGTAACTAGAACTGACACAGTGAACTCCAAGTTAAGCAAACATCATACTGACTCTGTACTCTATAGATCATAAAACCAACAAACAAAACCAGTTAAACAGGCATTAAATACTTCATATTTAAAATACTACATCACATGATGCCCAGAGCATAGAAATATTGTACGCCATGTGCTAAACACTATGGCACTTGTGAACTCTATGCACTCCAGATTACAGTAAAACTGCACCTTACAGGCTCCATTGTTTGCAATGTAACCTGCCTGGTGTCACAGAAGACGACTGAGGAAGTTCGGAGATTGGGCTGGCTACTCGATGCCTTTGAAAAGTAAAGTTAGACAAAACAATAAATAAATAACATTATTCAAAAACAGCATAACCAAGTTCACACAAAAAGTACAATCATGCATGCATTTTGGTAGTCATGTAGACAAAGATGAAGCAACAGTAAGTAATATCAAACTAAACACACACATACCAACATCAACTTTTATTGCACGGAGAAATATACGGAAATCAAAAGTAGTCCGCCATTAAAAAGTTCGAATCTACAACTCACAAGCTAGCAAGCAAATTATGTCAATGGGCATCATCATCATCATCATCTGCCATCTCCACAGTGAAGATCAGTTAAGGGAATCTCCTACGTCTTCTGTCTCCTGTCGTGATAGTACACTCTGATAGACTCCTTCCTGCCATAGCTTGATGTTCTTCCCGTCTATAATGTTGTCTGTCTCTTGCACGTTAATCTTCGACCCTTCCTGAATTTAATAGTCATCAGCAAGATGTTCTTTTTTTTTTAAATTGGCGAAAATATTTTAGCTAACACTGGCAATCATAGTATTTGGTAAAGCATTGTACCTTAAGAAAAATTCTACTTTTATCCTCACCTCACCTATATCAGTAATAATTACTGTCTTCTGCTAATGAACAGTCTACTGTATTGCAGGCCCAGTAAGTTGACTTTCTTCCAGATATGATCATTTACATTTTTAGATGCCCTGGTTTTGTAACATTGGCCTCTACAACAATATATTGGTCGTCTTCCATTGAGCCCTTGGCTTTACTTATCTACTGTTCGTGATCCACTTTTACCTGATACATTAATTATCCTACTGCTACGTTTAAACCATAATAGCTCACGTTATGCCTTCATGTCTAGCTTTACCTGTTTAAAGAAGCTCCATATTTGCCCCTGCCTTTTGCATACCTATCTAACTAATGTTTCTTTCTTGATGTGTTTTTGTTGTATCTCCCTGTCAGTAACCCTGGTGTGTTCAGACCAGAGACGACAATATATATATATATTTATATATATATATATATATATATGAGTGTGTGTGTGGTGTGTGTGTGTGTGTGTGTGTGTGTGTGTGTGTGTATTGTCACGGATTGACTGATAATTTTATTTTCTCAACACGTCCCATTTTTCTTACTCTTTTAATGTCTCTAATTTCCTCGATTTTTTTGCACTTTCGGTTTCTTTTCCTTCGGATTTTACCTACGTAGCCCATTATTCCCCTCTCAGACCCCACCGCGCGGTTTAATTTCGTTCTGGCCTTCATTATAAATTCACCACTTGGTCAGTTGTGGGCAGCTTACGATAATATTACCTAAGATGCACCTGGTATTTGTCTAATTAGGGGAACGCTTTTAGCTCGTAACAGCGTTTGATCACGAGCGAGAAATAGTTTCTTCGAAGAAGCGAACCGCTGTCCTACTAAAGTTGGTAGCGTGAGCAAAAGGAGGAAACCCTTCGAGGTCTGGTTACCCGCTTTCATCTCCGATTCAGGGAAGACAAACTCACGTTCGTTCTGAGATTTTTGTTGTAACCTTGATCGCTTCAGTTAGCTCTAGAATAATATTATGTCTTATCTACGAAACTTTCTCGCGGCTGATGTTTTTTTATGTAGACTCTAGAATAACATTTGTCTTACTCATGATTATGTTATACGCCGAACATCTGTGGAAACATCGATGCCAGGTGGCCGGGGGTAGCATCTCTTGTTGACTATAAATCTAGATAGTTTTACTCAGTTAATCACACTGGTACATTTGTCCTGCCGGTATGTGACCCAATAAGACAAAGGCAGTTGTGGGAACAAAACTAGATTGCGTTGCCTATTCTCGTCATTTCGGGGTAAGTTGACATCTTTTGTAATATATAATTCTTGATAGCTTTTATATATATATAACTGATATAACTTGAATTATTTAATTGATTTCTCCCCGGTTATTAATTATGTGACAATGTAGCACCGTCACCGCCTAAGTTAACTGGTGCTTAAGCTGTTAGGTGTCCCCTGGTTTTATTGCTTACAATGGGTTAATGGTAAACTATGCTAACAGATACGTAATAGGAGAAGAACCTCAAAGTTCGTTCAGTGCTTACCATGGGTTAAAGAGTAAGTTAAAAAGCTACCATACTTTAGGGAAATGTCAGTGGTGTAAGTTATTCACTGAAATCTGAATGGTGATGTGCGTGCGTTAAAACACTTGAATTATAAGACTTATTACTTTCAGAGACAAACTTCTAGTGGCTCAGTGTGTATTTATTATATGCCTATTTGTGTAGTTAGACACCAGTTTAGAACTTTCACGGCAATCCAGAAAGCAGCTACCAGCCAGAGGTATCATTATATCTTATGTTTAAGTCACAACGTATTATTATAGCAATAACATTGCATTTTTTCAATTTTTGGGAGGTTATTACATTTCCCGTTTTGTGTATTGACCCCAAGGGGCACATACCATTTATTATGTAATGTCTAATGCTTGTATTTTCTGTAAATTCACTTAATATCGTAAGATGAATCGCATATCCACTCAGCTGGAACTACAGGGTTAGATATCCCTTGTGTTGAATTGGAAGAGGGCGTAGAGTAGATTTTGCTGTCAGGGCATTTGCTGACAGGTATATGTATGTACAAGATATATTAGCCTATGCGAGCGCATGCTGATAATTGATAGAGTTGAAGTAACAGAAGGGCGACTCAAATGGATAAAGACAGCCCGAGACTATCCTAGTAGGGATAACAATAATTATGAATCCCATAGTGGAGCATAACTGTTTATTATAACGTTATTGGGGGAGCCGCGCTAGCGTAGTGGTTACAACACCGCTCTGGCGACCGGGTGATACAGGATCAAACCCGGGCGACGGCATTTGAGGATTTTTCGTCGACCGGGATTTGGACTGGATTAACTCGAGACCTGGCGAGAACATTTGAAGGAGTGTCGTCGACCAGGGACTGGCGGCTCCTGAGCCGACCCAGCTGCAATGGGTACCTAAGAAATCGGCGAGTATTTGCCTGAATGGCGAGGGACACCTGTCTCTGTACAAGAAATAAAGGGATACTCACGTAAAATCAATGTCAGGTTAGACATAAAAATAATAACCTGAGATTTCGCCTCGAGTATTAGCGGGCGTACGCAAAAAAAAAAAAAAAAAAAAAAAAAAAAAAAAAAAAAAAGTTATTGTAATTTTGATGTTTGCTTGATGTACAGGTTGTTTGTTTTGGGTCTCAGTTCCAGGGTACCTCACTGCTACCTCAGGATTCCAGTCAGGCGAAGAACGTAACATTCTCCTCGATCTCACGGTTCCTGAAAGCAATTAGCACCACGAGTTGTCATCTATACCTGAAGTACAACCCTTTTCGACGCCCATCCCTCTGATCGGAATTGAGCTCACGCAGTGTATAACGAGCAATAGCAAATCTGAAATCGTCTTTGGCAGTAGTGGTTTCCTACTCGCCTCTTGATCACAAGTCAGAGCATAGTGGCTTCCAACATATCGATCAGCACAGCGTCTTCAGCAAAATCGCTCAGTCACAAATAAAGTTCAAACCAGCCAAATCGGATTTAAACATCAAGTATGCAGGCCTATTTCACGCGCTGGATAATAGCGACCGTTTTTCCTAAATTGACCTAGTCTTGTGTGTGATTCTGGTCATTCAAAACCTCCCGCACACAGTAGCGGTCTTCATCCTATCTTGTTGTTAGTGTGTGAACAACGAAACATAGATAGCGCCTGCAGTGGATTTATGGTGTAATTCATCATCTGAAGGAGGATATACATATAAATATAGTAACTGGAGTTATTGGATTTGGTTCCACAGAAGCGGAAGGATTATAAGACTCTTTTATTTATTTGTCGGTGTTCTACAGGAGGGTTTTTGGGTTGCTGAATTGTTTGTTCGTTGATTTTTAATTGGATATTTGTTAACTTGATGTGAATATTGATGCCTTTCTTATGTTGTTGTGCTGATATACTTATTTCATACATTTCTTCCTTCAAGAACCTTTAATAAATTTTATTCATTTATTAACGCGCTGTTCACGACCCTTCATCTATACTTAATATTGCAGCTCTTACAATTGTCTTTATTTGACCAGAGAACGGAGAGAGAGCGGGTGGTTCTTAAGACTATATAAGGGGTTTGGAAAGAGAGATACCTTTAATGAATCCTCTTCCAGGTTCGTCTCAAGTTCACCCTATTTTACATGTTATCTGTGTGTTGTCTATAATTCTGTCAGTTCACTCTCATTGTCGATTTCCCAAAAAAAGTCTGACTCAACAAATACTCTAAAACCTGAACTCAACCACGACTTGTATATATATATATATATATATATATATATATATATATATATATATATATATATATATATATATATATATATATATATATATATATATATATATATATATATATATATATAAGATAAAAGATTGTCACGAGTGAGTTAAGTAAGAATCTGCTTGAGACAAAATGTAAGTCTGTGTGATGTCAGAGATAAAGCAAAAGTCTGAGAGATGTCTTAGATGATAGAAGAGAAATGGTGTTGACGGTGCATAGTGTGTTTTATAGTTATCGAGGATGAGAACCTATACTGACTCTCTCTTTACCACTCAGTGACCTTTTGTTCAACTAATGTCACACTGCCTCTTGCTCTGCTAGGAGATAAGGTTTATTACACTACAGTGTATCCACATACAACAGTACGAGTACAAGTACAAATAGGAATGGAAATCTGATCCGTTAATTAATTATATACTGAAGCACATTAAAAACGCACCACCTGTATAATCCAGGAACAGAGTGTGAAATGTAAATATAAGTGTTTACAAGTTTACATATTTGGAATCTTTATTCATTTTCCTATGAATCCATGCTGGTCATTAATTTGTACATTTGATTGTTATGAAATTAATTTCATTATGTGCAGGCAAGGGAGAAAACCAAAAATACAAAAAAATGCACGTGCGTTATCCTGCTGGAGAAGCTGCAAGTCTGAATAAATTGTGAACGCAGGAGCAACCAGTGCATCCAGAACCTCATCTCGATATGTCACAGCATTAACATTTCCACGGAAGACGTGAAGAGGCAAGCGATGGTGAAAACTGAATCATCCCTAAATGTGAATACTGCCACCTCCAAATCGGTTGACACAGCAATCTGCAAAGCGCTCTCCACACCGTCGCCAAATCCGCATACGTCCATCAGCAAAGGTGTTGCAGGTGGAACTTATGGAAGGGGAAGTAATCTTTAGAATGGTGTTTTGAACATATTAAATTTCGAGTTGCAACGCTTGATTAAGCGGATACTTGTTTGACTTTAGGATAGAATTATCTTTTCCTATTTTTCGGGTGACAGAGTACAGATAAGCGTGTGAACGCTGTTTAATGTATTTATTCTGTACTGTTTTGAGTTATGTGAATAGCTCGCTAGTCTGCATGTGTTATCGAGAACGGTGTTCAAGACAACCGAATCTCGTGACGGGTTTTTTTGGTGGGACTAGTGTGTGATTTGGAGAGTTGTGTTTTGGGCGTGGACCGTGTAGGTCGAGTCCCAGTGTTTTTGGATAATGTATGCCTACGTAGGATTTGAGAAAATGTCGACTTATATATTTCGCTGTGTGTACAGCCTATTTGATAAAACTGCAGTGAAGACTGTTTAGGCCATATGAAGATTATTAGAGCTGCCGTGTGTTGCAGGCTTTATTGAGTAATGCAGTACTGTTTAGGCCATATGAAGATTATTATAGCTGCCGTGTGTTGCAGGCTTTATGGAGTAATGAAGTACTGTTTAGGCCATATGAAGATTATTATAGCTGCCGTGTGTTGCAGGCTTTATTGAGTATTGAAGATTTGTTTAGGCCATATGAAGATTATTATAGCTGCCGTGTGATGCAGGCTTTAGTGAGTATTGGAGTACTGTTTAGGCCATATGAAGATTATTAGAGCTGCCGTGTGATGCAGGCTTTATTGAGTATTGAAGTACTGTTTAGGCCATATGAACATTATTATAGCTGCCGTGTGGTGCAGGCTTTATTGAGTATTGAAGTACTGTTTAGGCCAGGATGTGGACAGGCCGTATTATATATATTTAATGCCCGGGAAATTGTGTTATATTGACTCGTGTATTTGCTAGCGAATGCGAGTACATTTATGGCCAGTAATAACATTAACAGTAATAACATTTCAGACTGAAACCATCAGAGATACATTTATTGGAAACATCAGAGTAAAAGGGGGGTGTAGCAGTTGGTGGTTTTCAGTTAACAGGATCTGACATCTACGACTATTCGCGTCGATAGCCTAAGTGGCGTAGTTTTGTATCATTGGATATGATTTAAGATGTGCCTGGGTGGCGTATACGATTAAGAAATTGTTACCTCTACATTGATATGTACTTGAAGCAAGAGGATAATATGAAGCAAATTTTGTCCACCAGACCATAACATATCTAGAGGATCAGTCACTACAAGTTGGAAATAATACATATGACTTTCACGTGACAAGAGTGTAGAACACTTGACTGTGTTATAATTAGCCTTATGTAGGCGTGGCTTGAATCTGGTGTACTTCAGAACTGTGACCTAAATATTATCTGCGTGGGTGGCGCATTTGAGAAACAACGCACGCTTTATTTGGTAGTATGCAACTTTACACCAGTAGCAATTGACGTCCTATTTCGTGCCTATAGACTACAACAACGTCTGCAGTGGTCAAGGAAGTTCAATTAGACTTGGACAGTATTTGTACCAGCATTTGTACGGGTTGTCACAGATTTCTGCAATATTCGAGTTACCTGTGCCAGTTATCACCATCACAAGTTCAAGATGTTTATGATACACGGAGTTGCCGTGTACATTTCAGACTACAGAAGAGTCAAGAGGGGCAGTGTGTGCTGTATTATGGTTCCTGTCAACTTGTGCATTGTTAAGCACATATCATATTGACGAAATTACCTGAAGAGAAACGAATCAAGTTCCAGTGCTTTCCCGCAGTGGAGGTTTTAGCAGTCTATGTGATATCCAGTATCGTGGCGGAAAAGAAGCGGGATCATTGACAAGATAAGTGATTGTGTCTTGTGTAAATTGTGTCACTTCATATATGTCGCTAGGCCTCCCTAATTGCTCATTTTGTTATTATTGTTGTTTATGTCTAATTTGACATATGATTAAGATTTGATGCATAGGTGTTAATGGCTGTTGACATATGTCGATTTTCCTGATAATGATGTGACTTGATAAAGGTGCTATAAAAAGGAATTGGTGATACAGAATTGATGAATAAGCTCATTTCTTGACAAATAGTTAACTTTGTGAGCTGGAAGGGTAATTGTCAAACCTTTTGCGACAGTAATTTGTCATAACTATAAGTGATTACTATATATAGTTGATTAAGTAAGTGAATCACCATGGATCGTGATATGTGCCCTACAGATATAAGGCCTATGTTGGAGTCTGCATTGGTGGTAGGTAGAGATGGTAAGGGATTGAGAGGTGCACGACTTGGAGTATGGATCATGGACGATTTTTTGGTTAATGTATCGGCATCTCTAGAGTTATTTGCTGAACATAACTTTAAGCTTCTGTGTAATTCAATAATGGCTAAGGATTTGGTGAATTTGCTACGGCACCTTCGTGTGTTTTTGCAACAGAATATTGAGCTTGAACACGGACATATAGTGCAAAGCATGTTCAAAATAATCCATAACCATACTTCTGATGAGCAGGAAAGGGAATTGAGAATTGAGAAACAAGCAAAAGTAAACAAACAAAGTGCTCTACAGCAAAGAGAGAATTTCCTAGAAGGTGTTGCTAAAGAGAACGAACTACAGGCAACTGTGTATAGGCTTAAAAGTGAGATACTTGAATCAAACTCAGAACTTTCTAGTGCACAAGCTACATTAAATTCAACTTTAAGCAAAGTCCAAGACTTGGAAACTCAGATAGGTAATCTCATGCGGGAACTTCAAGAACAGAAAGAGATGTATGAGAAATTGAAGGTTGAGAGAAATGTCTGTGAGAAGACTTACATAGAAATGCTTCATGAGGTGATGAATGATAATGCGATGCTCAGTGATCAAATTGGGGAGATGAATATTGTACCCCCCAAGAAGAGTAATGAGATTATGAAAAACAATGATGATGTCCAGACTGAAACACTTCAGATAGAGTTGACTCAGTTGAGGGCAAATAAAGAACAGTACGAGAAATGAGACTTTAGTGGAGTTGACGGCTGAGAAAGAGAAGGTCGCTAAAATTGAAAATTTGCTAGCAGAAGAAAGCGACAAAGTTTTGGCTGTTAAGGAGTTAAATAAAAGGTTAAGTGAAACGATTTCACTTAAAGATATTGAAATTGCGGAAGCAAGGGAAAGAATATTTGGCTTAATAGATATGGTTTTGAAAAACAAAAGGTGCTCTTCTGTCAATGTTCACAATGATAGACAGAAAGTTGCGAAAAGTCAGCCCCATATACTTTTTGCTCAGAGAGATGTCATTCATGGTAAAGACAGATCTTATCGTGGTAAATACAACTTTAAAAGTTCTAATATTACTGATAGTTCCAGTGATAATTCTTGGCGTCAGACCAACAAAGATTCTAGTGTAACAGGCAGTTCCGTTGGTCAGGAAAAGAAAGGTGATATATTTCAGGTCAAGACTCATAAGAGCAAATATTTGTCTACTACTGGAAATACTCAGAAATTAATAGCGGGTGTTGAGACTATTACTACTTGTTCCAAAGATGAAACCCATATGCGGAACAATAGAGATACTATTGTTTCTGGCAGTTGTCAAACTCAGCACAGTCAGTTTGAAACTATTGGTAAATATATTCCCATAAGGGAAAAGAAAAACAGTTCTAGAAAGAGAGATAACCCCAAGAGTAAACAGTACCAAGGGAGATCAGAAAATAATAATTTTTCCCTCTCGTAGATACTGTAGACGATTTAACGACTCTCGAAGTTTTGATTGTAAGACTGTTGGAAAGTATGATAGTGTTAATAGCTTTTCATATGTTTCTTTATATCACCAGAGTAATGTTCCTAAACAAAAGACTAAAGTCATTTTTTGTAAACAAGACAACGGTAATAATAAGTATTGTGATCGTAGAACAAATAATAAGCGCAATTGTGCTAATTTTGTTCAACATGAGCCCAGAGTCATTTATAATCAAAGTAAACAGAGTAAAAATAACAGTGGATGCTTGAATACTATTGATTGCTCTACTTGTTGTTGTGAATGTGAGACTTTGTTTCAGCGTAAGACAGCGGCGACATTCAAGGTCGGTCATGTTGTCCCCAAGAATTCTATGATATCTACATGTGATAGAGAGAGCTAGTGACATCGTGAAGAGACCGGGTTTTTACACAAGCCGGGGTTGGGTAATTGTAAATGTGATTTCTACGTTTTTTTTTTTTCATTAAATTTCACTATTGAGTAAAATGGAAATTTTCATTTGTATTTGTTGACAGAAGCTACGTTGCGATAAGGGTCAAGGCTTCTGTGACATATTGACGGTCAGAAATGTGAGTCAACTTTCCGCTCGAGTAGTCAACCGAAACCTGTCAGCGTCAAACTAAAATCTGAGGTGTTGCTTTCTGAAGGTCAAGCATGTTTACAAGAGAGTGGGAGACTTCGCGTCTGATTTTTTTTTTTTTTTTATGTGAAGATAGTAAATATTTTTGTATTCTATATTAGTACATGACATGTTGTTGTTTTGAAATAACATATAATTTTGTTGTAATGATTATTTCTATGCATCATTTGATTGCCATAATTTTTTTTATTTTTTTTTATATGTCTGTATTTTGATGATGTATTAATACATTTTTATGCTATTTATATATTATTGTGTTGATAATGTGTAGTATGTAATTATTATCCTTTATACTACTCTGTTCAACTTAGAATTTTTGCAACTGTGTTGTTTAGGATAGTTTTGTACATGATGAGATTGCACAAACTCATTTATTGTGTTGATGTAGTGGTTACTTTTAGATAATCCTGAGTGTTCGTTATTCACTTAATTTATATTTTTCTCATGTTTTGATGTCATGATTAATTAATATATAGAACATACAGAGAAGATGTGTATTATCTGGTATGTTGTGAAATGTAATTTTGGAAAATAGCTTGCATGTATCATACATGATCTTGTATTTGGATTTGTTAACTTTTTGTGAAACTTCGATTTTTCCAGAACTTGATTTTCTTGCCAGTCAGACATGTAGATTATTTTCTTAGCAGATTATTTTTAAAAAAAAAAAAACTTATTTTTTTTTTGTAGATATTTTTATAGAACCTTTTTTATATTTCATAGTAACAACAAAGTGTAGATTTATTTATAATGTATATCTTATCGATTTGAGTAAGAGATAGAGTTATACCTAAATAGCATTGTACGGAGCTGAACGTAATTGTCAGCAGAAAGAACTTAAAGGATAAATTAAATTTACATGTGTTGATTTAAAGGTTCCTTCGAGATAGGATTTTTGTTTTATATTTCACTCATTTTGTTAAAATATTGATTTCATTATTAGGCTTTACTTAAAGTATTACTGAATTACTTAAAAATTAAATACTGTTTTTATGTAACTTATCGAGAAAAAAAAAAATATGTTTGTACGGTACTGTTGAAAAAAATGATTTTTTTTTTTTTTTTGGCATTGTAATTTTTTGTTGTGTGTGCCCAGCATTTGACTTCGTGATATCATTGATATGTAGTTTGATTAGTTCTTGTAAAAAGTTGTTTTTTATTATGATGTATTTTTTATTTTTAGCGCTTGATTGTGCGTTGGTCGTATTAGTTATAGTAATGCTATTACTTGTTTGTTCGATGCCTATAATTTATTTATGTTAGTTTTGTATAACTCTTATAACTTAGTTAAATTACTTATTAGCTTTTGTTTAGTTATAAATTATTTTTTGGTGGTATTAGTATAGATATACTTTGATATTTTGTGTTGTGCCTTTCGATCATGTTTATATATTTATTTTTGAATAGGTTATCTGATCAAAACAGTTATTAGTATATACTGTTATTGACTTTCTTTGCGTTCGTGCCTTTGCTTTCTATCTGTCTTTGGTAACTATTCTTCATTTCATTCCTTCTTTTCTGTTGTCTTTTCGGTATGGATTTCATATCTTGTTTATACTTTCGTACCTCATCTTCGTTTTACTTGATCTATTTGTATACTTTGTCTTCTTTCAACACTTATACCTCTATTCTTTGTATTGTTGGAGTGGTTATATGACTTGATATAACATATCTACTTTTGACAGTTGTATTTATTTTACATGTAATTGTCCAACTTAGTTATGAGTATATGGTATTGTTGAGTTCTTACTTTCCTTTTTTACAGATCATTCTTCTTTTGATTGATCTTGTGTTTTCTCTTTCGATTGGTTGTTTTCGGTTTGGTTTGTACTAAATATACGTAACTTAATTTTGGAACTGAAACTGATCATATTTGTATATTTAGCTAATTACTTTTTATACTTAGCTGATTATGCTGTATGCTTTAATTGCTACTTTACACTTTAATGCTGATATTTGTTGTAGATATAATTTTGATTTAAAATAAGATATTTTTGTAGGCATATGTTAGAGCTTAATTGTCTTCTAAATTTTTCGTTTTTGGGAGTTAATTTTTTCAAAAAAAATGATAGAATCATTTTTTTTCCCCGGAGCGGGTGGTAACTGTTGCAGGTGGAACTTATGGAAGGGGAAGTAATCTTTAGAATGGTGTTTTGAACATATTAAATTTCGAGTTGCAACGCTTGATTAAGCGGATACTTGTTTGACTTTAGGATAGAATTATCTTTTCCTATTTTTCGGGTGACAGAGTACAGATAAGCGTGTGAACGCTGTTTAATGTATTTATTCTGTACTGTTTTGAGTTATGTGAATAGCTCGCTAGTCTGCATGTGTTATCGAGAACGGTGTTCAAGACAACCGAATCTCGTGACGGGTTTTTTGGTGGGACTAGTGTGTGATTTGGAGAGTTGTGTTTTGGGCGTGGACCGTGTAGGTCGAGTCCCAGTGTTTTTGGATAATGTATGCCTACGTAGGATTTGAGAAAATGTCGACTTATATATTTCGCTGTGTGTACAGCCTATTTGATAAACTGCAGTGAAGACTGTTTAGGCCATATGAAGATTATTATTATAGCTGCCGTGTGTTGCAGGCTTTATTGAGTAATGCAGTACTGTTTAGGCCATATGAAGATTATTATAGCTGCCGTGTGTTGCAGGCTTTATGGAGTAATGAAGTACTGTTTAGGCCATATGAAGATTATTATAGCTGCCGTGTGTTGCAGGCTTTATTGAGTATTGAAGATTTGTTTAGGCCATATGAAGATTATTATAGCTGCCGTGTGATGCAGGCTTTAGTGAGTATTGGAGTACTGTTTAGGCCATATGAAGATTATTAGAGCTGCCGTGTGATGCAGGCTTTATTGAGTATTGAAGTACGGTTTAGGCCATATGAACATTATTATAGCTGCCGTGTGGTGCAGGCTTTATTGAGTATTGAAGTACTGTTTAGGCCAGGATGTGGACAGGCCGTATTATATATATTTAATGCAATGTGGAAATTATATGATTCGTGTTTTGCTGTCGAATGTGTGTCATTTATGTCATCGTGTCTGTGTTGCAACGTAATAAACAGTAGCGAACTGTTCCAGTCGTTTGCAACCCTTTTTGACTCCTGCATGTACTCTTACGTACGCACTGTGGTGTGCGAACATATCAACACACACCCAGGTCAACATTCCAGACACAGTGACAGGACAGCAGCACACATATATTAAATTAGCCTGTGTGGCGATGATATAGACCAAACCACTACACTCGCAACAGTGGGTGTAAACAGAGATTATATAACATTTAGACTTAGCGCCGTTATCAGCGGTGGTTTCAAAGACATAATAACATTAACGTTTAATTACATTCAGTGAGAAACCAGAAAATCTAGTCGGTATCAGTTGGTGGCCAATGTCGGTATCAAAAGGATATGTTGAATCTGCTCTCGTCTGTGAATAGGACAGCATTCCACTGCAGTCTAGTCTATCTGACATGTTGCTCTGTCCATAGCAGGCGCTGATGACGATGTCTGTGAGTCAATTTTGGCCCAACATAAGGTCGTCTTGCAGTAAGGCCTGTATCTCTGAGTCGTCGTATGACTGTCATTCAAGAGACTTGTTCATGTCTACCCACTATTGCTCTTGCTGTTTGACTTGCCGGGAGAGTACGATTCCTTAGGTAACTCAGCACAATATGACGATCTTGCGCAGGGGTAGTAACTCGTGGTTGGCAACTCCGAAGTCTATCCCGGGCACTGCCAGTGGTTCCGTAACGTTCATTGAGACGTACAATAGTGCTGTGGTGGCAATTCATCCTTCTGGCAATGGCCCGCGAGCTCATTCCGGTCTCCAACGTACCAATGGCTCGTTGGCGGTCGTTTTCAGATAGTCGTGGCATTTCAAGCACATGTACTGGGTGTTTTATCTCAACGGCTATTTTATACCGAGTATACTGCCACAACGTGTACACATTTTCAGGGTCATAGCTGTTGGGAATCGTGTTGCACGTGTAACTTTCATTGTTTTCATGTAGTCTGTACACAAACCCGTGGGTTGAATCATGCACTTTCCATTCCAGCAGCCATTCGCTCTGTACCTCTTGGCAAACACGGGGAAAATCCATTCCCACACTTTTTTTTCCAGCTTCTCGGCATCAGTATATATAATAGTGGTGCGTTTTTAATGTGCTTCAGTATATATTTTAATAGCAAATGTAAAAAAAACGATAGTAAAATAAGCATGAAATCTATCACCACATCAAAGAAAACCTCAATACGATGCAGGTATCAATGTAGAGACACAAAAAAAAAAGAGAAGGTTACTTTGAAATATTTGGACCACTCCAGAAAAAAACCCAAGTAGCTCCACACTCCGACAATTATCGGGTGAGGATTAAACTAATAATCCTTTGCTGGAAATCGTGAAATAGAGAGTCCTACCTATACAAACTAATCCCGTTGACTTGTCCCGTTCAGTGACACTACTAATAAATTTCACTAACTGCTGCGGTCCACCGTGTTCTTAAATCTACCCTCCTACTCTATAAATTTGAGTGCACTTTCCCCGAGTCCTTCTTTGTTGGTCCGCGTGCGTTGATGCACAAGTGGGATCACTGTTAGCCGTTGGAGATATGCTAACCCTCTCTTCTACAGGAAAATGGAGGACAAATCTGTGTAATAAAAGCACGAGGCTATAATTCCAGGTACTCGAGATGTGCGATGCAAACACTCACGATACAATAGATGCGGAGTAATAAATCCACGTTCTGTATTGGCCCACTACTAATGTAGCAGCCCTAATTAATAGTGGAGGACGTAGCTTGATGGACAAGATAACTGGTGCCTATGGAGCGGGCGCTCCTATAAGTTGGTGGTGCACGAAATATTTTTGTTTTCCAAGCAAGGGCAATCACCAATGGGCCCGTAATAGGGTGATGATAATAGGCACTACTATAGTTGGTGTGCAACTCAGCTGTACATGGGTTGATGACTTATCCTGCCGTTATACGAAGCTAAAGTCAGGCTGAGGCTCAATGGTCTACCGGACATGACAGGGGTTTACTGTATCGAAAACATAAACCCTATAATGAACTCGCTAAATTAAATCATAAACATTAAAACACGGCACAATATATAAACAGTGTCCAAATAGGTACCGATAAACATACAACTATCCCAATTCCCCCTTTTAGCTGGTCAGTTTTGACCAGGTGGTTCGCAGTTTCTTCTTACTCTCCCCTGCTCACAGTCCGATCAGCAGACATTAAACAATAAGTGCAGGGTCGGCTTATTGTAGCTTTTGCGTAATAATACGAAGAACCGTTTCCCGTGACTAACGCTGGGATGAGTTTTAGGCATGACAAGGCTGCCCCCTTCCCCCCCCCCCCCCCTCTTTCTTGGCGAGATTTGACCCTAATATTAGTCAGGTCGGCTAACCCGCCGGCAGATACCCAATTTGCCGACCAGTCTAAACTAGTAGCACTGGCGTTCGACACGTTTAATAACTACATACAGCAAATGTCAACAATAGTATTTTGCTCTCGGAAAGCATTATAAATGAAGTTAAAATAATCAACTAATGTACAGGTGCTTACTTAAATTCAAGTTACATGTTGGGAAAAAAATTATATTTACACAACTCCGGGCTTAAGGCCAAAAAATTTCGATTGCTTAGGTTAACCTTTGAGTGTGTTAAAGAATCAATTACATAGTTATCCATATATATATATATAGAGGAAGCCGAGTATTCCTTTCAACGAACTATATCAGACATCAAGTCACACAACCTTTTGGCTCTTATAACTAGTAGCAGCATACACTCTTAATTCCCTTCTCAAAAAGAAAACTGGCTATAGCTTAAGATTTCGGGTTGAATGATTGCTGTAATTTACCACATTACTAAAACCCTGAATGGATGCTTACTCTGACTTTTTAAAAATCCCTAGCACGAATTTACACTATTTACCAAGTACTAAACTTGCTTACCAAGACTGTCAGAATCTGCAATCTGTAATAGCAGGCAAGCTAACGTTAAGTTTTCTAACTTCTCACGGCAGGAATTTTAGGACTGAAGCAATGATAAATGGACCAGAAAATTATATATATATATATTGCCCCTAAGGTAGCAGGTGCTCAGGCGTTAGTGGGACACCTGCATAGAGGAGTTGACAACTCATAACATATGACAAGAGAATTCTCTTGGGTAAGCATTTCAAGAAGATTTTGAGTAACATGTTGAAATGGTTACACCGAATTTCCCAGGCATCAGCACGCTTCGAGCGACTTTTCTGCCGTAAGTCTGGCGTAATAGTGGCCCCTGAAATATGGGAAAGCGAAAGCCGTCTCCAGTGTCAAAGAACCTGGAACGTTTTTACGGCCCGTTTATCTGTATAATATGATGCCATTCCATGGAGCACAGAGACGGGGTCCAGGGGACATAAACTGCACTCGAAGAAACACCGCGCCGTGGGTGAATGTAATAGGATTTGGACGTAAACAGCGAAGGCGGCAAATCTTCCCTGGTCTCAAAGAAACAATACGGAGAGTTGTAAACGCTTCAAAGATTACTCTGACCAACTTAACAGACAAGGGGAGGGAACCTGTCCTAGTAAGAGTGACAGCGATTACTCCCCCTTTCATTTACAGAAGATACGTTAGAGAAAAGAAATGCAAGTGGTAGTAACAGTCAAGAAGAAATGAGGGGTGGGGGTGTCGCTCAACCCCGTGCCCAACAATTTATTACCCAACTTCGTCACACTGATTCATATGACAGCAGTTCTCTCTATAATTAAATCGACTAGTAATTTGTAAATACATATAACAAGTTTAATAATCAATTATTGATTAGCACGAGTAAATAAATAAGGGATGTGAATGAATTTACACTATATAGTATTTCCTCATCGAAAACTGGTGAGGGTGGTTTAACGTGATGGTGATAATTATTTTTTGCTATGGCCTGGTTAAAATAACTTAATGCCTAGATGATGAAACTGGTTTGCTGACTGCTCCGTCAATTATCGACTTCTGTGCTGAGAGCACGTCCCAGATAAAGGTGCAGTGGTAACCGCTTCTCAGAGTCCGCTGGGAGGACAACATTAGACAATCTTTGAAGGACCGAGGACTAGAATGGAACCAGGCCAGGAAGAAGACAGCTGATAGAATGGTCTGGCGCTCTCTCTTCCAAACCTCTACACCTCACGGTAGAAGGGGAACGACTAAGTAAGTAAGTAAGGTAACCGCTTCTATCGATACGGCAAGGATCTTCATAACTGGTCACAAACCGGCATCTAGCGAAGACCACAAGCTCTAGATCCATAGACTGACATTAAGCTGGTAGCACACACTGTTATCTAAAACTTGCACCACAAACTGGTATCTCCAACTTGTACCACAAACTTAAGAAGAAACAAATGTGTCTGCTAAGTACTAGTTTCCTGACACCAGTCAGGCGCCTTCCCGCTGTTAATTCCACAGAACCTTTTCCTCTTTTCTCAGTAATTTTACCTTCCCTGATCATAAAACATAAACCAGTGGATTGGATGAAAAATCCGTGTTATTCTCAGTTAATTTGATTAAACAATGTGACTGGAAGCGGAAACGTCTTTTTCATGGTTTACGTATATTTAAATATATATGTAAACGTATTAAAATGTTCATATAATAAATATGTACACAATGTTGTCATCATCATCCACTTCCTGCTCCACCTGGAGCCTGGGGCTATCTTTGCTTTTGGTGAGAGAACCGGTATGAACCAGTTACCAATGCTAGCTGTAGTATTTCATGACTATCATTATCATGAGCTGAGGTTGCCAGCCTATTATGGACGTTTACAACCACCAGCAAGTTAAACATGTCACATGCAAAATATAAAATGATTGAATGTTCAACTTATCCAGTATCGGGTGATTATTTACAGACGTCTGGCAAAGGAAGATTTCCGCATAACGTTGGGCCATGGGTTATGATTCCGTCTTACGTTAAGGTATTAGTGTTACTTCTGTGACAGCGCCATTTTCGTCATTTTCTCCTTCGTGCTGCGGAAAATCGTGGAAAATCCTCAGCACCATCTTCGTTATAATCTAAAAATAGAACATTAGTCATGTCTGATGACAGGACAACTGCCAATTAGAGGTAAGCTAAACGCCCGGATGTTAAACGCGCAAAGCTTAGAATTTCAATCTTCTCTGTCATTTCGATTGCAGCACGCCAGGAGAGAAGTCTCCGAACCAGAGTTGAAGTCAAGTTGCCTTGGACACGTGAGTTAATTTAGATAGAATATTATTCGTTAACATTTTGAAGTCCTGATAAAGTTAGAGAGAATATAGGACTATAAGTACACTATTAATTTGGCGTCGTGTTTAAATAATTATATGGTCCATTCAGAGTTATTTATTTCGCGTGCGGTTGGTTTTAGATCTAAATTTATTCGGACATGGCGTGACTGGAGCAGACGGTCCATGTTCAGGAACTATAACACGTGGCCGGTACTGGAACTGACATATTCAGGTATTACATTTGAGTAAATGAAATTAATGGTTAAGTATTTCCATATTGTTTGGGGTAAAGGAAACCTTCAATGATGTTGTGTAAATCCGACACGTAGTCGGTTTGAATAATATTTAATTGTGGCGCGATTTAGATTGTTATATTTATTAACTACGGTACTGATGCCGAAATAGTTTATTTTAGTATGGCGAGTGCTGCAATTTATTAATATATTACAGCTTACTTGAATAAATGTATGTGCTTCGTCAGTAATGTTAGACTGATAATTTAATGTAAATATTAGTAAGATCGGTTATAGCAAATTTGTGTCCTCTTTATCAGTTTGAAAGTCTTTTTTACAGTGTAAAATCACAATTGGTTATCTGTAACGTTTTAAATAGCTTTGTTAGGCCATTATTTATGTAATATTTAGTATTATAATGTGAGGTTACTATATAATTTATAACCACGCGGCTTTATGTGGTGTGTTAGCGTGGCTGCATTCAGTTTTTGAAAGATGGCGCAACCATGAGAGCACGTGGTATGACTGTGTAACTATGAGTGATTGATCATGGCTGGCTGTGGTCAACGTCTGTTGTCTGAATATTCCGTGTTATTATTTATGCTATTTTTGTTTCACTTAGACATTGTTTTTATACATTGTTTTTTTCAGAACGTCTTCAAACACTGTCTGGGTGTTCGGTAAACTTAAATGCTTTTTCTATATAAGACTTAGTGTTGCTTGAATTGCTAAATATGCTGCTGAGAGGATTGCAAACAACCAATAATTGCAACCCCTTTCAAACGATCCTTAAGTAAATTTTGTTAGTGCATAGGTCTTGGGTGTGAGATAGCCACGTCGACATAAGTTTGCCTCAACCACACGTAGCCCTGTCACACTTCAAATCCCACTATTATCACGTATATGGGTTCTGAGGACTTTGTGGTTTAAAGTATTGTAAAACCAACTTTTCTTTCTGGTTAATTTAAGAAGATCTTTAATACTTAGTCCAATCCTCTTTATTGAAACCCTACTTGTCTGAAAGTGTCATCTTGAATCAATGGAACACGGTGCCGGAATCTAGCCTCGTGCTACAATATAAAAGACTTTTTTCACAATCCTTCCATAATAAATCCTCCACTATTAACGCTACCGCATTTTAAATTTCTTCAATTCATAGCAGCCCCCAGCTTAATTTGTTATCATAAATGCAAACAAATAGGAGCACGCCCGCAGTAAGTTTGTATTTCTTCAACACCAAAGTACATTCGCAGGTTATCTTACTATATTACCGTATATTACCGTATATTACTATACGGGATGTATGGGTTCCAAGCTTGGTGTGAACGAGTACGTTCACGCCTATGTTTGTTTTACACAGGTAAGACAGATTCGTCTGTCTGCTCCTTGCTGGGTTATTAACGTTATCTCTACCCAGGATAGATCATGAGAAAATAACAACGCGAAATATGTGTCAAGCGTTATAATATGAGAGAAAATACGAGTAAGGAAGAAATTGATGGAAGGCACAATACAGAGAAAAAGACTATAAAATGAAGAGCACGGTCATGTCGTGACAATAGAACGTGATTCGCTGAGTAATTGCCTTTTGTTTTTAAATGGAATACATTAATGTCTTTAATGGTTTAAAACAATATTTTTTGAGTTATGGGTTGGGATTCCGTTATTTTGAATTATATTTTAGTTATTCTGTGATTTTATATGTGTATTTATATGGATTTTCTGACTTGCGTTTTTCGTTGTAGTTTAATTTAATTTTTTTTTTTCAGACTTCAAGGTCCAGAATGATAGTTTCTTCTAGAATGCATTCTAGACTTTATTGTTTAGGATACCTTAAATTGATGGACGATTAGCTTGAATAGCAAAACATCCATTTGGTTGTTCTCTTAAACTTGTGTTTATTACTTTGCAGTATGATGAGGTGTTTTACATGTATGGGACGTGGAAAGTTTGTTTTACTTTGACTGCTCTAATAATTACTGCAACTATTGCTAATTGTAACCTTATCTGTTCTACCAGTGATTTGTAAGGACACGTCTGCCAGTTTAAACCTGGACAACTTGCACGTATTTTAAACAAATGATATTTATTACATTAAATGTGGTAGTAGTAGAAGCCTCCTCCAATCATAACTATGAGGATAATGCGCTCACGAAGTGATAATACTCAGCTACGTTTTGCCTGGTGTTCGTTATGTTGGCTACTTTTCTTTTATGCTTGTTGTAAGAGCTTCTTTTGACGCAATCTGAGGTGACAACGTAGGTCGTATTTCCATTTGTGAAATGCAGCTCCGTCCTCCCAGATTGCTGGACTTATCTCATCATGTCTCTCCTGTACACGTGTTGACACTTCAGCATAGACAAAACATTAACACATTATCTACCGCTAGCCGGTAGAATCGGCTTTTGAAATAACATCATTTAGACCGCGAGCCGCTCAGAGCGTTGATCTATGTTTAGTAATAAAACGAATGAAAAATGTACCAAAATACTTTCTGATCTTGTTCTTGATTTTAAGTTGCAACAGTAAAACAAATTCTCAAAGCATGGTTGTTGTAGAACACTGGAAAATTATATTATGTTCATATTTTTCAACGATTTGGGTTGGTGACCAAATCGTGTAAAATTTGTTACCGTAACAACTAGTGATAGGACCACAAAACATGCGTGTACATCTCGTCTAACGGCTGAACAGGATAGAAACGGATTTTAACAATTGACTGATAGATCAAGCGACGAGGACAAGTGTGAAAACGGTATGCACATTGATTGAAATAGTGATTTTGATAGTGGTGGACACAATGGGGTGACCCCCTCTCGATCTCTGTTTCATTACGGCAGAATCAGTTACATTTTTGTACTGATTCAATTGCCGCACTTTTTTTCTCTGCTATGTGTAGCAGATATTTTCTCATGTTTAAATATTGTTACATTCCTCTCAGCAATAGTCCTGATGTCTGAGTGTTTACTTGTCTATCCATGCGGATAGAGTAGCGCTGATATGGCTCGTGTGACCGACTAATTATTGTCGTGATAAGACACCACACAAATGCTCAAGGGGGAGTTTGTGTTTGCACAAGGAACGCCGTTCATTTATCGACCTGGTTGGATGACAGACACACCTGAGCGGAAATGTTGTAATATTTCAAGAGGAGATGTTATAAGTTATATGTAATCATTGACGAGAATATTTGAATGTCACGATTATAATATATGGGAAAGGTGACCTCTGCATTACGTTCATAAATTGTCTCATGTCGGAAATATTTGAAATCGCCGCACTCCACATTTTGTTTGAAGTTTGGAGCTTCTACTTAACTCCATACCACACACTGCGTGGGAGGCGAAGGGAATATAACCTGGCGCTTCTGTCAGCCAAAGACACTGTGAAGATCGCTTGCCAAGACAATCAGACCTTGCCAGCGTGAAGCCTAGAATTAAAAAGTCCATTTTATCAGACCAGACACGTTTTATCGGAGAATCTTAACGGACTTAAAAAAACAGCCCATAAAATCTCTAACATTTTAAACAAGACAAACCAGGATATCTGAGGAAACTGTCAGAGAGGGAATTAAAGTTAAAATTAACGACACCCCAGCCGCGTGTTAGAAAAGGCCGATTGAAGTTGCTTTTAACCATCTGAGCAAAACGTCTGTGAGCCAGGATTGGCGTAAGTTGTCATTTTACATACTATATTTCCATTACTAACATGTGAACTGACATGTATATATTACCATGTGAATATTAATATGTGAAAATCGCTAGTGGATGTCCCAGTCATTTGAGGCTGGCAACCTCAGCGCAAAGAATGATGATGTCATGAATCACCACTGCACGGGCTGGTGTTTGCTTTACTGCAAGTTTCTTAAAGAGAACTAAAAGCAAAAGGTAATCCCAAGTTCCATATTGAACAAGGAGGGAAAGATGGAAAAAACTATGTACATGCTGAGTATATTACTTACAGTTTCAAACCGGTGTAAATGTCGATGTTAACATATTCACTTTAAAATGAATGGAAGTTTCAAACTTCAAATCAGTGTACACTTAAATTAAAACATATTCAATTTATATCGTGAACACTTTTCAATCAGTGGAAATGTAAATGTGAACATATTCTGTCTGTACTATTAACCTTTTCATTGAAATGTAGAGTAACGATAAAAGCTATTCTATTTAATTGTAAAGAAAGTTTTATCCCGAATGATTAAATTTAATTTTCATCGAGGGTAAATTCTGAGTTGAATGGGATGGTGGAATAAAAATGGCGACACATAGTTAGGGCTATGTGTCAGGAAACGCAATACTCAGGAGATCATTTCGTTTCTGACATTTCTGGGAAACGAGCTACACCCGACAACATTGACCAGCGACGAGCGCGAGCTGTGTAAAAAAGAACCAACCAACAGAAGGAGTAGAACAGTCATTGACAGCTTGGTTCAAGACTAGTATATGCTGCCACTTGAACTTCTTGTAACATTTTACATCCTATCACGACCGTGATGATAACTTTTTTTTTGATCCATAACTATTCAAATTATTTTCAAATTGTTAAAACATAAGTGATTATTAAATTTTGTTATTTGTAATTATACAAATTTAACTTCGACTTAATCATTGTAAATGTACTGCATGTTTGTCTCAGTCAATTTACTACACACACACTCTAAACAGAGCTATACCAGAATAATAATAATTTCACAGAGTAAATCAGAGGTGGGGGCTTAAACGAACTAAGATTAATCAGTGCTTAATTCTTCACTAAAGTTGTAGGCAGATTCTAGAATTAAGGTGCTCAGCTAAAGAAGCACTGTTTTCGCTTATATGAATATCTCGCGTACACTCCATTGAGATAGAAGCGTCATTACCCTTCTATTTACAGATCTTCCAAGAGTAATCTAGTGCGAAGGTAGACACCGTTGAATCCCATATTAGATACTCTTGAGTTTTGGCCACTGTTTGGCCACTACTGTAAAGCAGGGGAGGCAATACCGTCACAAGCAGTTATAGTACTGAAAATATTTCGAGTCCTTGGCCATCGGAGGGCTATAAAATAGCAAAGACCTCGATAAGAGTTACAATATGTGCAGGACAAAATGTACCTAAAGAATGAAAACAACAGCACAAAGTTAGTGAGGGTGAAACATCAAATAGTATTTGTTTCGTACCAACTCATGAACCAGGTCTGCATGCAAATTTTGAGATTTAATAGAAGTGGTTTAGGTGTCATTATGTAAAGTACCTGTAGTGAAATTGACAGAGATACAACGGTAAAATATCTCCAAAGATAACATTTAAGGATAAAGACATAATGCGTAGGCTGCTGATGTACATGATCGCCTAGACCGCGGGTCATCATCCTCCATAATAATTGACTTGCTAGACAGGAGGGGAACGGCGGATCAAAAAGGAAAAAAATATGACTGGAAAGATTGCGTGAGACTAGAAAGGCTAAGGAGACGCAATTGGGGGGGAAACGGAGAAAAGTCACGTTTCCCAAGTTGACATAAAAAGTAAGCAACTCGACAGAAGGGACCATAGATATGTTACGCCACAGTCATTTATTGGACGCTTTTGCAATACCAAGCCCTTGATTTGAATTCAGCGGCTAAAACGCAGATGTTAGGAATATTACAAAAATTAAAAAGTACTTTTTTCTTAATATTAATGTTAGGAATATAAAAATTAGCTGGCCGGATGGCCTATTCTGAGCAGTGAACTAATATGTTCTTAATTTTACAGACGGATAGATAATATTGAAGATAATGACAAAAGACAGTGTTGTTCACATCATCGACAGACTGTATTGAATCTAAAAGTGTCGCTAATTGCACAAAAAAACACGACCTCGAAACGCAGGTGTTCAAATTTACTTAGTATGGAGGAGAGGGTTTTTGGGTGGTAGCTGTGTCTAAATATAACTTTTAACGACAAAATTTTGGAGGGGAGAGAAAGGTTGGTTCAAAAAATCGAGTACATTTTGTAGAAACACAAGTAGAGACGGACAGACTAACAGATAACCATCCATACTTGACTGAAGCATGACTGAAATGACTTTAGTGTAGGAAATTTGAAATTTAAAATAAACCTAGGCAGTGATTGGCCACAGACAATCATATCATTAGCGCTCAGACGCGAAAGTGGGGCCATTCTTCAATAGTTGTTCAGTGATAGACACAGATTTTAAAGTGTGGTGATTTCCATATGAAAGAAAGTGTAATAAATTTAGGGACGCCATACTATAGCCAGCAGCTCAGCTGAGTTTTGCTAGCAATTCTGTGTTATTTATTCATAATCTGGTAAGATTGAAATTATTTCTTTATATATTTTGAATATTGTTTCATGTTCGAGTGATTTGATACTGCCATATCAAAATCTAGCCTTACAAACAAGTAGGGATTTGCTCTAGACCCCCCGCCCTAGTCAGGGTCTAGGGACCAACAATGTACATAAACTCCAGCAAGGGTTAGGCAAGACAGATCAAGTGTTGGGAATAATGAAACATATTACCTATCCTCTTTTAGGGCAGACAACTAATAAATATTTTTCAGAACCTATAGTCTGGGAGGATCTATCTGATGTAAAACCACCATGGTAAATGTGCTGTTTGGTCAGAGAGATCTGACCTGTCTGTATGATGTGGTTGTTGTGTCAGTGTTGTGTCCAGACGTGGGTAGAGAATAGATTTTGACACATGGCCCATACTTTGATTGCAGAGCTGCGAGTTTCTGTTGTCAACAAAGCAGTGACTATTCAGTTGGTGACTTTACTCGAGTGTATCTGTGCAGTACTTGTGACAGAGACCACCATTATTGCCCGCCAGCACGGAGAGGTGGGACCACCTGATTTCAGCACCAGAGCTACAACTACCAGATGAGTGAGCCTCTGGTCTGCTGGACATTCACCAACGATTTGTAGTTACTAATATCCCCATAAAAATTCCCACCATTTTCTGGACACTGTGTAGTCAATATAGACAGGTGTGATGAGGCCACCCCAACAGCACAAACATTAAATATCCTCCCAAGTAGATGACTACTAGAACATTTTAATAAAACTAACTAGTATAGTACATATATATGTACACTATTGCATTTATGATATAATATTCCATGCATTTCTTTCATAATCTCTAAATCCTTTTAAGTTCTGGTCAACCTAAAAAATTGATCCAGAACAAAATAAATGTAATATAATTTTATCAAAAAATTTTACACACGTGAGTTAGTTCAGTGTATTTTAACAGTTATTAATATTATTAGTCTTGTTAATTATCTGTGGGTATATCTATAACCTATTACACCACACTACATATCATAACCCTAGACACTTTACGTAGAAAACTACAGCTTACTTTGTGCATACACCTGCAGAGTGAAAATGGTAACAAAATTTAACAGCGCCACAGAGTATTTTCCAACTCGGTAGTTAATGTGTTAAGTATAATGTAGATGAGTGATGTTTAAATATAAATAAACAAATACAAAGGTATTAGATCAGTTTTACAAATTAACGGTACACAAGAAACCTGGCTTGTTTCGGGTTTGACCCATCGTCAGCCACAGTTACAAATAAACAACAAGGACAAGAAATATAGACAAGTTAAAGAAATATACTATAGACACTACACAACACGTAATGTGTATATAATAATATATATGAAATATAACAACACATGTGAAGAGCAATAACAAAATAAGGAAAATACAAAAACTGAAAACAAAAAATATAATGACAATTAATTCAACAATCAACGAAAATCAAAAGCAGACAATATAATAACAAAACTACAAGCCCTGATATGACACTATCGACATAAGATACGGAGAAGCGGTAAATACAATGACGACAGGAATCACAAATGTTTAGTACTTTATTACGACTCATATACAACAATCTTGTGAGCTAAATAGCTTTTAACTAACTTTCTTTATTCACTACACAACCAGCGACTGACGTTGTAAACTCTTTACAATTTTCCATACAGCATCCCATCACTTTTTCCCTCAATACTAAAATGTTAAGATACAGTTATGTTATAATTCTTAGGAATGTAATTTTTATTACCAAGGGGCGTAGTGTGTCTGAGAATAATAATCGTACTATTTAAAGCATTACCTTTTTACTCTTTAAAGTATTTACAAATGTTTATTGTAAAATTAAGAACAAACGCACACTCTTTTAAAATTTGCAAGGTTTCTTATATTTTTTTTCTTTTAAAATTAATATGCATTTATAATTGTTAAATGATAAATAAACATATACAAGGCTCAAATACAGGTTACTAACTACGTATATCAAGAGTTTCGCTTTAATCCATATATATAGAACCATTCACTTATAGATATTTTTGACTGACACCTAAGCCTGCTTAACTAACGTTCTGATGGACGAAGATGATAAGTGACCTTGTGAGCCCAATAATGACCTAAAGTGCTCATCCGAATCCACACAACTTTATTGCATGAGATGACAAGAGAAGGTTTCATTACATTGTGATTTGTATGGTAATTAAAAGACATTGAGTCGAACACAAAAATAATCTTCATCTGACATATTAAGTCACATTGTATGGCTCTCAAACATGGAGAACAGCGAAAACGTGAAATAAGCAGTAGGTTACAATCTTGACACAATTCTCGTGATTGGTAAGTCGCTCCAATTCATTTTTCTTTCGTCGAATTATAGACTAACCATAAATCGTAAAGCTGAATCGCCAACCATTAGATGGTTAAGTTGTTCTGTAATGTTGGTTAAATAATTTCAGTTCTATCAAAACTCATTAGCTCCCTAGAAGCATAGCCCGTCAGAAAACACATGCCATGTCTTCCACGTGTCACATGTCATCAGCTCCCTCTGGGTATTCTAGAACAAGGTCTCGCCGCTAAGAATGTCAACAGGTTTAACCAATGTCTGTCTAATACCTCGTCAGCGTGTTCTTCCGACACCTTGTTCCGCTGGAACTTGTCTGGTTCTTGTAATCAGTTCCACACTGGTGTCGTACCATTTCAATTCTACTACTCTACGCGAGTACCCAGTTATCGTAGTCCTTTACAACTAATTTGGTGACGTTTAATAGACATTTATTCGAATCCCAGGTTTCTGAGAAGCATGATTGTTGTACCAATATTGAGCTTCGGATGGTACTGAGACATTGCAGATGGACACTCCTGATTCTGAAATTGATCTGTGTAGCAAAGTTTGATTTTGCTGGGGAGGTTATGATGGTATCCTAAAAGAATGATATCAGTGCCTGTATTAACCGTGTGAGGTCAAGCACATGTAGGCCCCTGACTATATAAATGATGATGATGAATTATGTGCAGGGAACCTAACGCTACCTCCCTAGATCTCACACGGTCACTATTTTGGCTCTAGTGTCTGGTGTATGGTGTACCTAGTGTCTAGGGGAGAAATGAATTGATGATACACAACACAAAAACACTTTAATTTTCTATGAGTAAGTGAATAAAATCAGTGGTTAAGTTTTTCTTTAAAAATGAATCTTTTTTCTGTACAATTTATTTTGCCTGTCCAGTCATATCGTTTGGACAGGTCTTTGAAAATGAGGACAAGATAGTTTACAGAAAAGATCAACTAAAATTATGTGTGGACAATGTGTCCAATAACTCTAAAGTTCATATATGTCTTTCCTATTTGAATGTTCACAGCTTACACTTTATTCATCTAAGAGGGAGAGTCACTGTGTATGAGGGGCTGTAGTTTCATCATACCCCCATAAACGTCCTGAGTATTGTTTTGAAATACTAGTGTTTATTACAAGACAATGTCAGATATGCCCAGATGTTTAACACATCACCTGGGATTCTTGTTGAAAGATATTACAATGTGTAGTTGCAGAAATCTCGATTTCACCACACGCAAAAGCTCCTACTGTTATCTTTGATAGCATAAACGACTGGTCGGAGACTGGATGGCGTTATTCTTACTCAGCAGGTTTTCTGTCACCAGCTGGCAACAGGAAATAGAACCTCTGCAACAAAAGGACACCCTGGCCTTTTCACTAGTATATTTATTATTTTCCTACGGTGATATGGGGTCAGCCTCGCGTGCATTACAGGTGCACTCGCCCCTAATTTTTCATGACCCCCACCTTGCTGTGACCACACCTCAGGTCCCTATGGCAGATACGCCACTGTACATTTACATATTTTTCCTCAATAACATAATGTGGAGTAACCACATTTCCTTTGATATGATCTTCTCTTCTTTTCTTTTTTTAAATATAATTGCTTCAGGCATGTTAAACAGTGTTCATTGAACACGGACGCTTACTAATATATTCTAATACAATAATATGACAACATAATCATGACAACATGCATCAGTTAGATACAGTTCAATGTGAGGACTCAACAATGTCTGCTCCCGGCATGTCCTTCACTTTTTCCCAATAGCAGTATCTAACTTTGTAGTGGGATTAAACATATTAAATTCATAAAGCATTCTTACCACAATTCAAGAAATATAAACAAATGACGCTGACTTGCAAAGAAATGGCCTCAGTTTCCTTTGCGCTGCCCAGACTGTGAATATTTCTCTATATTTAAGTTTAAATTTAACACAGCTGTTCTCAGCGTATTTGAATGAAAAATACTGTTCAACTGGCAATGAATAGTGAAAGCTTTTTGCTAATATTTAGTAGCACTGGCCAATCGAAAGCTTACGACCACCATAATTCAAATGCAGTTTTTGAAAAACAAAAATAATTCCAAACATACTCTGCGTCTGGTAGTCGATTGGCCAGTCTGCTTTAGTTATGCCAATACAAAAAGATGTTAGTTTTTGGTAACAATTTTCCTACCGCTCCCATCTCCTCCTATACTCTTGTTACCCAAGCGAATTTGACTTTACCTCAATGCCTCCCTTCTAAGCCGGTGTCCCCACTAACGTTATGAAAAAAAGCAGGAACAACAGTCTGTCTGGTCGTGCGTCCGTAGACATTTAGTATTTTCTCAATAACTTAGCTAATACTGCGACTACCATTAATAATAAAACATATTTGTGCTCAGAATACACTAAGCTACACGAATATATAATTGTTATGACTACATTCATTTGCGTTTAGATTTTCAATTTTTGTCATAGTTAATCGTCAAATAAAATTTTGCACAAGACGGCAATCTCCCCCCTTTTCTCTCGCTAGCATGTATTTTTCAAATAATTACTTGTTTTAGTGACGTCAGAAATACTACCGCTAGGAGGAAATAAAATTGTCTGCGTGTTTGCCTCTGTTGGCTTTGTCGCAGCGTGTATATATGCATGGCAGAATGTGTCAATCGAAGCGGGGTTTTGCGCGGCGGATTAAGAATTGGCGTTAATAATTTGTATTGTCTCGTGTAACACTACCAAAAAATGTAAGGATTACTACTGATTACCAGCGTTAAAGTCAAAATTTTACGTGAATTCAGATAGTTATTTTGCGGCACACTTCCACAAAATCGTTAATTTGTAAGTCTAGGCTGCAAAATGTATGCAGCAGATCTGGCAAAATGTTAAATATTGGTAGTACGTTTTCGAAACCGAAACTAAAACGCGTGTTAGATTTTTACCGTAGGAACGTTCTATAGGCTTAGCACTGCACAAAATTCAGCGCTATGCTGGCGTATGAGAGGATCACCGTCAGTCACAATAGGGCGGGTTTATTTATTATCATTTTATGACTGTCGGCGTCTGTGGTCTAATGGATATGAACGCAGTTTCATAATCCAGATATACCAGGTTCGAAACCTGCTGCAGGCGGTTTGGTAGCAGATCGCTTTGTGTGGATTTTTAACAATGGTATAAGCGCCGTACCGTTCAGAAAGCAATGGCAAACTACTGAATGAAAAAACTGCCTAGAAAAATCAAAAACAGCCAATAAAAGCTGGGGTTGATTGCCACGTCCTGTAAAGGATACGCAACTAACTTTTTATGACTAAAATCTTACTGAAATGAGCTATTATTCTCGCAGATTTTGCGACAATCTGGCAAGTAAATGGGATCTTTAAGATCTTCAGAAACCATCGAGCCAAACGCCGAAATAAATGAACAAACCAAACACAAGAGGAATAGACATGCTAAAGAAATGGTATTCCATTGTGCTTTACCGTCATTTCTTACATTGGCTGTGGTGTGAAAATTTTTGTTTGTTTTTTATAACGTAAATCCTGTCTTTAATATTAACACAGCCTAACATTAACGTTAACATGAAAAACTCTTGTATTATAAAACTGAATTATTAAAATTATATGTAATTTGTTGATGGGTTACGCGTAAAGAGATCTGTGAAATCTAAATGACACAAAGATTATTGGCCTCTACTTGACGATTCCCAAAATAACTTTCACTGCAAGCACATTACAATGCATGTTTTTTCTGTATTTTCCCGAAAAGTGGTGTGATTGTTTCTTCCATTTCAAATGCTACTAAGCTTCACATCAAGATAATTATCATTGTTAAGATTGGAGAAATAAGAGGCAGAATACGACAAAGACAGAAAGTACTTGACAGTTTTACATCATGATATGGCACGAAAGTCAACAACAAAACTCATAAATAACACTGGCGTTTGGAAGTTGTGGAGATACATGATGACATTAGCCACCAGGCAGGATACTAGTAAAAGAAGAAGAAGAGGAAGAGGTATGTCTTCAATTCCTTAGTTCATATTCGTCTAACTCTTATTTGCTTACTCTGGAGATTTCAGAAAATAGACTTTCTCAATGTGCCCTACCCAACTCAACATCTACTCCTCAAATCTCCAATCTTTCTGTTTTCTTTATGCGCAATCCCTCATTTATGAAAGTGTGTATCTTTCGTGTTATCGTTTTCTTGTTCTCCATGTTTTAAGACCATACAAGTAGTAATGCCTGTTATACGAGTTGAAGATTGTTAATTTTTATGTTGGACTGGATTTCATTTTATTTCCGTATTTTTCTAACTGCAATAAAGAATCCTCTTGGCTGTTGCATTGTTAATTTTTAGATCATTGTCTGCTGCTCCAACTGTGTCCTTATGGCTGCTAAGATGCACGCATGATTACACTTGTTACATGGACATTTTTGTGCTGTTTTTGAATTTAATGTCTTTGTTTTAGTTTCTTTTTTAAAGGATCGTGTAACTGGCCTAATGCCCATTCTTCCTCAGTGGTATTCTGCGACATATTCGGCAGGATACATTGTTACTAATCTATTGGGTTCCAGTAACACAATAGAGCGTATGGGATACAATGGTTTTATAAACTGGAGCGTAATGGGTATTATATTTTCATAACCCGGGGCGTATGTAGTACGATGATTCTATAACCCGAAGTTGATATAATACATTTCCATAATCTTTAAGGTATGAGATTCAATGTTTCTATAGTTCTGAGTGTATGGGCTGCAATAATTCTATACCCGGAGATATAATATGAATTTTTTGGAGACTGTTCATTTTGTTTTATAATCTGAATATTTTAACGTTTGTTTAACTTGGAGTTCATGTAGGCAATTCTATCCCCAAAACATTATCTATACGTTTATTTATGAGAGAATTGTATCACCTATCTCTCTTACAAAGTTGGGAGTCCATATCAGATTCTTTTAACTGTATGGAGAAAGCTGTGCTGTCACTCTGCTGCTCTTATGGAACCAATAACATTGGAGGATACACTCTATTGCTCTTTTGTCCTCACCACACAGTCACGTCTGTCTGTCCGGATTTCAGTTTGTTGATCAGATGATGTTTGCGTCTGCAATGGTCTCTTCTCAGTCTGAAAATACTCACTTCATCTCTTCTTGGCAAGGAGTTGTATGATTCAGCTATATCAGACTCTGACGATCCTTCTGTCATTTTTATTTAAACGTATTACGTATTATTGGTTTTATCTCCTGTATGTGTCTCCGACTTTAGTTTGGTGTTTGTTCTCTTTTAGTTGGCAATTCTATCTGCATTCACATTTTCATATATCTTGTAGTGAGCAGGGATCCACCGCACTTTTATATTTAAAAAAAACTACTAACGGTTTCCATTAGTGCTTCTGAAAGGCCGCTCTATTTGTTTCTTTTTTTCTGAGTGCAGCTATAACTGAGAGTCTATGAGAGTCTTTGAGGAACACTATCTTGTCTCTAACAGAGAGTCTGTGAGGAACACTATCGTGTCTCTAACAGAGAGTCTGTGAGGAACACTATCTTGTTTCTAACAGAGAGACTGTGAGGAACACTATCTTGTCTCTAACAGAGAGTCTGTGAGGAACACTATCTTGTCTCTAACAGAGAGTCTGTGAGGAACACTATCTTGTTTCTAACAGAGAGACTGTGAGGAACACTATCTTGTCTCTAACAGAGAGTCTGTGAGGAACTATCTTGTCTCTAACAGAGAGACTGTGAGGAACTCTATCTTGTCTCTAACAGAGAGACTGTGAGGAACACTATCTTGTCTCTAACAGAGAGTCTGTGAGGAACTATCTTGTCTCTAACAGAGAGTCTGTGAGGAACACTATCTTGTCTCTAACGGGTAAATTCTGAGTTTAATGGGATGGTGGAATAAGAAAGGGGACACATAAGTATGTGTTGGGAAGCGCAATACTCAGGAGAGCGTTTCGTTTCTATTCTTTTACCATAGTTATTGGTGGTATCAGAAGAAAGTACTATCTCTGGAACAAGAAGGGAACAGTGGCCTAAGCTTTAAGATGAGGGACCATCTTTGTAGACTCTCCCTGACATTTCTGGGAAACGAGCTACACCCGACAACCTTGACCAGCGACGAGCGTGAGCAGTGTAAAAAGAACCAACCATTAGATGGAGCAGAACAGTAATTGGCAGCTGAGTTTAATATATATGTTGCCACTTGAACTTATTGTAACAATTTACATCCTATCACGGCCGTGATCATAACTTTGTCTTGATCCATAACTATAAAAATTATCTTCAAATTGTTAAAACTTAAATGATTATTACATTTTGTTATTTGTAATTATACAAATTTAACTTTGATTTAATCATTTTAAATGTACTGCATGTTTGTCTCAGTCAATTTACCACACACACTCTAAACAGAGCTATACCAGAATAATAAGAATTCCACTGAGTAAATCAGAGGTGGGGGCTTGAACAAGCTAAGATTATTCATTGCTTAATTCTTCACAAAAGTTGTCTGCAGTTTCTAGAATTAACGTGCTCATCCAAAGCAGCATTGTTTTCGCTTATCTGAATATCTCGTGAACACTCAATTGAGATAGAAGCGTCATTACCCTTCTATTTACAGATCTGCCAAGAGTAATTAAGTGCGAAGGTAAAACACCATTGAAGCCCATATTAGATACTCTTGAGTCTTGCCACTGTTGGGCCACTAATGCAAAGCATGGAAGGCAATACCGTCACAAGCAGTTATGATAGGAGGGCCGTAAAACAGCAATCACTTCGATTAGAGTTACAAATGGTGCAGGAAATAATGTAACTAAAGAACGAAAACAACGGCAGAAAGTTAGTGAGGGTCAAACATCAAATAGTTTTCGTTTCGTCCCAACTCGTGATCCAGGTCTGCATGCAAATTTTGAGAATTTATGGAAGTGTTTTAGGTGTCATTATGTAAGCTATCAATACTGTAAATATTAGGCAGTATGTCCACATGGTAATCACTTACAGAGGGCATTAACTGTCTTAGAAACAAACAACATGTTGGTAAGTTGATAATTAAAAAAAAACAATTGAAACTTTGTTTGTCTTTCAATCAATTAATAATATGAATAATATTTACTGTAACTGTAAACATACTTTCTTGTGCTTATTGTAATAGTACATTCATTTATCTTTAAGATGACGGGTAATTCATAAAAATCTGTAACCAATTACGAAAACTACAGCTAACTTTGTGCAAACACCTACAGGGTGAAAATGGAAACACAATTTAACTACGCCACATAGCGTTTTCCAACTTGGTAGTTAATGTGTTAAGTATAATGTAGATGAGTAATGTTTAAATATAAATAAACAAATAAAAAGGTATTATATCAGTTTTACAAATTAACGGTACACAAGAATTCCGGCACGTTTCGGGTTTGACCCATCGTCACCACAGTTACAAATAAACAACAAGGACAAGAAATATAGACAGGTTAAAGAAATATACTATAGACACTACACAACATGTAATGTGTATATAATACTATATATTAAATTTAACAACACAGATGAAGCGCAATAACAAAGCAAGGAAAATACAAAAACCAAAAAAAATATGACAATTCATCAATCAACGAAAATCAAAAGCAGAAAATAGAATAACAAAACTACCAGCCCTGATATGACACTATCGACATAAGATACGGAGAAGTGGTAAATACAATGGCGACAGGAATTACAAATGTTTAGTACTTTATTACTACTCATATACAACAATCTTGTAAGTTCAATAGTTTTTAACTAACTTTCTTTATTCACTGCACAACGAGCCATTGATGTTGTGAACTCTTATCAATTTTCTATACATCATCCCATCACTTTTTCCCTCAATATTACAATGTTAAGATACAGTTATGCTATAATTATAATGAATGTAATTTTTAATACCAAGGGACGTAATAAGCTTGAGAATAATATTCGTACTATTTAAAGCATTTCTTTTTTATTGTTTAAATTGTTTTAAAATGTTTATTGTAAAATTAAGAAGAAACGTGCGTACTTTAGAACATTGCAAGGTTTTTTCTGCTTCATTTTTTAAAAAATATTAATATGCATTTATATTTGTAAAGCGATAAATAAACATATACAGGTCATAAATACAGGTTACTAACTACGTATAACACGAGTTTCGCTTTAATGTTCAGTCCCACCCAATATCTTACTTACTTAGTCGTTCGCCTTCTAACGTGAGGAGTAGAGGTTTGGAAGAGAGAGCGCCACACTATCCTATCGGCTGTCTTCCTCCTGGCCTGGTTCCATTCTAGTCCTCGATCCTTCAAAGATTGTCTAATGTTGTCCTCCCAGCGGACTCTGGGTCGTCCTCGGGGTCTGGATCCTTGGCTCTTTGTTTCCCATGCTTGTCGTGGTATCCGATCTTCTCCGATTCTGCAGACATGGCCAAACCATCTTAATTGGGACTGTTCTACTTGGGTCTGCAGGGGGTAGGATTTAAGGCCTTGACGTATCGTCTGGTTGCGTATCATGTCTCTTCTTGTTACTTCAACCACCTTCCTCAGATACCTCATTTCTGAGGTTTGGATCTGGCTTTTATGGGTTGTAGTCATTGCCCATGACTCGCATCCGTATGTCAAGACTGGGACATAGGTGGAGCGGTATACAGCCATCTTCGTTTTCTTACCAACCTCTTTCTTGCTGAGGAATCCTCGATTTATGGCCTGAAAAAGTCTCCCAGCTGCTGCTTTTCGAGTGGCCAACTCTTCTTTGATGCCTCCCTTTCGGTCTATAATAGCTCCGAGGTATTTAAAGTGGTCGACCTGCTCCAGGACCTGTTCTCCCAGCTTAATCTGATGTTTTCTTTCTTCTCGTGATATCACCATGAATTTTGTTTTATAGCTGCATGTGACCATCCCTCTCTTCTCCAGCTCTTCCTTCCAGACTTGCAGGTTGGATTGGAGATGTGCCTATGATTTAGCAATCAGGGCAACATCACCAGCAAATGCCAGCTCCGAAATATAGACCTGTCTCATCTTCCAGTACCCCACTGAATACTTTCTTGTTCTCTCCTTACATGCCTTGATGACATCGTCCATAAGGAGTATGAAGAGGTAAGGTGATAGGATATCACCTTGTCTTACACCAGTGGTGGTCCTGAACTCTTCAGACTTATGGTTTGCTGTCCTCACATAATTTCTGCAAGACTTGTAGAAGCTCTGTATAGCATGAATCAGAGGTGCTGGAATATTCTTCCTTGCCAAACAGTCCCAAAGTTTGCTCCAGGGGACCCTGTCAAACGCCTTTTCCAGATCTATGAAACAAAGATGCATCTCACTCTTATACTCAAGGGCCTTTTCACTCAGCTGTCTGAGTGTGAAGATTAGGTCTTGAGTACTTCGGTTCGCTCGGAATCCGCACTTGACCTCATCCAATTGTGGCTCAGCTAGGCGTCGGAGTCTCTGCTCTAGGATTCTAGAGTAGATTTTACCAGGGACACTGAGAAGGGATATGCCTCTATGGTTTCCACACTTTCGATTGTCACCCTTTTTGAAAATTGGTGTTATGATGGCAATCTCCCAATCCTTTGGTATGGTCTTGTTGTACCACGCTGCCTGTAAAACCCTTAAGAGTAATAGGTCGCCTGATGCTCCCATGAACTTAACCATTTCTGGTGTTATACCATCATGCCCTGCTGCTTTGCCCATCTTGATTTTCTCCAGTGCTGCCTTCAGTTCTTCCATCTTTATGTCATCTTCATCACCTTTGGTTTCCTCTTCTGTGCTAGTGTTTATCATTTCTGATGCTTCTCCATTCTCACCATCCAGGAGTTCTGAGAAATATTCTTTCCATCTTCCCATTACTTCCTTCGGGGCAGTAAGCAATTTGCCTTGCTTGTCCTTTATAAATTTGAGAGGGCATTGTTTTTCCTTCCTCATGTTCTTTAGGGTCTTATAGAACAATTTCTGGTTTTCTTGTGCATCTTTTTCTAGCTTTTCTCCAAATTCTTCCCAGGACTTCTGTTTTGCTGCTAGCACTTTGTTCTTTGCTTCTGTTCTGAGTGTCACATATTCTCTATATTTTTCCATTTGTCCTGTTGTGTTTTAGCTCCTAAGTATTGTTTCCATGCCATTTCCTTCTCTCTTATTTTCTCTTTGACTTCCTCTGTCCACCAAGGTGTCCTCTTTCTCTTGTTCCCAAGTCGGACTTCACCGCATGCTTCTGCAGCAGCTGTCTTTATGATATCCTTGAATTTAATCCAGAGGGTTTCCAAGTCATCAGGTCGTTCTTCTGAGTTGCTCACCGCTGCAGCAATAAGCCCCTGATATCTGTTCTTAATTTCTGGCTCTCTCAGCTTGTAGGTCCTAATGCTCATTTCTCCTGCTCGTTTACTTGGTTTCTTGCGTGATGTTGGGCAGTTCCTAGGCTGAGCAACTCTTTCAGTTGTTCTTTTAATTGTTAGCAGGTAGTGATCACTTCCAATCTCTGGCCCCCTCGAGACTCTAGCATCTCGGACATATTTGAATGAGCTTCTCCGAACAATGGCATAGTCGATCACTGACTTCTCATTCTTTGTTGGTTCACATCTAGTGTATGCATGTATGCGCTTATGGGGGAACTTTGTGTTCGTAATGATCAGATTCTGCTCACTGCAGAATCTAAGGAGTCGCTTTCCATTGTCATTGAGAATATCTTCTCCATATCTTCCGATAACTCCACCCCATCTAGCATGGTCATTTCCAACTCTGGCATTAAAATCTCCGAGCATGATAACTTCATCTAGGCAGTCATCCACTGTCCTTTGAAGCAGCTCGAAGAATTCTTCATTGACCTCTGCTCTTTCATCCTCATTTGGCCCATACACTATGACCAGGTTGACTATGGTTTCTCCTTCTTTTAGTTTAACAACCATAATGCGCTCCGAGACAAAGTTCCATCCCTTGATACTATCTTTTTGATTTTGGGCCACAATGCAACCCACACCCCCTTTAGCTCTTTCAGACATGGGTACACCACTGTAGAGCAGCGTGTTGCCATCGAGATCAATGACTCCTTGTCCTTTTTTCTTTGTTTCCGTTATAGCCAGGATTTCTAGTTTTGCTTTCCTCATCTCTTCCACCAGCTCCTCTTCCTTCCCATTTATACTTCTTGTGTTCCAACTTCCATAAGTCATAGTCCGTAGTCCGTTCCAGTTCGTCGCCATCCAATATCAATGTAGATATTTTTGACCGGCACCTAGTGCTGCCTAAACTAACGTTCAGATGGACGAAGATGATAAGTGCCCTTGTGAGCTCAATAATGACCAAAGGTCATCATCCCACTCCACAAAACTGTATTGCATGAGATGACAAGAGAAGCTTTCATTACATTGTGATTTGTATGGAAATTAAAAGACATTGAGTCGAACACAAAAATAATCTTCATCTGACATATTAAGTTACATTGTATGGCTCTCAAACATAGCGAACAACGAAAACGAGAAATGAGCAGTAGGTTACAATCTTGTCACAATCCTCTTGATTGGTAAGTCGCCCCAATTCATTTTTCTTGCGACGCGTTATAGGCTTACCATAAATCTTACAGCTGAATCGCTAACCATTATCATGATAAGTTGTTCCGTAATGTTGGTTAAATAATTTCAGTTCTATCAAAACTCGTCAACTCCCTAGGAGCATAACTCGTCAAAAAACACACACCATGTCTTCCACGTGTCACATGTCATCAGCTCCCTCTGGGGATTCTAGAACAAGGTCTCACCGCTAAGAATGTCAACAGGTTTAACCAATGTCTGTCGAATACCTCGCCAGCGTGTTCTTCCGACACCTTGTTCCGCTGGTACTTGTCTGGTTCTTGTCATCAGTTCCACACTGGTGTCGTACCATTTCAATTCTACAACTCTACGCGAGTACCCAGTTAATGTAGTCCTTTACACCTAATTTGGTGACGTTTAATAGACATTTATTCGTATCCAGATGTCTGAGTGGCATGTTTGTTTTACCAATATTGAGCTTCAATTGAGACATTGCAGATGGACACTCCTGATTCTAAAAATGATCTGGCAAGTCAATGGGATCTTTAAGACGCGTCAACAGTGAGGAATGCAGTCATCGACCCTTAGCTGACTGCTTGCGTCAGGGTCAGCCAACCAGAGCTGACCAAGACCCTACTCCACCTCCAAGTGCTGGTCCTGAAAACAGGCTGCATCACTGCGGTATTCGCTTACTCTGAAGATTTCAGAAAAGAGACATTCTCAATGTGCCCTACCCAACTCAACATCTACTCCTCAAATCTCCAATCTTTCTGTTTTCTTTATGCGCAATCCCTCATTTATGAAAATGTGTATCTTTCTTGTCCTCTATGTTTTTAAGACCAAACAAGTAGTAATGCATGTTATATGAGTTGAAGATTATTAATTTTTTTTGTTGGACTGGATTTCATTTTTTTTTCCGAATTTTTCTCCGTGCAATAAAGGAGAATAGGATATAGTATTTATATAATATGATTTTTTTTTTAGATTTTTTATTCTGTTTTATAATCTTAATATTGTAACGTTTGTTTAACTTGGAGTTCATGTAGTCAATGCTATCCTCAAAATATTATCTATATGTTTATTTTTGCTTTCATACCTATAATAACTGAATCAACTATGATTGTTTTCTTTTAAAATGACATGTAACAAATTTAATAATCAACTAACTTTAACAGGTTAAAATAGCGATGGTATGATGGTGAACTTTAGGTTTAAATAAAATTGTACTCACCGAGACTTGGTTTCAGAATTTAAAAAAAAAAAACAACTGCCCTTTTGCTGGTTCCTTTTACAAGAACTTAGCTAAGTATAAGTGAGTCCTGCAGCTGTGGTTTCGTCAATTCTTCTGTGATGAGGGCACTTCCTTCACACAACTTGTCCAATGTAGGCGGTTAGTGTTGATTCCCTGCTTTGAACTCAAAACTAGTGACGCCGAAAACTTTCGTCTTGCAGCTTCGTTCCACGAATAGTCTGATAGCTTCGTTCTACGAACTTTAGATAAAATAACAAGAGAAAATGCCTCTGCTAAGTACACTGGGTTGGAAATCAACAGGCGCATTGTCTCGCTGTCCACCCTGCAATGGTAGCCTCTCTGAATAATTAAATTCTTGAGTATACACAGCGTAACACAGGGAAAATGATTAGAAATCACCAACATTTTTCTGGGTATTAAACAGAGAAAATATGTGCTAGGACAGCGTGAGGGCAATGACGTGCCTGAATTAACATTAACGAGGTACATATATCTCACAAAATGATACGATACACTTGAGGGACATGTGATGTAATCATTACTCATCTACCCACACGATTGACGAAAGATCAATGTCGATCAATTAAATACTCCCTGATAACTCCGCTTCAGGAAAACATTATATTTGAACAAAGATGCTTTCCATTGCATCTGATAATAATAAGGCTGACCCTGGCCTTTCTTCAATAAGAATTACTGCACGATTAATAACAATACTGGGAGCGAAGTATAACACGTCTGACTTGAATGATGTTCAGACTCTCAAGGGTGAAAATAGAACGTTGTCATGTGGTACTATACCAACGTACCACGTCATCCTAATCCTAGACAACTATACAAATTCGCGTTCAATAACATATCGTGAAGCGCAAAACATCTTATATTTATGGAATCCATATACATTAACACGTAACTTTAAAGTGTTCGCAATTGTAGCAGACGACATCATTAAACGTGTCGTAACATTCCCCTGACCGACGGGGGTTAAATAAATCTATTCCATAAATTTGTTTACTAATAACTCGATTAATTGTCTCAAAATTTACGAATTTAGGACTGTGGTAAAGTGGGATGATATTAATATTTATAGGGGACTTAGTGTACTGACTGAGATCAGCTGTGAAGGTATCTGTATCTAATAAGTGTGGTGTATTACAGATGACCTTACTTGCTACCACATTTATACCTCAGTCAGACTTATTCTTGAATATTGTGATGACTACGTTGAATGTTATGAAAATGATGAAGTGTAAGTCACAACAACAACAGACAGATAAACAATTTAATTTATTCCACAACACTTTCCAACACTGTGACACTCACACACATATAACACTCTATAAGACTATCTTAAATGAGTCAAGTGTAAAGTTTCAAATATATATGTAATAATTACTTTCAATAATAGATATCCTGATTCAACTACACAGTGAACCAGGAATCACAATCAAATGTAATCACAATTTATAAATATGATCTTTGTATTGACAGAATTTATTAGTATTATCCCATGTGTGTAAGTTGTGAAGTAGTACTATGAGGTAATACTGGTTTTGTTTTTCAAGCTAGATTGTTGTTTGTCATCATGACTTCAAGTGTTTGATTATCGTGGAAATAGTATTGGGAAAAGTTCACAGTTCCTGTCATTTGAAACAATATATTGTCCCTCTGTGTTTAATATAATGTCAATTTTGGAGGGGGGGGGCACATAATGTTGAGCTGCTCTGGCCACAGAAGCTTATCTTTCGTGATGGCGGCAGGAAAAGACTCCTCTGCTCGATTGCTTCACTGTGTTCTGGAGACACCTCACTGGTCGCTATCTGGACCAAGGAGTATGCTGTCAGCCTCTGGATTCAGCAAAACTCAGACCAGGTGCTGCTTCAATAACTTAGGACCACGGTCCCTGAAACAAGAAGGTTGTACCTCCTACTTCAGAACTAATTTATAATCTATTTCCACACTGAACACAATACATAACAAACACTGAGTTCAGAGCGGTAGGCCAACTGCTAGCTTCATCTGAAACAATTTACACCAGTATACTCCTCCCTAATGGTTACTACGCCTCTGCAATTCCAGCATTAGTTCTATCTAGTCAATAAGATAGGTGTCAGTGTACTGTTTGGCAATTCCATGCAGTTTTACTTTTCTCCGACACGTCCTGTTCAGGTTGGAGCACTATCTAGGCCTTGCCTCATGTTTGCTACTGAACCACGCACATATACAGACATAAATTATCAATTTACATTCAATTTTCATTAAAAAGACATCAAATAGGTCAAGCTTACCACCCGTAAAATGGTGGTTTCAAAACATGCCACTGTGCGATTATTATTTGGTGTTGTCTGACACCCTCACTATTTTCTTTTGGCTATAATTTGTTAATTCCTAGACTATTTGCGTAACACTTAACATATTCTTTGTCAGCAAGTCCTAAGGAACCCAAATATATAAGTTTTAAGGGAGCTAAGTGGCGGCGTTCAAAATATGTATTTTCTTCTAGGATAGTCGTGCTGTTACCACCTCCTCACTTCCAAACTTTAGGGTGCCTGCTGTACTGTCAGACTTTCAAACGTAAACCAGTATAATGTCATGTTTCCCAATAAGCATTTTACAGGTTTTTAAACCTAACTCTCGTATGGGTAGTGTTTTTTATCACTGTCTATTTGAAAAAAATGCTAGTGCTTCATGCCTTTCGCGTTAGGGGTGGCATTAATTGTATATCGCGAGACGCGTGTTAGTGTTGCTGGCGTTCCTGCTTTCAGCCCTCTCTCTCTCTATCCTAATTCCATCTGTCCTTTCGTTTATGTTAACGTAGTGTATAAAATGAAATTAATGGAATATTAATCTAGGTCATTACGCAGCTTGCGTATCTCAAGGTTTTCTTAGAAATGCAGTACACGTTTTATTGTTTTGTGGAAACGCGTGTATGCTGCTATAAGTTTTACTATCAACGTGGAAACGTTACAATTTTCAGACGAAGTAGAAAAAAAGGAGGATTTTTGTACGCCATTGTGACAGTACTATGCTTTTACCATTTCTCTTTCCTGTTATCGAGTTAATGCGTTAGGTTTTACAATTTACTTTTTAATTTATATATGTGTATTTAGAATGTCTCACGACAAATTCTCCCCTCTTAAAACAGACGTTATATGTCAGTCTATAATTCTATATACACATAGATAAATTTATTATTATTTCTGGGGCTTACGGTGATTCTCATCACACGGATGGCGGCTTAAAAAATCCGCTCCCAGATTTGTCTTACCAGATATATACTCTATGCTAAACTCAAATGGCTGCATCAGTAATGACCATCTGAGTAACTTAGAATTTTCATGCCTAGCCTGCGCTAGAAACGACAAGGGTTTGTGATCCGTTTGCAACTTAAATGCCTTCCCATACAGATAAATATTGAATTTCTTTATCGCCCATATTACTGCAAGACATTCCTTTTCGCTAGTTGAGTAATTGGTTTCAGCTTTATTCAACTTTCTGCTAGCATATGCCACTGGGCTTAATTCCCCATCCAATGCATCTGATTTCTGTAGCAGGGTCGCACCTAACCCGATATTACTGGCATCCGTCCTTACAATGAATCCTTGACTTAAGTCAGGTAATTTCAAAATAGGTTTGCTTGTGAGCTTTTCCTTCAATTCCTGGTAAGCTAATTCACATTGTGGTGTCCATGTAATTCGATCTGGATTTCCTTTACGTGTCAAATCAGTTAACGGTGCACATATGGAATTAAAGTTTTTGATATACTTTTGGTAGAAACCACATAATGAGACAAAGGATCTCACGTCTTTCTTGGTTTGTGGTCTCGGGGCTTTCTTTAGTTTCTCTAAATTCTTGGGGTCAGGGGTCATGTTTCCCTGATGGATTGTGTGTCCCAAAAATTCTAATTCTTTACATCCAACGCAACATTTGGTTGGTCGGGCTGTTAACTTCGCTTCTCTAAGTCGATTAAACAGCATGTTCAGAGAGTCAATGTGTTCCTCAAATGTTTCTGTTGCTATAAGGATATCATCCATGAAATTTGTAATGCATGGATTATTTAGGGATCTAACAATTTTCTCATCATTCTAGAGAAGACACTAGGCGCATTCTTCAATCCAAATGGCAATCTGTTAAACTCATAGTGTCCCTCTGAGGTACTAAAAGCTAGTTACGGTCTAACCTCAGGCTTTACGGGAATCTGATAGTATCCTTTACTCAGATCCACTTTTGAGAAATATTTAGCTTTATTTAGCCTGGCAAACAACTGATTTGTATCCGGCAATGGATCCACCTGTCCTTCTGTAATAGCATTCAGTCTCCTGTAATCTATACAGAGTCTATGTTCTCCAGAGGGTTTCCTTAAGAGCACCACACTGGAACTATACGAAGATTCACTGTGTGAAATTATTCCCTCCTTCAACAAATAGTCTATCTCTTCCTTCAAAGCTTTCTCCTTAGCAAAAGGAATCGAATAGGGTTTCATACAGACAGGTGTGGGGTCTATCAGCTTCAAATCATATTCCAATAAGTTTGTATGCCCCGGTCGGTCTGTGAGCACCTCTGTATGATTATCTAGAACCTGTTGCACTCTCTCTTTCTGATTTTTAGTTAAATGTGTACTGATTTTCACCTGTGCCGCTGTCTCACAGGGGTGTAATGGATATTCAAATGATGAAAGTGGTTCCTTTTTCATCTCCATGCAATGGACAAGGTCAACAAGTGTGTCTCTTCCTGATTTTCTCTTTCCAAATATTTCTTCAGGAGATTCACATGATAGATTTTTTTCTTTCCCCTTCTTATCTATCTTATAATTTGTTCTAGACACCTTCTCTAGAACTGTATATGGACCTTGCCATCCAATTTGTAACTTATTCTGACTACCGGGTAGAAGAAGCAGTACCTTCTCTCCCACAGCCAAATCTCTGTCTTTAGCCTTCCTGTTGAAATAGGCAGCATGTTTCTTCCTGGCTTGTCTCAAATTTTCATTGGCAAGTTTCCAGCCAGTTTTTAAACGAGTGGTCAGCTCATTCACATATTGGTATGAGGATGTAATATTTTCCTCTGCCTTTTCATCAGTCCACGTTCTTAACAGCGCTTCAAGTGGACCTTTTATTGGCCTTCCAAATAATAATGTTGCCGGGGCCATACCGGTTGAACTATGGGGTACCCCCCGATAAGCAAAGAGGGCGGCGTGAAGGTACTGATCCCATGTATCTGGTTTTTCGTGTGCCAACTTTCTCAGGATCGACATCAATGTGCCATTAAATCTTTCCACTTGGCCGTTCCCTTGGGGGTGGTACACACTACAATGGAAGTGTTTGGCCTGGAAGATCCTGAAAACTTCTTCTGTTAGTTTCCCCTTGAACTGAGAGCCATTATCAGTCAAGATTTGATTGGGAAATCCTAACCTTGTGAAAATTGTGAGTAATGCCTCTGCCACATGCTTAGAGTCAATCGATGACAGGGCTACCGCCTCTCCCCACATAGAACAAGTGTCCACCAGAGTCAGAATGTAGCTGTTCCTTCTCTTAGTTCGAGTGAGAGGTCCCACAAGATCCACGGCAACTCTCTCAAAGGGTGTTCCCACTATGGGCATTTCCCCCAGAGTTGCTGGTGCAGTCAATGGCTTAGGTGCTACTCGTTGGCACTCTGGACAGGATTTTACATATCGTTTGATATCTTCAGTTATACCTGGCCAGAAATAGCGACAAGCTATTCGCTGTCCGGTTGCGCTGATCCCCATATGACCACTGAAGGGAATCGCATGCCCTAGTTCCAACACTTTAGTCCTATATGAAGTGGGAAGGACCAGCTGTCCGTGACCATTGGATTCAGATCCAGCCTTCCTATAAATCAGTTTGTTCTTCATATAAAATTCTCCCTTGCCTGGAGGTGTATGAGATTTGGGCAACTTCTTGAAACACGGCTTGAGTGTTTTATCCTCCGCCTGTGCCTTCCTCATCTCATCTGGATGAGTATTTATTGGATTATCCTCTTCCTTTTTAGACTGTGATCTGGTCTGCACTGTTGCCAATATCACAGGTCTCTTGGGATTCCCCAAGAAGACATATCTACACCCCAATATCAGAGGGTAGATTGGCTCATTTATCACTGCTGCTTTTATGATTCCTTCCACATATCGCGTTTTCACCTTTATCCGGACGACGGGAAGTGTCATGGTAGCTACATCCTTGGTTGCAGTTTGAATCTCCACTGTTTCTGTGGTGTATTGATCTGCCTGAACCAGGTGAGAACTCACAACGGAATCATAATCTAAACCTGTATCATATAAACACCTTATAGTGACACCATTACAGATTACATCTTCACACACTGGGGGGTGGTATGGTTCCTGTAGTTCCGCAGGTTTGACCTTTTTTCCCTTTTTTCCAAATGTCATAGCAGCACAATGAGGAGGTTTCCTTTTACAATGGTCAGTGTCATGATTGTTCATCTTACAATTTTTACACCACCTCCTTCCTTGGTGGAACGATTTTCTTTCATCATATTTCCTTTCATCGAATTGTGGGGTTTTATTTTTATTGTCATACCGTGGCCTATCAAACTGGTGCTTACCTTTGTTTTGATCTCTAGGATCAAATTTATTAAAGTTCTGTGGTGCCTTAAAATTTTCTACCTGTTTCTTTTTATTACCTGATACCTCTGCCTGAGCTGCTTGATACCTTTCTGCAACATCTAGTAACTCACCCAGTCTCTCTGCACCTTGTTCCATGAGAAACGTTCTCAGGTCTGGAGCCATGAACTCTCTTAATTGTTCTATAAGGACCATTTCCTTAAGATCTTGGGTTTTCCCCAGAGAGGTCCATTTCTCCAAGTATGTCTCTAACCGTGCAGAGAACTGGTGATAGGTTTCACCTGACAGTAGTTTAGCATTCCTAAATTTTTTCCTATAAAATTCTGCGTTCTTTTCATATCTTAACAAAAGAGCCTGCTTTAGCATGTCATAATTTTCTTGATCACCTCTGCTCATTTTGGCAAAAACTTCATAAGCTGCCCCACGAAGTCCTTGGGATAACTTTAAGCTCCACCTTTCTCTCTCTAACCCATACGTGGCAGCTAATAGTTCATATCTATTTAGATAGCTCCCAATATCATCTTCTTTCTCAACAAAATGATCTAAATGAAAGTTCATAGCTGAGGTTGAGGCTCCCTGACTAGCAGTGGCATCGGAGGTAAAGGGACTGGCACCATTTTCAGGAGCATGGCCTTGAAACTCAAACTCCCTTAGTCGTAACTCATGTTCCCTTTGTAATCTCTTCTCCTCCTTTTCTGCTTCCCTCTCTGCAGCTAATCTCTTGTCTTCTCTTTCTGCAGCCAGTCTCTTGTCTTCTCTTTCTGCCTCCAATTTCTTAGCCTCAGCCTCAATCTGCAACCTCTTAATTTCTTTTTCAGCCTCTATTCTCTTATCTTCGGCCAATCTTTCAGATTCTAATTTTCTTTCGGCCTCTTTTTCTAATCTTCTTTCTTCACGTTCAATATATTTGTCACATTCCGTAGTGACATAGGCAATCATAACTTGCCCGTCCATTCCTAACTCTTTAGCAGTCTGCACAGCAGCAGATCGAAATTTGGCCAGGTCTGCCATTTTCTACCAGGCAAATGTAAACAATATCTAACTAAACAACTCAATCTCTAACTAAATATCCAAGGACAACCACAGGCACTGAGAGCTCAACCTTATTTATTTTCACCCAAGGATACCTTTTAATTTTTTATTATTCCCAATATATATAATAGGAGAAAGTTCAATATCCCGGGAGCGAGACCCCAATATACGTGGTAAAGTGGGATGATATTAATATTTATAGGGGACTTAGTGTACTGACTGAGATCAGCTGTGAAGGTATCTGTATCTAATAAGTGTGGTGTATTACAGATGACCTTACTTGCTACCACATTTATACCTCAGTCAGACTTATTCTGGAATATTGTGATGACTACGTTGAATGTCTAGGGTTATGAAAATGATGAAGTGTAAGTCACAACAACAACAGACAGATAAACAATTTAATTTATTCCACAACACTTTCCAACACTGTGACACTCACACACATATAACACTCTATAAGACTATCTTAAATGAGTCAAGTGTAAAGTTTCAAATATATATGTAATAATTACTTTCAATAATAGATATCCTGATTCAACTACACAGTGAACCAGGAATCACAATCAAATGTAATCACAATTTATAAATATGATCTTTGTATTGACATAATTTATTAGTATTATCCTATGTGTGTAAGTTGTGAAGTAGTACTATGAGGTAATACTGGTTTTGTTTTTCAAGCTAGATTGTTGTTTGTCATCATGACTTCAAGTGTTTGATTATCGTGGAAATAGTATTGGGAAAAGTTCACAGTTCCTGTCATTTGAAACAATATATTGTCCCTCTGTGTTTAATATAATGTCAATTTTGGAGGGGGAGGGGCACATAATGTTGAGCTGCTCTGGCCACAGAAGCTTATCTTTCGTGATGGCGGCAGGAAAAAACTCCTCTGCTCGATTGCTTCACTGTGTTCTGGAGACACCTCACTGGTCACTATCTGGACCAAGGAGTATGCTGTCAGCCTCTGGATTCAGCAAAACTCAGACCAGGTGCTGCTTCAATAACTTAAGACCACGGTCCCTGAAACAAGAAGGTTGTACCTCCTACTTCAGAACTAATTTTTAATCTATTTCCACACTGAACACAATACATAACAAACACTGAGTTCAGAGCGGTAGGCCAACTGCTAGCTTCATCTGAAACAATTTACACCAGTATACTCCTCCCTAATGGTAACTACGCCTCTGCAATTCCAGCATTAGTTCTATCTAGTCAATAAGATAGGTGTCAGTGTACTGTTTGGCAATTCCATGCAGTTTTACTTTTCTCCGACACGTCCTGTTCAGGTTGGAGCACTATCTAGGCCTTGCCTCATGTTTGCTACTGAACCACGCACATATACAGACATAAATTATCAATTTACATTCAATTTTCATTAAAAAGATATCAAATAGGTCAAGCTTACCACAATTCATGGAAATAATACACAAATACGTTGACTGGCGATGAATATGGCACAAATTCCGGTCTGCCTCTGTCCCAGACTTTTATTTAGAAAAAATATAAGCTGGTTTTCAACGCACTCTTTCTGAGTAAGTTTATTTTAAAATGTGGCACTGAACTGACGCTCCTAATTGACTATATTGGCGGGTCTAACCAATCGGGCCATGTTTACACAGCTTTTCAAAAAAAGTACCCCTACTACCGTTTCCCCTAACAACAAAAAATTAGTATTTGTAGTCCGACTAATCGTGTTTCGCCTTACATTTACTTCTATCCAATCAAATAGGATTTAACATGGTGGCCTATTTCCCGTAAAATGGTGGTTTCAAAACACGCCACTGTGCGATTATTATTTGGTGTTGTCTGACACCCTCACTATTTTCTTTTGGCTATAATTTGTTAATTCCTAGACTATTTGCGTAACACTTAACATATTCTTTGTCAGCAAGTCCTAAGGAACCCAAATATGTACGTTTTAAGGGAGCTAAGTGGCGGCGTTCAAAATATGTATTTTCTTCTAGGATAGTCGTGCTGTTACCACCTCCTCACTTCCAAACTTTAGGGTGTCTGCTGTACTGTCAGACTTTCAAACGTAAACCAGTATAATGTCATGTTTCCCAATAAGCATTTTACAGGTTTTTAAACCTAACTCTCGTATGGGTAGTGTTTTTTATCACTGTCTATTTGAAAAAAATGCTAGTGCTTCATGCCTTTCGCGTTAGGGGTGGCATTAATTGTATATCGCGAGACGCGTGTTAGTGTTGCCGGCGTTCCTGCTTTCAGCCCTCTCTCTCTCTATCCTAATTCCATCTGTCCTTTCGTTTATGTTAACGTAGTATATCAAATGAAATTAATGGAATATTAATCTAGGTCATTACGCAGCTTGCGTATCTCAAGGTTTTCTTAGAAATGCAGTACACGTTTTATTGTTTTGTGGAAACGCGTGTATGCTGCTATAGGCTTTACTATCAACGTGGAAACGTTACAATTTTCAGACGAAGTAGAAAAAAAGGAGGATTTTTGTACGCCATTGTGACAGCACTGTGCTTCTACCTTTTCTCTTTCCTTTTATCGAATTAATGCGTTAGGTTTTACAATTTACTTTTTAATTTATATATGTGTATTTAGAATGTCTCACGACAAGGACATACGGCCCACGATGTTTTAAATAAAACGGTGTCGAAGGTCGTTGTCAGTATCCTAAATGTCATAAAGTACATGGAAATAGTACTAAGTTACAGAAACAGCAACAGTCAGAAAGGATGGTGACTGATTAAATAATTATATAAATGTGTTTTAACTAAATTAAGATGTGGTGTATTAATAAAAAAAAAATCTTAAGATATAACTAATTTAATCTAATAAAGTATGAATGTCATGTGTGTAGAATGTTATTAATTAAACTAATAAAAGAAAAAAACTAAGAACACATGGAAAGGATACATAAAAGAAAATAAATAGAACGAAGTAGTGAGGAATAACCTTAATAGAGTAAATTAAATAATATATATCACAAAACTAAAGTACGTAAAGTATCTATCTCATTTAAAACTAAATTAAATTAATCTATTCACTAATAAACAGTTATAAATAACATATTATACAATGAGTAATTAAAATACCTACAATATTTAATATTTAACTAATTATAGTAATTTTGTTACCGATTTGTGTGATAATATTTGTTTTCAACTTTTTTTTTTATATTTAATCACATTACTGTATCGAAAATAAAAATGTCTATTATGATAGTAGTCCGTTATTAGTTTATATCTGTATTCGATGTGTAGTATCATACGTAAGATGGAAAAAGTTCATTCAGCTAAAGTTGACCATGAGTGTTCAAATGGTATTGCGAAAGTGTACGTATCCCTACGTTTATTCCTAAGTTCAAACGAATATTGATTGTAGACTGTATCACGACGAGTGATAAACGTATGGACACTAACCAAAGTCCAGAATCATATAATTGAAAGTTCAACGAAAATGTCGTATATTTGATAATTCCATGTGGATGCTTGAAAGGTAATTTCGTACATTGTCCATCTCACGAACGTTTCTTGTCGTGAAAGTAATTCAGGATCTCGTATGTACTGTAACTACGACTTGAAGTTCGTAATTGTGCAAAAGTCCATAGACAATACAGTTTCGTTCATAATTATACGTTGCAGGTTCGTATGAGCATGTGAGTATATAGATATATCGATCGTATATCAGCGTTAGTAGTTCCGTAAGCTTTTGTAATTAATGATCGTCATTTGATGATGTAGGATGGCGTGACACGGAGTCTGCCATTACATTTTCCGAACCTGGAATGGACTCGATGGTAAACTGAAATGGTTGGAGGAGTATAGAAAATCTGGACAGCTTCGGGCTCTTATGATTGGCTCGTCGGAGTGCAGCTATCGACTTTTGATTAGTTTGATTCACAAACAGAGCGCCAAGTAGAAATTTCTCGAGATTCTGTATTGACCACACACCTGCTAAATGTTCCTTGTCTATCACGGAATATTTCTGCCCTGAGTTCGTGAGTTTTCTTGATATAAATAGTGTTGGGTGGAGTACGCCTTCATGTTCTTGTAGCAGACTACCACCCAATCCGTAATTGCTTGCATCTGTACGGAGAATGAACGTTTCTTTAATGCCTGGCAACCTTAAAATAGGTGGCCTGGAAAAGATGGTGAGTATATGATTAAAAGTTTTGTCACAGTCTTCAGTCCACTGGATCTTCATAAGCATGCCCTTCCACTAAAGGGTAGACGATATACAAGCTTATGCTGCATTGGCTGAGCATAGTGCAACAATCAACGTAGTTACTGTCTATCTTAGGCATATGAAAATAACATAAAGACGAAAAAACAAAGTGTTATCGTAGATAAGACAATATAAATGTCATCTAAAGGAAAAGCCTACAATAACTAAGCCATATTGGAATACATGACTAGGAAAGAAAAGAAATTATGACTGACTATGATGAGTCATCACAGAATGTGCGACAAAACGTGTGTATGTAACATGTTATATGCGTGACGCAGAATCAGGTACTAATTGTAAACTGAGAGAATGGTGGTGAAAATACGCACCATTGTCTCGCTCAATAGCAGTACGAGCGTCTCTATTGGTAATCATTATCCATTTGCCCATACTCTTCATAAATTCTCGATTTTGCGTCATCATTAGCTATTGGTCACATATGCTGTGACAGCAAGTGAGTATGTCAGAGTACAGAAACAACATTTAAAACAAAAATAAACCAAATCTATCAGTCTTGTCTTCTAGAGATGACTATATAGGTGCCATTTTCTCTTCACTTAATTTGCTTGGATTGTGGGGGTCGGGAGGGGGGTGGGGGTCAGAATAGCAAGTTTAACCGGTTATAATGTATACAAAGCATGTGTTATGTAGGAGCAAATCATGATTAATTAATAATGAAAGCCATAAGATCAACAGGAACTTATATTATTTGGTTTTACAGTAAGGAGGTCATTTCATGTCACATGGAATTCTAAAGAAATGAAGGATCAAAATCTGGGTGGAGGCAGGCGTGTAGGGTATGCAGTTAGACAAAGGAGAGTGAAGAGATACTTGGCAGTTCAAAGAACATAACAGACTCAAATGAACTATTATTGTTGTAAAGTGCTTGAGGGGGAATATGGCTGGGAAAAGGATTATAACCCTTTACAGGAGTATTAACAACGGATGTGCCTGTCTGCATTAAAAGCCATTAATTGTAGAGGGAGGAAGTTAATGCATGGATTTACAGTCAGGATCGAGGAACTTAATTGGACTTTTATTACTGTGTATAACACAATATTAATTCTGGAAGCATTTTGTGCTGGTCAAAAATACTAATAGTGAACTCAAATTCATTGTCCTTTGAGAGAAACAAGTACTGTCACGGATTGCCTCCGCTTAGTTCTGCAGTATTGGTCCACCAGTGGCCAACACTCAAAACTGTCTAATATGGGTCTCTAAAGGTGTATACCTTCGCACAAGATTACTCTTGGCAGAGCTGTAGATAGAAGGATAATGATGCTTCTATCTCAATTGAGTTTACACAAGATGTTTTCAGAAGTCAAGAACAATACTGCATAAGGCAAAGCTCTATTAACTTTTATCTGATCCGTCGCCTTTTGTGAAGAATTAAGCAATGGTTTTAGCCCGTTCAAGTCCCCAGCTGGTGTAAATCCAGCGGAATTCTTTTATAAGTAGTTCCTCTGTAGATATAAATACATGTCTAGCTGTATATACTCCAAATAAAAAATAAACAAAGCAAACAAGACACATACACATTAGTCAATATATACGCTGCCAGTCAAAAAGCAAACCAGCCAGCTTTTTATAGAGAACTCTCTGACTTTTTGTCACCGCACTACAAAGGTGGGAACTTAATTTTAGGAGGGGATTTTAATTGTGTCATGTCTGACCTAGATCTTGCCGGTTGAACCTTACATAAACAGAACACATATGTAAATAAGAATCAGACATCTCCATGGAAGATATTACAAACTATTTTAGAAGAGCATAGTCTAAAGGATATCTTTAGAAGTGTTGAACCAAATAATAAATCGTACATTTTTATAGATAAGACACACCCATGCTTACGACGAGCATCTAGGATAGATAGGATATATACATCAGAAATTTACAAGGTACAGAAAACACAACATATTAACAGCACACTCGACTTCACAGGCCATAAAGCAGTTTATACAGTGTTAGGTATAAGGACGCCCATTATAACATCTAAAAGATCTCCACATTGGAAGTTTAATAATAGTTTACTTAAACATGATTTCTTCACAAAGGAAATAACGCAGCTCATATTAGGATACACAGAACAGATCCCTAAACAAATTATTGCAGGATATTGGGACCTATTAAAAAACACCATAAAAAACAGGACACAGGTCCTGGCAACCTACATACACAAGACATCCAAAACGCAAGAAAAGATATTAGAACAAGCTATCAAACTGACAAAAAAGATAGACAGAACTGACCCGGTTATTCAGATGTTACAAGACCAGTTAGAACAGCATAAACAACACATATACAAAGGTGCAATGCTGAGAACGAAGTTATATACAACACAAGAGACTCCAAACAAACAGTACTTGGCAATAGAACAGAACGTTCAACAAAATAAGCAGATCCGCCAAATACTAGAAAACAATGGACAATTGCAAACGAACAACACAAACATATGTCAGACCATTTTGGAATTTTATAAACATTTTTACACCAAAGAAGAAACAAGAACAGACACGCAAAAAATATTTTTAAAGTACACAAAACCTCTTACAGAACAAGAAAATAAAAATTTAGACCAAGTTATAACACTCGAAAATTTGAGAGAGGCAGTAAACACACTAAACAGAGATAAGTCCCCGGGTCCAGATGGCCTTACATCAGAATTCTATACTTTCTTTTTGTTCCGTTCTCGGACTACTATTAATGAAAGTTTTTGAGGAAGCCTTTCAGAAGGGCGAACTTCCTAAAAGTTTAAACCAGTCGTACATAGTACTCTTACCAAAAGAAAAAAACAGATAGGAAGCTTCTAAAGAATTATAGACCCATATCACTTCTAAACACTGACTACAAAATTTTAACTAAAACTCTAACTAATAAATTAAAACCATTCATGCATATCCTAACTCATGACGACCAACAGAACAGCGTGCCACAGAGAAATATTAGTAAACATAAACACTTTTTTAGAGACCTGATTAACTACGCGTCAGGCAAACAGCACGAGGCCGTTATTTTATCGTTGGACCAAGAAAAAGCCTTCGACAGGGTATCCCATTCTTTTTTGCACAAGACTCTGCTCGCTTGTAATGTAGGGCCATACTTTATGAAATGGATAGAAATTATATACAAATAAACCAGAAAGTAGGCTTTTAATAAATCACACAATCACACAATCATTTATTTTAACTAGGTCAGTTAGGCAAGGGTGCCCACTCTCGCCCTTGTTATATGTACTTTCAATAGAACCCGTGTTAGAGAAAATTAGACAAGACACAAACATCACGGGAGTTTTCATTCCAGGCCAAGGTCAAAGAAAATTAGCCGCCTACGCGGACGACACGTTATTTTTCCCAACCAAAATTTCATCTATTCAAAATATTTTAAACACCTTTAATGAGTTTGGACGAGCCAGTGAAGCAAAATTAAACATTCAGAAATCAAAGTTAATGGGAATAGGTAAATGGAAAAACAGATCAGATTTCCCCTTCCAGTTGCTACAAGTAAATGAAATAAAATTTTACGGTATTACATACACCGCCACGCCAAAACAAAGGAATACAGAGGTATGGAAAAACTTGTTAGAGAAAATAAAAACAGACTAGAAGGATATAAATACAAAACTAATACAATTTTCGGAAGATCGGTTTTAATCAACACTTTTATTCTACCTAAGTTGATTTACATAGCAAATGTTCAAACCATTCCTCAAGAAATTATTACACGAATAAACAAACTAATAAGAACTTTCTTATTTCGCAACACCTTACACTGTATAAAGAATAAAACGTTAATACAACCCAAAGATAAAGGTGGAGTATCTTTACGAGATATAGCAACTATAATAAAAGCTTTAAGAATCAAGTACATAGGAGAAATAGTAAAAAATCCTGAACAATACCCTTTAGCTCATTATTATATTGGTCTGAGATTATCTAACGTATGTCGTTACAAAAACAATCAACCTCATTATTTTGGCACTTTACCACGGTTCTACAAGCAATGCATACAAAGCATACAAGGAAACACACCTTTATTACAACAAAATACGCGTTCCATTTACAGAAGTCTTATTAGTGTACAAGAACCCTCATTAGTGACAAGAATAAAACGTGGGTACAATTATTTTATAACTGATTACCAACCTATTTTTAAGAGCCTACACGAGTTACCACTTGCTCCACCCGCAAAGGAAGTCACTTTTAGATTATTATATAACATGACACCCATTAGGCAAAGACTTGTTGCACAGCGGAAGAACCTCCCAAAATGCGAATTATGTAACACCAATACACAGGGGACAGAAGATCATTTGTTTTTTTACTGTTGTACAGTCACTTCTACAATAGGAAATTTGAAAAAGGAATTGATGGTTTACTTTCCACGCAGTATAGACATGTATAGAGCTATCATGCTGAATTCCCTACCAAAGTGCACACAACAAGTAGAACTGAAACTTTTGAGCCCGATAGTGGAATTCAAATATTTAGTCTGGATTTGTAGGAACTGTGCGGTGTTTGAAGGGAAAAAGTACAACGCCCACTTATTCTCAAAATTATTCTTACAAAAAACACAATATATCAAAGGTTGAAAGGATTGAAGAGGGGGGAGGGTGGCGGAAGGGGGAAGGGGGGGGGGGGGGGGAAACTAATTTCAACCCAGATTTTGACTGTACATATGCTTAAATAATTATAGCCATGTTTTGGCTTTCTGGATGCAAGTTCAATGTTATGTGGAGGTTTTTTATTGGTAAAATTTCTTTCAAGTGTGCCAGTGAGTGAGAGTACGCGTGTTTTTATATGCAGTATACAATTTGCTGGTTTTTGTAAATTCTAAAAGGAATAAAAAAAAAAAAAATGGAAGTGTGAGCAAGTGTAAGCTTTTTTATACATATGTAAAATACAATGAACTGTTGAGGAATTTGAATTAGCTATAAATCATTTTTTTTTCTTGATGTTCGTTGTTGGTTGTATCGAAACGTATGGGTTGGTTATCGATAAGAACTGTATATATGCAACGTGTTTACAATTCAACATTTCTACTAGAGTTAAAAAAAGTGGGCGAGGTGGGCATGAATATGCAAAAATATTAAATATTACAATTAACTTTAATATCTTAATAAGAGGTAATTAACTTTCACCAAAAAGGTTCTCCTCAATTAATAAAAAAAATTGGACGAATATAATTATACTACTATTTAATATGAATATTTTTATTAATTTTAATACAGAAATTAGGTTATGGTTCCTTACAAAGTAGGAAAATAACTTGAATAATGACTAGATTAATGATTATTTATAAGGGAAGTAAGTCATAAAGATTCATCTACAAATGCTAAAATAAATTTTTTTTGCACAGTCAAACACATTATTATAGTCCGTTCACCAATTGATGTTCAACTTTAAAATTTTTTTTCTAAAAAACTACCTGATGTAATGAATTGATATTTTGCATGCAGTCTTATATTATCCATGACGTTACAAAAGTCAATATCAATTCTGCATTCTTCAAAACCGTAAATACCTTTGATCTTTTCCGAATCTTACAAGAAGCACGGCTTAAAAATTAAATGTTACAGTATACTACGTCATAAATGTCAAATGTAGAATCAGAGACGTATCCATATCTGATCACCGCATAGGAAACAGCTATAAGTAGTGATACATAGTGGGGGTAAAAAACTGTATTCAAAACTATATTGTATACGACACGTAATATTATTCTATATGTTCAGAAACAAAAATATGTTTCAGTATAATACAATGCAGCTATAACTTTACAATAATTTCACAATACGCCACTGACTTTACAGATTTGCACTAATGATGTCGCACTATTTCAGCTTTCAACAGCAGACAACTGCGTTGCACGAAATGTCATGATTTCGTCTTAAAATATATTTTTTTCTATTAAAAAACCATTTATTGCCCGTTCAAAACAACTGTATTGCTGACATGCTACATTTTAATACCGGTAGGGGAGTGTGTTTTTAATATAACCTGATGAATAGATATCTCAATCTTGATTCATTTTCTGGAGGCAAAAAATGTTGTTATAACGTCATGGACAATATAAGACTACATGCAAAATATGAATTCATTACATCAGGTAGTTTTTTAGGAAAAAAAATTAAAGTTGAACATCAATTGGTAAACGGACTATACATTAATACTTTTGTTTTACTGTAAAGCAATTTTTAGTTCCTAACATGTCTTCTTTCACTTTGTCAAATTTAACTCTTTATCTAATTACTATAAAGGTGTAATCAAACGTATAAACACAGCATTAGAATATCATTTATGGATGTTAGGCGTCAAAACTCTTGGTCACGTGAACTAAAAACATAAAGTATCTCCAGACCTATGGTTTTATTTATATTTGGACATGCGCCCTAATATCCGGCCTTTGGCTAAGATCAATGTGACTTAGCCAGGGCCGGGGTCAGGCGTGCTCCGCTGCGACTCATGCGAGTCAAAACAAAACAAAAATAAAACTTATATTTGGACATGCGTCCTTATATAACCGACTAGGATGAACGGGACGCGCCTCACCAAAACGAATAAAAAGTTTTACATTTAAAAAAAATGTCGTTCAACTAGCCCTTTACATAATTCGATATTTTAAGATAAAAAAAAAAATGTTAAACAGTATTCACTGGGAAAGGTCAATCATTCAAATTAGTCTTGGCTGACCCTCGGTCACTAAGGTTTCAGTGACACCAAAGCAGAACATTTGGATACACCTTCTGAGCTAAATGCACATGTTAAAAACATCAAGTAGTATTTTTAATTCTTGCATTTCTTCTTCGTTATAACCACACCTGTCACAAAGTGTTGTGGGGGACCCACGAAGAGATATTCGTTAGTACTAAAATATGGGCTCGAAACATCTACCAGTACTACGGGCATGTTTTAGGCTGGAAACATCACACGTGAGGGTTGACATTCTACAAACTTCAGACGAACAAGAAATAAAACATAAAAGTGGAGCCTAAGAAGATAGACACACAAAAATGCTGATCTTGGATAAAATCATCACGCAGACAAACACAGATCAATATATTTGTATGCCTGATCGATAAGAGCACAGAGACAACTATTTTATTTATCTGACATTTTGTCTCAACTCTATAAATGACACGGCATTCAAGAAATTGAAACATACGATCATTATAAATTTAGGGAAACAATTACACACTATAACAAGAAATACCAAAAGAGCAAATTTGTGGTTATAGAACCAAATATAAAAGTAAGCAGGCACACACCAAATTATGGATGAGGCACACCAATGTGGACATCGGCCAAATTTGTTATACATTTTAGTCAGCTTTACAAGTTAAACAAAAATAAAGGTAACACGCTCTGTGGGCGAGGTAACTTTCTTAGAGTATACTAAACCAGTGGTTCCCAACCTGTGGACCTGAGACCACTTATGGTCCGCGGAGCATTATTTTCGAGTACATTAACTTTCAACAACAGGTAAGGGGTGTTGTAAATTAGACAATAATTGTATGATTTCTCTTATATGTACTCTCCCGAAAATAGAAAAGTACGCAAATGACGATGTGCATGAACAGTTTGATTATGGAAAGTCAAGATTTTAAAGATGCACGAACAATTATGAGACATGGTGTCATAAATAAATGTTAGTTATTTAGTCAATTTCCGGTCCATTAGATCCTTATCACTGCTCCACATATCATTAAGGAAGGTTACTCCATGTCTTCATATTTAATACATCCATGTAGTTTTCGCTACAAATATCTAATGGCGGCCGCCTGCAATGAAATGACCACAGCAGTAATAGTACCGTCTGTAATAAATGTAACAGAAACAACACACTGTAATTAAAAACCTGTCAATTTTGACGGGTTATTGCTAGTTAATAAATAATTCTTCTCCTTTGACCTTTCAACTCTATAAGGAGCCTAGACCTTCAACAAACTTATGACCTAGATATTTTGTTTCAAGATATTTCCATTTATTCTTCATCCCCTTCACGTCTATCTCCAGTTCTCTTGTCCATGCTACCTCTCTTACGTTGGAGATTCCAGAACAAGGACTATCTGATAGTGGCTATCAACAGGTTTTCTCTGTGTGTTTCCTTTCAATTTCCAGTGTCTTCTTCTCATCTCTTGTTCCACTGACGCTTGTCTAGTTCGAGTCATCATGTCAACATTACTAATCTTGTCCAACAACTACAATTCTTATGTTCTACGTAAGCATCCATTTATGAAAGTCTGTAGCTTTTTAGTTGTTGTTTTTGTTATTCTCCATGTTTCAGAGCCATACAATAGGACTGACTTGGCATTTCAACTGATCAATGTGATTTTTGTGATGAATTTGATTTCTTTTGGTCTGCATATGTTTTCGAATGCACATAAATCTTCTTTAGAAATTTGTATTCTTATTTTGATATCATTGTCTATCCCTCCAGCTGTGTCTATATTGCTGTCAAGGTATATGTATGCTTCTAAATCTTGAAGTGCTGTTTTATTTAGCACAATATTATTATCGTTTTCCACATTTATTCTCGTTATTTTTGTTTTCTCCCTGTGTATTTTTAGACCCAATTTCTGTCATCTATCAACAAGTATATTAATTTTGTCTTGTATCTGTTTACTGTTATTATACTGAAGTGCCAGGTCATCGGCAAAATCTTGATCGTAAAGCTGGATTCCGATTATGTTGGCTCAGGTCGATGATTTAATACCCCAGTTTATATCCAATATGATGAGAAATTGTGCCAAGAAATATCCGTGTCGCACTCTAGTTCTTATCTCAAACGGTTCTATAAGTTGTCCTTAAGATAATCTTCTTAGAGAAATCTCCATCTCACTTCTTCGTACGTTTTCTTTGTTAAGTCAGTGATCTTCGGTGGGACTCTATAAAGCCTCATCAATGTTTAAAGTGAATCTTTGTCTAGTTCATAAATCCAGTGTAAAGAGCTAAGTTCCACTCTAGTATTTGTTCGGATCCCGGAAGGGGAGCTTAAAATAGTAACACTGTGACCTATCTTCAACTCGTAAAGAGCGAATGAGAAGGGTTAAATATGGGGTGGGTTACCCAATCCTGTAAACATTTTAAACCACAAAAACGTCAAAATTAATATATAGTACTTGATTGATACATGATGAAGATAGAGATATGTGGAGGCCGAGATGCAAAGAATGAACCAGAAGTGGGGCACTGCATGAAGGATGACCACCGACTGAACAACGTGAGGCAGTTTGTTGCTGCCCTACATGACACCACAAGGCATGATGGCCTCTGACTGCTTTAACACTCGGCGGCTAAGGATCAAAGAAAAAGAAGAAGGACATGCAAGCAATCAAACGGACTCGTCAAGAGCAAGAGTTAAAAATTGTTCCACATTTTGAAGGACCACATAAGGAGTTTGACGGAAATTGTCGAGGTACCCGGTACCCCTAAATGGACCAGCTCCAAAAATTATTGATACATATATTTTGTACAGAAGAATAGCAACAACACATCAATGCTTCTCTGGCCTGTTTTTTTTTTCTTCTCAAAAGTGTATGTCCCTTTCTGTTCCTTCAGCTGTGTCTATATTACTGATAAGATTTACTTGTGATTTGATAATAGAGATTAAGAATACACATTATAACACAAACAGACTAATTGCTGGTGGTAATTGTTATTCAGCTTCTGCTATTCTCAGTTATCATTTGTTATTTCTTATTGGTTTTGTCTATTAAGGACAATGTTTAAAACAATCACGCTGAAATGTGAATAAAACAAAAATACCACGCTCAGTATTTACCGTCTCTTATATTGTTTTAATATAATGCTTATTTAACTTTGTCCTATTTGTGATAACTTGAATATGAATCACTGTCTGTTTTAGCTGAGTAGTCCGCCTCTGTCTTATTCTCTATTTTATGTCCTCCCATTGTTTCTTTGTAATAGCTCCTACAGCTCTACTTCTGGACATCGTCATGACACTCTTATGTTGGACAGGCTAAATTCCACCCCTTTGCACATGTGCATCGGTACCCAGCTAAAGATCCTATTAGTCTCTTTTTGTGTGGGTGACGGCAAAGTTCCCTGATTCTTTGATTCAGAGAGCAACTGGACACAGGAAAGCGCCCGACGTCTGTCGTGTGTCCGCCAGTGTGTCACAGCTTTCTTTTATCAAGAGACGCCAGTGAACCAACTCCCCAGGTTCTTACATCAATGCTCGTGCAACCGCACGCCTGAACACCTGTAGATTGTATCTTACTATATAAGCATAAGCTAGACATCGGCATTGTCTTCAGAGAATTCTGCGACGTTACAAAGTGATATTCTGCGCCGTAGCAAATAACAGTTGTATTGTGTTTAGGAATATTCTTTTATTCGGTAAGCACACTTACTTATTTAATGGAGTAGTGCAGGCCACTATGTGTTTTAACTTAATTATATAAAATTGAGATCGCTCGTTACTTTGTTACATCTTAAATATATCTATAAATTTTTCCTTAAGATAAATTTTGACATGAGAACTCTGAATTCTATTAAGTGCGTTACACTTCAAAATCACTAAGGTGTTAATGTAAGAGTGTTGTTCTTAAGACGGAAGGTGTGTGTCTGTGTATAACATTGCTGTAGTGACTGCCTAGGCTGTAAATGTTACTTCACTTTTTCAATTTGTCTGTGTATAGTAATTACTGTAAAGATTATTGCTATTTTGTAAATACTGACGATAATAGCATTGCTATTTTTATAAATAATCAGGTTTTATTACTTACTTAGTGATAATCAATCAGGCAAATTTCATTTACCTTGGGATGTGTGCAATAGCATTGTCTCGAGTGTGGGTGGAAGAAGACAATAGATACCTAATTACCTATCTCTTCTCTCCAGTAGTCATACATCCCTACTTATTGTACATTAGTGACTCTATCTGTATCTACTTTCATACTACTCATTCATACTCTGTCTAAACTCAAACATAATCTACTTCCGTACTCATGACACTGTTAAATCAGTACACAAGCAAAGTCGGGTTTACATTTTATTATGGAGATGTCTTGACGCTTTTTTGAATGAGACGGTGTATTCATTTATGAATTATGGTTTTATTTGTATTTGGTTTTAAGGGCCATTTTCTTTACACACGGATAGCTCTATCAGTGCTCCGATCTCCTCTCTTAGATCACACAAGAGGATCTCAGCACAATGCACAAATTCAATAGCACCGGTGAGGATCCTAAATACAGAAAACACACCTTCTATAAAAATGTGTGTAATGGGCAGTTTTCCGAATTTTTAAATTTTGCTATGACAGCGGCCCTACGGCCTACTCTAAATGAGTTCCAACTGTCGACGGAGTTTTAACGTGCGCTACTTGCATATTAAACTTATTATTTAGTACTTATTCAAAATCACCACTCAGGAGGTCGGAGGAGGGGGGGGGGGGGTAGAATGATATCACTAGTAACCCTGGTTTAAAACAAAATTCCACCAGTTTTATTCCCTGTAGGGAGGGAACCCAGTACCTTTAGAATTAGAGGTTTACTTATTACCTCTTAGCTACTCCGATTCCCTTTGAATTACGAAGATCATTTACCTCTGTTGTAATATAATTCAGCCGTGGTATGCCCAAGAATACTCTCACATTAACGTGTACTGTGTCTCTAATAATCCTTCATCATCATCTCAGCCCGTAACCCGTCATGGGTCGTAGGGGTGCCATGGTGGAAGCATCAGCAGACAGGGTCCTCCACTGCTCTCTATCCTCAGCAATGCGTATAAGTGTGGAAAAACCGTGTCCTGCCCATTCTTTGATGTTATCAGCCCAGGATTTTCTCTGCCTTCCTCTTCTCCGTTTACCTTCGACTGTTCCCTGAAGGATCGTTTTTTGAAAGGGAGTCATGACGAGTTACATGCCCAAACCAGGCAAGCTTTCGACGTTTCACTGTTGACAAAAGTGGTTCTTGGTGGCCTGCATAGGTGTTTATCTTCTCTCTAACATAGACATTTGTTTTGTGCTCTTTATAGCAAATGCGCAAAATTCTTCTATAACATTTATGCTCGAAAGCCTGAATCCTTCGCTCCGTATCTGCAGTGAGTGTCCAGCTCTCACACCCATACAAGAGAATAGATAATACAAGTGATTTGTATAATTTGATCTTCACAGGAAAACTGATGTTACTTTTCCAGATCACATTCAACCTTGTCATGGCAGCTGAGGCCATCTCAAGTCTTGTCTTGATTTCTTTAATTGATCTTCCATCACTGCATATAGTGGACCCGAGATATTTAAAGGTGTTAACTTCTTCTAACGTTTGCCCATTTAACGTAATGTTGGTCGAACATGTTTCTTATGGCTATTCACCAATATCTTGCTTTTTTCTATATTAATTTCCATCCCATACGTTCTTGTTACTTTCTCCAGTCTAGAGGTAAGGTCTTGAAGTTCTGATTCTGATCCAGCTATCAGATCAATATCATCAGCAAAACGTAGGTTGCACAGAGGTCGGCCTCCAATCGATATGGTTGATTTATAATCGTAGAGAGCCTCTTAATAATCCTTAGGGCATTTGATATATACATATTACAGTTTGTGGTGTATGATATGACGTACAGTATTTCCATAAGCTAGAGATTTTATATATAAATATTCATTGGTACAAGTGCTGTCCATTTTTTTGGAGCGTACACTTATATTTTGCACCAAGCACAAATCCACAAACGGTTAATACGCCATACCTAGAATCGATCCTACCTTAAAACATCTTGACTCTGTGGAACACACAGAAGTAATAACAAGTGGTTATGCCACACTTGGTTAGAAACACTTTCTATTCGCACAACGGCTAAACGCAGACTAACTCTTTTCTTCATAGTCATCGTCATACCTAGTAACGTTCATACGTCATCCTCCTGTTATTATTTTAATAATGCAGTTGGGGACAAGACGTGGTACAAAAACCTCGATAAAAATCAAGTCGAGGAAGTTGAGGGGAACTGCGGTAAGACGTGGAATACAATGGATGGGTGGGGAAAAAAAATCGAAAAAAGGTGATTCGTCTTACGAGGACAAAAGAATAAGAAAATAGCCAACGTTACGGCCACAAGGCCTTCGTCAGGGAAAGGAAAGAAAGTGAAGGTTAGATAGGACACATAAGAACCTAAAAAAATATAAAAATTAAAACTAGGTACTTCCCTGAAGGCGTCAAAGTTCTAATGCTTATAGGCGCGTGCCAGAAAAAGGAAATGACTGCCACCACCGGATGTACACAATACATACTTAGAGACTAAAAAACGAAACCACAGTGGTCTCTACAACTTCATAATGTTGGCTATCAATGAGCGCCTGACATTACTTATTCATTATTCATGTCTTGATTCCACTTTATAGAATCGTTTTTACCAGTTCTCTGGGAAGCTCACAAGTAAAACAAATACACTTTCGGCCCTAATGTCCTGCAAGGTATTTCCATATCGTCCTTATGTCTCCTGTAAGCTTCTTCTTGTCTTTATCGCCCCCCCCCCCCCCCCTCGCCCCCATTTTATTAGTCTTACTGTGGGTTTTGAGAAAAAATCCAATATTTGCACATACAAAGACACACTCATATATATACATATATGTATATACAATCTACTCTGTGCAAGAAAGAAGGCTCTATACCTTACATTTACGGTCTCTATGCCACCACCTCGGTATTTCTTGGAAGGAAAAAGAAACAAATGTCAAGGTGTTGTCACGTGCTGGCCTTCAAAGCATTTATACACTGCTCAGACAGCGCATGGAAGAAGGTCGCGTTCCAAAAGATATCTTTAACGGGCAACTGGCAGATGGCGAAAGAACAGTTGGGCAATCGCAGCTGAGGTTCAAATATTTGTGCAAGAGACATGAGGGTACTGGACATAAATTCAGCAGCCTGGGAGGATGAAGCTGCCGATCGCACAATGTGGCGATGCTCTCTACGGCGCCACTTCAGATTAGGCGAAAAGAAGCATTTATAACAAGCAGAAAAGAAGAGCGAAAGTCGAAAGGGACACCAGGAAAAGAGCAGGGAGGGCTGTCACCTCACGGGCGCATTCCTACAATATGACTGAAGAGGCAATTATTATTATTATTAGTATTATTATTATCATTATATTATTATAACAAAACAAAACATTGACAAAGCTCAAGATTTATTTACATGTGTTGTCAAATGTGGTAAGTTTGACAAAACCCGTTGATTATTTTGTTTATAAACAATACTGGTTTCCTATTTAGTTCAATGATAAACTGACATTGTACATGAATTTAAATATGTTAATTTTCTGCTCTACTTCTACGTTTATTCTACATTTAGTTTGCTTTTATTTGCAGTTGTAGTCTGTAGTATTTGATGACTATTAGAAGATTTGTAGGATAGTGCGCTCTGTATCAGGCGCTATAAACGTGTTACTGTTTACAGATCACTAGAGCTGACTGATCACAGAAAGTAAAGGTTGAAAATCATAAAACACTAAGGATATATCACGTGACAGACGGTATATGTGTTACCTCAACAAAAATATAAACCATGAGGGTTAGAATTTTGCCTTCACTGATCTTCTTCTCTGTCTTACAGACTTATGCCCCAGCTGTTACAATTCGTGTCATGTTTCTTTCATCTTTCTTGTGTATATCTCAAGTTCTCTTCTCCATGTGTTTTTTGGGATCTCCTTCTATTTTTGTGTTGTCTGATTTTGGTGTGTGTCTGCCTCTATTTTTTTTTTTTTTTTGTATCTGCCTCTACAGTACTTTGTGTGTGTGTCTGTCAGGGTTTACCACCCCTTAGCTCTGCAATAGTGGTCCAGAAGTGGCCAAAATTCAAAACTAACTAATGTGGGTCTTCAAAGGTGTCTACCTTCGCACAAGATTACTCTTGGCAGAGTTGCAGATAGAGGATAATGACGCTTCTACCTAAAGGAATTTTCACACTAAATTCAGAAAAGCGAAAACAATGCTGCATAACTCTAGTATCTGCCGTCAACTTTTGTGAAGAATAGCATTACCTTATAATTCGTTAGCTCGTTGAAGCCAGCAGCTGAGTTAATTCAGCGAAATTCCTTTTATTATTGTATAGCTCTGTTTAAGTGTATTTAAGAAAAGGTTTGAGACATTCGGCAGTAGTACATTTCAAAATGATTAAATCAACTTTAGATTTGTTTTTATACAAGTAACAAATTGAATAATTAATTATGTTTTTACTGCTATAAAAATGAATAATTCTTTAACAAACAAACTTTGTTTGATGCTCATCATCGAGTGATATTATGGTGCTAAAAATTGGATAGTTCATTTGGTAGCTTTTATGTTTCTACTTAGCTGTCAATGAGACTGTCTGTTCTGCTCCAGCTGATGTTTGGTTCTTTGGAGATATATGACTTGATCACACTCGTCACTGATCAAACTTGAAAGTTGTAGCACGTTCCAAGAAGTGTCAAAGAGTAACTACCAAGCTTGTCCCGCGTATCTAAGGCCCGTCTGATGATGGTGTCAAGCGTTGATTTCAGGCCACTTATACCCTCACTTGTTCCAGAGATAGTACCCTCAATTGATACTACAAAGCCAATCTTTAGGCTCACAGACTGCTGCCTTAGATAAATAGTTTAAGGCATCTTCACAATGCCTCTTACACGTGGTTTGAGGTATTGTTATTTTAGCAATACGTTCCCACTTTGACTTTGTGTTACAGATTCCTCAGATTCCGGTATTCCGTGTTAAAATGATAGAACTCTCCTGGGCGCTAAGTCCTCAATTTACTTAAACAAGGTCCGGTCTAGTAAATGAAATCTGCTGCTATTCTTACCTCTGGCAAGGTCTGGTTGTCTTCTTGACGCGAGATTCATTTTCACATGCATGTCTGTAATATGTCCGCGACGGATGATTTATCGCCCGGCACGATTTAGGTAAACTCAACACTCGGTCACAACAAGAAACTGACCATCTTGGTTTTTTACTTGTGCTTAACCTTAGCAAAGCCGAAAAGATTAAAGCAACATGGCAAATTATCACCGAAGGGAGTGTTCAAAGATATAAAAATACCAAATATCTGCTTGATAGAAGAGAAAGAAATGCGCCGACAACGGAAATGTTACGTAAACATAAATAACACATAAGGAAGGGAAACCCGAGGCCTGTAAACAGTAAATTAATATTAGACAAACATAAAGGTATGTTTTCAGGCACTCTTAAGAAATAAAGAAGTAGAACACTTGGACAACAGAAAAACAACAGACGTGAGTGGCTTACCCAGGGTTCGAACCCCGTACCTTCCGTACGACAACTCCGCCTAGCTATCAAGCGAATCACACTGACCCCACGGCCAGCTAGGCATCCCCAAAAAAAGATGCTTTGCTGGCTATTTATCAGTACGAAACACACAAGATAACACCGGAAGTATACAGTGGGCAACTCAGCCCTTAAATGACGCAATCACTTCTGTTGTTCTCCTATTAACAGTATGTGTCAGTCCAAACAAGACAAAGACCTTGATACTGGGTCCAGTAAATAGTAGAAGACTTAAGGACATTAGTATAGAACAGAGGGTAGGTTTCTGGTATTGTATAAACATAAATAACACATAAGGAAGGGAAACCCGAGGCCTGTAAACAGTAAATTAATATTAGACAAACATAAAGGTATGTTTTCAGGCACTCGTAAGAAATAAAGAAGTAGAACACTTGGACAACAGAAAAACAACAGACGTGAGTGGCTTACCCAGGGTTCGAAGTGTTCTACTTCTTTATTTCTTACGAGTGCCTGAAAACATACCTTTATGTTTGTCTAATATTAATTTACTGTTTACAGGCCTCGGGTTTCCCTTCCTTATGTGTTATTTATGTTTATACAATACCAGAAACCTACCCTCTGTTCTATACTAATGTCCTTAAGTCTTCTACTATTTACTGGACCCAGTATCAAGGTCTTTGTCTGGTTTGGACTGACACATACTGTTAATAGGAGAACAACAGAAGTGATTGCGTCATTTAAGGGCTGAGTTGCCCACTGTATACTTCCGGTGTTATCTTGTGTGTTTCGTACTGATAAATAGCCAGCAAAGCATCTTTTTTTTGGGGATGCCTAGCTGGCCGTGGGGTCAGTGTGATTCGCTTGATAGCTAGGCGGAGTTGTCGTACGGAAGGTACGGGGTTCGAACCCTGGGTAAGCCACTCACGTCTGTTGTTTTTCTGTTGTCCAAGTGTTCTATTTCTTTATTTCTTACGAGTGCCTGAAAACATACCTTTATGTTTGTCTAATATTAATTTACTGTTTACAGGCCTCGGGTTTCCCTTCCTTATGTGTTATTTATGTTTATACAATACCAGAAACCTACCCTCTGTTCTATACTAATGTCCTTAAGTCTTCTACTATTTACTGGACCCAGTATCAAGGTCTTTGTCTTGTTTGGACTGACACATACTGTTAATAGGAGAACAACAGAAGTGATTGCGTCATTTAAGGGCTGAGTTGCCCACTGTATACTTCCGGTGTTATCTTGTGTGTTTCGTACTGATAAATAGCCAGCAAAGCATCTTTTTTTGGGGATGCCTAGCTGGCCGTGGGGTCAGTGTGATTCGCTTGATAGCTAGGCGGAGTTGTCGTACGGAAGGTACGGGGTTCGAACCCTGGGTAAGCCACTCACGTCTGTTGTTTTTCTGTTGTCCAAGTGTTCTACTTCTTTATTTCTTACGAGTGCCTGAAAACATACCTTTATGTTTGTCTAATATTAATTTACTGTTTACAGGCCTCGGGTTTCCCTTCCTTATGTGTTATTTATGTTTATACAATACCAGAAACCTACCCTCTGTTCTATACTAATGTCCTTAAGTCTTCTACTATTTACTGGACCCAGTATCAAGGTCTTTGTCTTGTTTGGACTGACACATACTGTTAATAGGAGAACAACAGAAGTGTGTGGTGAAGTGGGATGTTATAACTATTTATAAGGGGACTTAGTGTACTGACTGAGATCAGCTGTGAAGGTATCTATATCTATTAAGAGTAGTGTATTATAGATAACCTTACTTGCTGCCACATATATATATCTATCTCAGTCAGAATTATTCTGGAATAGTGTGTTGACTACGTTATGTGTCTAGGGTATGTGTATGATGAAGTGTAAGTCACAACAACAGACAGATAAACAATTTAATTTATTCCATTACACTAGACAACACTGTGACACTCACATACATATAACAATCTATGAGAATATCTTAACGGAGTCACTGATAACTTTTCAAATAACAATATGTATTCATTGCTGTTATGAATGAATATGTGTGTCCTGATTCAAATACAAAGGAACCAGGGATCACAATCAATTTTAATTACAAGTTATGTACAGAATGTATTAATATGAATATTGTAGTGACATATATTATTACAAATATCCTATGTGTGTCAGTTGTGTAGTAGTAGAATGAGGTAATACTGGTTTTGTTTTGTTCAAGCTCTGTTGGTATTTGTCATCATAACTTCAATAGTTTGTCTTAAGGAAACTAGTATCGGAGATGTTCTCAGTTCTTGATATTAACACAATTTACTTCCCCTCTTAAGTTTTTGTTACAATGTTATTTTAAGACGGGGTACATAATGTTGAGCTCAGCGGGTCACATCATCTTATCTTGCGTGATGGCGGCAGGAAAAGACTCTTCTGCTCGAATTCTCCCCTGGGCTCTGGAGACACCTCACTGATAGCTAAATGGACCAAGGAGTATGCTGTCCGACTCTGGATTCAGCAAAGCTCTGACCAGGTGCTGCTCAATACCATCAAGACCACGGTCCCACAATTCATAGAATAAACACAGATACGTTGATTAGCAATGAATTCTGGCACATTTACTGGCACAAATTCCCATCTGCTTATGTTCCAGACTTTTATTTAGCAAAAATATGAGCTGGCTTCAACGCACTGTTGCTTTATCAAGCTTATTTGCACTAGTGGTCTCGAACTAACGCTCCTAAGTGAGTATATCAGCGAGTCTAGCCAATGGGGCCACGTTTCGACAAGTGTTTGAAAAATTGTTACCTTTCCACGTCTCCCCTAACAACGAAAGATAGTATTTATAGCCCGACCAATCGTGGTTAGTCTTTCATTTGTTGCGCTCCAATCAATTTGGAGTTTACATGGTAGGCTATTTCTGTAACGTAAGGTTTTTTCAAACACGTTATAAAAAAATTTTATGAGCAGAAATGATTTTATGTTGTCAGGCATCCCCACTATTTTATTTTGGTTATAATTTATTAATTCCTGGACTATTTGCGTAACGTTTTACATATTCTTTGTCAGCAAGCCCTAAGGAACCCAAATATCCAAATTTAAAAGAGCTACGTGGCTGCGTTCAAAATATGCAATTCCTTCTACCTCCTGTTTCGAAGATGTGCTGTCTGGGTACTGTAATGTTTTCAAACGTAAACCCATATAATGTTATCTTTCCTAATAAGCGTTTTTTGTGATTTTAAAACCTAACTCTGGGAAGGGTAGTGAATTTATCACTGTCCGTCTGAAAAAAAGTTAGTGCATGTAGTCTTACACGCGTGATGGCAGCATTTGTGTATCGCGCGACGCGTGTTTAGTGTTCGGCTTTCTGCCTCTCCCTTCTCGCTATCCTTTAGTCCATCTGTCTTTTGTTTTTGGTAACATAGTGTAGAAAAAGACATGAATGGAATTTAAAATTTAGGTCAACTTGCATATTTCAAGGTTTTTCTTAGAAAGGCAGCACATTTTACTGTGTGTTTGGGAAACGCGTGTATGTTGCAGAAGGCCTTTAATATCAACGTGAAACGTTACAATTTGCATACGCAGTAGAAAACAAGGGGATTTCGAGTACAGTCATTGTGACAGCACTGTTCTTTACCATTCTTCTTCCTTTATTTATTATATGTATTTATTAGGCTTTATATTTACCTAATAATTTATATATGTGGATTAGAATATTCCACGACACCTCCCCTCTTAAAACAGACATTATATGTCAGTCCTTTATTCTATATTCACATAGAGAAATGTATTATTATTTCTGGGGTTTACGGTGATTCTCATCACACGGATGGCGGCTTAAAAAATCCGCTCCCAAATTGGTTTTTCTAGATATATACTCAATGCTAAAATTATATGGAGCCAAAAGTAAAGACCATCGGAGTAACCTGGAGTTCTCATGCTTAGCCTGTGCTAGAAACGATAAAGGTTTGTGGTCTGTTTGCAACTTAAATGCCTTTCCATACAGATAAATATTGAATTTCTTTATTGCCCATATTACTGCAAGACATTCCTTTTCGCTAGTTGAGTAATTGATTTCGGCTTTATTCAATTTTCTGCTAGCATATGCCACTGGGCTTAATTCCCCATCCAATGCATCTGATTTCTGTAGTAGAGTTGCACCTAACCCAATATTACTTGCATCCGTCCTTACTATGAATTCTTGACTTAAGTCAGGTAATTTTAAAATGGGTTTACTTGTGAGCTTTTCCTTCAATTCTTGGTAAGTCATTTCACATTGTGGTGTCCATGTAATGCGATCTGGATGTCATTTACGTGTCAATTCAGTTAACGGTGCACATATGGAATTAAAGTCCTTGATATACTTCTGGTAGAAACCACATAATGAGACAAAGGATCTCACGTCCTTCTTGGTTTGTGGTCTCGGGGCTTTCTGTAGTTTCTCTAAATTCTTTGGGTCAGGGGTCATGTTTCCCTGATAAACTGTGTGTCCCAAAAATTCCAATTCTTTACATCCAACGCAACATTTGGTTGGTCGGGCTGTTAAATTTGCCTCCCTAAGTCGATCAAACAGCATGTTCAGAGAGTCAATGTGTTCCTCAAATGTTTCTGTTGCTATAAGGATATCATCCATAAAATTTGTTATACAGGGATTATTCAGAGGATCCAATAATTTTCTCATCATTCTAGAGAAGACACTAGGCGCATTCTTCAATCCAAATGGCAATCTATTAAACTCATAGTGTCCTTCTGAGGTACTAAAAACTAGGTATGGTCTAACCTCAGGCTTTACTGGAATCTGATAGTATCCTTTACTCAGATCCACTTTTGAGAAATATTTAGCTTTATTTAGTCTGGCAAACAGCTGATTTGTATCCGGCAATGGATCCACCTGTCCTTCTGTAATAGCATTCAGTCTCCTGTAATCTATACAGAGTCTATGTTCTCCAGAGGGCTTCCTTAAGAGTACAACACCGGAACTATACGAAGACTCACTGTGCGAAATAATTCCTTCCTTCAATAGATAGTCTATCTCTTCCTTCAAAGCTTTCTCCTTAGCAAACGGAATCGAATATGGTTTCATACAGACAGGTGTGGAGTCTATTAGTTTTATATCATATTCCAATAGGTTTGTATGCCCTGGTCGGTCTGTTAACACCTCTGCATGATTATTTAGAACCTGTTGCACTCTCTCTTTCTGAGTTTTCGTTAAATGTGTACTGATTTTCACCTGTGCTGCTGTCTCACAGGGGTGTAATGGATATTCAAATGATGAAAGTGGTTCCTTTTTCATCTCCATGGCGATGGACAAGGTCAACAAGTGTGTCTCTTCCTGATGTTCTCTTTCCAAATATTTCTTCAGGAGATTCACATGATAGATTTTTTCTTTCCCCTTCTTATCTATCTTATAATTGGTTCTAGACACCTTCTCTAGAACTGTATATGGACCCTGCCATCCAATTTGTAACTTATTCTGACTCTCGGGCAAAAGAAGCAGTACTTTCTCTCCCACAGCCAAATTTCTGTCTTTCGCCTTCCTGTTATAATAGGCAGCATGTTTCTTCCTGGCTTGTTTCAAATTTTCATTGGCAAGTTTCCAGCCAGTTTTTAACCGAGTGGTCAGCTCATTCACATATTGGTATGAAGATGTAATGTTTTCCTCTGCCTTTTCATCAGTCCACGTTCTTAACATAGCTTCGAGTGGACCTTTTATTGGCCTTCCAAACAATAATGTTGCCGGGGCCATACCGGTTGAACTATGGGGTACCTCCCGATAAGCAAAGAGGGCGGCGTGCAGGTACTGGTCCCATGTATCTGGTTTTTCGTGTGCCAACTTTCTCAGGATCGACATCAATGTGCCGTTAAATCTTTCCACTTGGCCGTTCCCTTGGGGATGATACACACTACAATGGAAGTGTTTGGCCTGGAAGATCCTGAAAACTTCTTCAGTTAGTTTCCCCTTGAACTGAGAGCCATTATCAGTCAAGATTTGATTGGGAAAGCCTAACCTTGTGAAAATTGTGAGCAATGCCTCTGCCACATGTTTTGAATCAATCGATGACAGGGCTACTGCCTCTCCCCACATAGAACAAGTGTCCACCAGAGTCAGAATGTAGCTGTTCCTTCTCTTGGTTCGGGTGAGAGGTCCCACAAGATCCACGGCAACTCTCTCAAAGGGTGTTCCCACTATGGGCATTTCCCCCAGAGTTGCTGGTGCAGTCCAATGTTTAGGTGCTACTCGTTGGCACTCTGGACAGGATTTTACATATCGTTTGATATCTTCAGTTATTCCTGGCCAGAAATAGTGACAAGCTATTCGCTGTCCTGTTGCGCTGATTCCCATATGACCACTGAAGGGAATCGCATGCCCTAGTTCCAACACTTTAGTCCTATATGAAGTGGGAAGGACCAGCTGTCCGTGACCATTGGATTCAGATCCAGCCTTCCTATAGATCAGTTTGTTCTTCATATAAAACTCTCCCTTGCCTGGAGGTGTATGAGATTTGGGCAACTTCTTGAAACATGGCTTGAGTGTTTTGTCCTCAGCCTGTGCCTTCCTCATCTCATCTGGGTGAGTATTTATGGGATTATCCTCCTCCTTCTTTGACTGTGATCTGGTCTGCACTGTTGCCAATATCACAGGTCTCTTGGGATTCCCCAAGAAGACATATCTACACCCCAATATTAGAGGGTAGATTGGCTCATTTATCACTGCTGCTTTTATGATTCCTTCCAGATATCGCGTTTTCACTTTTATTCGGGCGACGGGAAGTGTCATGGTAGCTACATCCTTGGTTGCAGTTTGAATCTCCACTGTTTCCGTGGTGTATTGATCGGCCTGCACCAGGTGAGAACTCACAACGGAATCGTAATCTAAACCGGTATCATATAAACATCTTATAGTGACACCATTACAGATGACATCTTCACACACTGGGGGGTGGTATGGTTCCTGTAATTCTTCAGGTTTGCCCTTCTTTTCCTTTTCCCCCGATGTCATAGCAGCAAAATGAGGAGGTTTCCTTCTACAATGGTCAGTGTCATGATTGTTCATCTTACAATTTTTACACCACCTTTTTCCTTGGTTGAAAGATTTTCTTTCATCATATTTCCTTTCATCGAATTGTGGGAATTTATTTTTATTTTCATACCGTGGCCTATCAAATTGGTGCTTACCTTTATTTTGATCCTTAGGATCAAATTTATTAAAGTTCTGTGGTGCCCTAAAGTTATCCACTTGTTTCTTTTTATTACCTGTTACCTCTGCTTGAGCTGCTTGATACCTTTCAGCAACATTTAGCAACTCATCCAGCCTCTCTGCACCTTGTTCCATGAGAAACTTTCTCAGGTCTGGAGCCATGGACTCTCTTAATTGCTCTATAAGGACCATTTCCTTAAGATCTTGGGTTTTCCCCAGAGAAGTCCATTTCTCCAAGTATGTCTCTATTCGTGCAGAGAACTGGTGATAGGTTTCACCTGACAGTAGTTTAGCATTCCTAAATTTTTTCCTATAAAATTCTGCATTCTTTTCATACCTTAACAAAAGAGCCTGCTTTAGCATGTCATAATTTTCCTGATCACCTCTGCTCATTTTTGCAAAAACTTCATAAGCTGCCCCACGAAGTCCCTGAGATAACTTTAAGCTCCACCTTTCTCTCTCTAACCCATACGTGGTAGCTAATAGTTCATACCTATTTAGGTAGCTCTCTATATCATCGTCTTTCTCAACAAAATGATCTAAATGAAAATTCATAGCTGAGGTTGAGGCTCCTTGGCTAGCAGTGGCATCAGAGGCAAAGGGACTGGCACCATTTTCAGGAGCATGGCCCTGAAACTCAAACTCCCTTAGTCGTAATTCATGTTCCCTTTGTAATCTTTTCTCCTCCTTTTCTGCTTCCCTCTCTGCAGCTAATCTCTTCTCTTCTGCAGCTAATTTCTTCTCTTCCCTTTCTGCAGCTAATCTTTTGTCTTCTTTTTCTGCTTCCAATTTCTTAGCCTCTTTGTCAGCCTCAATCTTCAACCTCTTAGTCTCAGCCTCAGCCTCAAATTGCAACCTCTTAGTCTCAGCCTCAGCTTGCAACCTCTTAGTCTCAGCCTCTAACTTTCTTTCGGCCTCTTTTTCTAATCTTCTTTCTTCGCGTTCAATAAATTTGTCACATTCCGTAGTGACATAGGCAACCATAACTTGCCCATCTAATCCTAACTCTTTTGCAGTCTGTACAGCAGCAGATCGAAACTTGGCCAGGTCCGCCATTGTCTATCAGGTAAATTTCTACAATGTCTAACCAACAATTCAAATTCTAAATATATATAATGGACAACACAGGCACCGTGAGCTCAACCTTATTTAATTCCACCCAAGGATACCTTTTAATTCTTATATTCCCTGAAGTGAATTACCCCCAATATTTTTAATAGGGAAAGATTCAAAATCCCAAGAGCGAGACCCCAATATATGTGGTGAAGTGGGATGTTATAACTATTTATAGGGGACTTAGTGTACTGACTGAGATCAGCTGTGAAGGTATCTATATCTATTAAGAGTAGTGTATTATAGATAACCTTACTTGCTGCCACATATATATATCTATCTCAGTCAGAATTATTCTGGAATAGTGTGTTGACTACGTTATGTGTCTAGGGTATGTGTATGATGAAGTGTAAGTCACAACAACAGACAGATAAACAATTTAATTTATTCCATTACACTAGACAACACTGTGACACTCACATACATATAACAATCTATGAGAATATCTTAACGGAGTCACTGATAACTTTTCAAATAACAATATGTATTCATTGCTGTTATGAATGAATATGTGTGTCCTGATTCAAATACAAAGGAACCAGGGATCACAATCAATTTTAATTACAAGTTATGTACAGAATGTATTAATATGAATATTGTAGTGACATATATTATTACAAATATCCTATGTGTGTCAGTTGTGTAGTAGTAGAATGAGGTAATACTGGTTTTGTTTTGTTCAAGCTCTGTTGGTATTTGTCATCATAACTTCAATAGTTTGTCTTAAGAAAACTAGTATCGGAGATGTTCTCAGTTCTTGATATTAACACAATTTACTTCCCCTCTTAAGTTTTTGTTACAATGTTATTTTAAAACGGGGTACATAATGTTGAGCTCAGCGGGTCACATCATCTTATCTTGCGTGATGGCGGCAGGAAAAGACTCTTCTGCTCGAATTCTCCCCTGGGCTCTGGAGACACCTCACTGATAGCTAAATGGACCAAGGAGTATGCTGTCCGACTCTGGATTCAGCAAAGCTCTGACCAGGTGCTGCTCAATACCATCAAGACCACGGTCCCACAATTCATAGAATAAACACAGATACGTTGATTAGCAATGAATTCTGGCACATTTACTGGCACAAATTCCCATCTGCTTATGTTCCAGACTTTTATTTAGCAAAAATATGAGCTGGCCTCAACGCACTGTTGCTTTATCAAGCTTATTTGCACTAGTGGTCTCGAACTAACGCTCCTAAGTGAGTATATCAGCGAGTCTAGCCAATGAGGCCACGTTTCGACAAGTGTTTGAAAAAATGTTACCTTTCCACGTCTCCCCTAACAACGAAAGATAGTATTTATAGCCCGACCAATCGTGGTTAGTCTTTCATTTGTTGCGCTCCAATCAATTTGGAGTTTACATGGTAGGCTATTTCTGTAACGTAAGGTTTTTTCAAACACGTTATAAAAAAATTTTATGAGCAGAAATGATTTTATGTTGTCAGGCATCCCCACTATTTTATTTTGGTTATAATTTATTAATTCCTGGACTATTTGCGTAACGTTTTACATATTCTTTGTCAGCAAACCCTAAGGAACCCAAATAACCAAATTTAAAAGAGCTACGTGGCTGCGTTCAAAATATGCAATTCCTTCTACCTCCTGTTTCGAAGATGTGCTGTCTGGGTACTGTAATGTTTTCAAACGTAAACCCATATAATGTTATCTTTCCTAATAAGCGTTTTTTGTGATTTTAAAACCTAACTCTGGGAAGGGTAGTGAATTTATCACTGTCCGTCTGAAAAAAAGTTAGTGCATGTAGTCTTACACGCGTGATGGCAGCATTTGTGTATCGCGCGACGCGTGTTTAGTGTTCGGCTTTCTGCCTCTCCCTTCTCGCTATCCTTTAGTCCATCTGTCTTTTGTTTTTGGTAACATAGTGTAGAAAAAGACATGAATGGAATGTAAAATTTAGGTCAACTTGCATATTTCAAGGTTTTTCTTAGAAAGGCAGCACATTTTATTGTGTGTTTGGGAAACGCGTGTATGTTGCAGAAGGCCTTTAATATCAACGTGAAACGTTACAATTTGCATACGCAGTAGAAAACAAGAGGATTTCGAGTACAGTCATTGTGACAGCACTGTTCTTTACCATTCTTCTTCCTTTATTTATTATATGTATTTATTAGGCTTTATATTTACCTAATAATTTATATATGTGGATTAGAATATTCCACGACAAAGTGATTGCGTCATTTAAGGGCTGAGTTGCCCACTGTATACTTCCGGTGTTATCTTGTGTGTTTCGTACTGATAAATAGCCAGCAAAGCATCTTTTTTTGGGGATGCCTAGCTGGCCGTGGGGTCAGTGTGATTCGCTTGATAGCTAGGCGGAGTTGTCGTACGGAAGGTACGGGGTTCGAACCCTGGGTAAGCCACTCACGTCTGTTGTTTTTCTGTTGTCCAAGGGTTCTACTTCTTTATTTCTTACGAGTGCCTGAAAACATACCTTTATGTTTGTCTAATATTAATTAAATGTTACGTAATCAGTACTCACAACAAATGTAACTGACTACCATCGGAGAGGAGAAGAGATCGATCCAATAGTTATGTGACTGGTGGTGCCTCTATTTCTTTTACGCAAGATAATTTCATATAACGAATATAACATGTAAGAGACGGTATATGAATGACGACCTCGACAAAAATATAAACCATGATGGTGAGACTTCCACATTCATTTATCTTCTTCTCTGTCTTACATCCTTATGCCCCAGCTGTTACAACGCGTATCAAATTTTCTTTATCTTTCTTGTATATATTAATTCTATTCTCCAAATGTTTCTCCGTCTGTCTCTATTGTGTGTGTCTCCCTCTGTTGTTCTGAGTCTGCGTCTATTTTTATTTGGGTCTGCCTCTATTTTTTATATCTGCTGTGGTGAAGTGGGATGTTATAAATATTTATAGGGGACTTAGTGTACTGACTGAGATCAGCTGTGAAGGTATCTATATCTATTAAGAGTAGTGTATTATAGATAACCTTACTTGCTACCACATATCTATATATCTCAGTCAGAATTATTCTGCAATAGTGTGATGACTACGTTATGTGTCTAGGGTATGTGTAGGATGAAGTGTAAGTCAAAACAACAACAGACAGATAAACAATTTAATTTATTCCACTACACTTGACAACACTGGGACACTCACATACATATAACACTCTAAAGGATATCTTAAGGAGTCACTGATAACTTTTCAAATAACAATATGTATTCATTGCTGATATGAATGAATATGTGTCCTGATTCAATTACAAAGGAACCAGGAATCACAATCAATTTTCATTACAAGTTATGTACAGAATGGATTAATATGAATATTGTAGTGACATATATTATTAAAAATATCCTATGTGTGTCAGTTGTGTAGTAGTAAAATGAGGTAATACTGGTTTTGTTTTGTTCAAGCTCTGTTGGTATTTGTCATCATGACTTCAATAGTTTGTCTTAAGGAAACTAGTATTGGAGATGTTCTCAGTTCCTGATATTAAGACAATTAAATTCCCCTCTGAATGTTATTTTTATAAAGTCATTTCAAGATGAGGGGACATAATGTTGAGCTCAGCTGGCCAAATCTGCTTATCTTGAGTGATGGCGGCAGGAAAGGACTCCTCTGCTCGAATTCTCCCCTGGGCTCTGGAGACACCTCACTGATAGCTAAAAAGACCAAGCAGTATGCTGTCCGACACTGGATTCAGCAAAGCTCTGACCATGTGCTGCTCAGTACCATCAAGACCACGGTCCCTGAAAACAAGAAGGATGTACCTTCTACTTCATAACCAATTGATACTCTAGTTCTACACCGAGCACAATACATCACAAACATTGAGTTCAGAGCGTTAGGCCAACTGTCAGCTTCATTCTGAAGTACTTTATACCAGCATTAACCTCCTTAATGGTTACTACGCCTCTGCAATTCCAGCATTATTTCTTTCTAGTCAATCATCTAGGTGTCAGTGTACTGTTTGGTCATTCCATGCCGTTTTACTTCCCTCCGACACCCTCTGTTCAGGCTGGAGCATTATAGGCTTTATCTCCTGTTTGCCACTGAACTACACATATATATACAGGCATAAATTAACAATTTACATTCAATTTTCATTAAAAGATACTGAATGGTTCAAGCTTACCACAATTTCATGGAAATAAACACAGATACGTTGATTAGCAATGAATTCTGGCACAATTACTGGCACAAATTCCCATCTGCTTATGTTCCAGGCTTTTATTTTAGCAAAAATGTGAGCTGGCTTCAACGCACTGTCGCTTTATCAAGATTATTTGCACTAGTGGTCTCGAACTAACGCTCCTAAGTGAGTATATCAGCGAGTCTAGCCAATGAGGCCACGTTTCGACAAGTGTTTGAAAAAATGTTAAATTTCTACGTCTCCCTAACAACCAAGATAGTATTTATAGTCCGACCAATCGTGGTTCGTCTTTCATTTGTTGCGCTCCAATCAATTTGGAGTTTACATGGTAGGCTAATTCTGTAACGTAAAATTTTTTTCAAACACGTTATAAAAAAATTGTATGAGCAGAAATGATTCCATGCTGTCAGGCATCCCCAATATTTTATTTTGGTTATAACTTGTTAATTCCTAGACTATTTGCGTAACGTTTTACATATTCTTTGTCAGCAAACCCTAAGGAACCCAAATATCCAAATTTAAAGGAGCTACGTGGCTGCGTTCAAAATATGTATTTTCTACCTCCTGTTTCGAAGATGTGCTGTCTGGGTACTGTAATGTTTTCAACCGTAAACCCATCTATTGTTATCTTTCCTAATAAGCGTTTTTTATGATTTTAAAACCTAACTCTGGGAAGGGTAGTGAATTTATCACTGTCCGTCCGAAAAGTTAGTGCTTGTAGTCTTACACGCGTGATGGCAGCATTTGTGTATCGCGCGAAGCGTGTTTAGTGTTTGGCTTTCTGCCTCTCCCTTCTCGTTATCCTTTAGTCCATCTGTTCGTTCGTTTTGGTAACGTAGTGTAGAAAAAGACATGAATGGAATTTAAAATTTAGGTCAACTTGCATATTTCAAGGTTTTTCTTAGAAAGGCAGCACATTTTATTGTGTGTTTGGGAAACGCGTGTATGTTGCAGAAGGCCTATATTTAACGTGGAAACGTTACAATTTGCAGACGAAGCATAAAACAAAGGGGATTTCGAGTACTGTCATTGTGACAGCACTGTTCTTTACCATTCTTCTTCCTTTATTTATTATATGTATTTATTAGGCTTTATATTTACTTGATAATTTATATATGTGGATTAGAATATTCCACGACATCTGCCTCTATTTTTTTATATCTGCCTCTATGTTTGTGTCTGCCTCTATTTTATTTTGGTCTTTCTCTATTTTTGTGTCTGCCTTTGTTTTTATATCTGCCTCAACTTTTGTGTCTGCCTCTGTACTTTTTGGTCTGCCCCTGTTTTTGTGTCTGCCTCTGTTTTTTTTTTGCCTATATGTTTGTGTCTGCCTCTATTTTTGTGTCTGCCTTTCTCTTTTGTATCTGCCTCTATTTTTTAATCTGCCTCTATTTTTGTGTCTGCCTCTCTTTTTTTGGGTCTGCCTCTATTTTTGGGTCTACTTCTATTTTTTATATCTGCCTCTATTTTTTATATCTGCCTCTATTTTTGTGTCTGTCTCTATATTTTTGGTCTACCATATTTTTGTCTGCGTCTATTTTTGGGTCAGTTTCTATTTTTGGGTTCGCCTCTATTCTTTGAGTCTGTGTGTATTTGTTTGGGTCAATCAATTTTTATATCTATTTTTGTGTGTGTTTCTTAATTTTTTGTGTCTGCCTCTATTTTTTGGACTTAGCTCTAACTTTGAGTCTATCTCTATTTTTCGGGGTCAATCTCTATTTTTGTGTCTGACTGATTTGTGGGCATATATTTCCTTTACGAACGATTATTTCATGAAACAAATGCCTAGCAACGCTGTTGATTCGGTTCCAGGCTATGTGGACTCAATTCACTCCTTTTAAAGCTGTAGAGAATTAATAGAACTGATATTATTTGAACAACATTACACAAAACGTGACCATGATAACGTGTAAAGGGACAAGGCGTTATGATTTATTGTTAGTCTATAACTCGACGCAGTAAAGGCGACTTCAGTGGGAACGTACGATTACATGTGATTTAACTACTGCGGATTAAAATGTCTTCGTTGTTCTCTATGTTTCAGAGCCATTCAATGAGACTAAATGTGTGAGTTGAGACCCGGTATAAATGGGTTGGGCTTGATATATTTTAATGCCCATTCGTCACTATGCAATGAAAGATCCTCTTGTCACCTCATGTTATAATGTTTAATGGAAAAGGTTGGAAGGGATTTATGGTCATTTTCGTGCTCACAAGGGGACTTATCAAATACATCGTCTCAACTTTAGTTTAGGCAGCACTTTGTGCCGGTCAAAAATTCAATAGAATGAATATTAGTAGGTAGTGTATTAAAAGAAAATCGTGTTATACATATCTACTGACTTTTATTAAGCATAGAGTGCATTTATTTATCCCATATAAAATATAACTGCATATTTATATAACAATGACAAATGCCAGGATCATTTTCTTCTTAATTTGATATGTATTGTAGTTGTTTTATTTGGTACACATGTGCTACAAGCAAAATTATATAAAGTAATTATATAATGTGTTTAGAGTTATGAATTGCTTTCCCGGACATATTACTCCCCTTGTAATAAAAATTACATCCCTTAGATAAACGCAAAGATGTATCTTAACGTTTCAAAATGAGGGAAATAGCAATGATATGGTAGTGGAAAATTGATAACAGTTCCCAAAGTTAATGCCTGGTTGTGTAGTGAATACAGAAAGTTAGTAAAAATTCAATGACTTTACATGCATATTGTGTATGTGGATACTGACAATTCCCCCCCCCCCCCCCCCCCCCTCTTTTCCCCCCCCCCCCCCACCTTTCTTTTTCTCCAATGCGGATGGAATCGATACTTGCCGAGTTTGCATACTGTAACCTGCCAAGCACTCCAAGGGAGGTAACTAACAATCATTTCTGTGACTTCCATTATAAAAACGTCTTTGTGTTGCATCAAAGTGCTGAATATCTCTCAGCTGGATTAAACTTAATATTTAACCCAAGTTTGCGCTTGCCCCCTCCCCCCTCCCCATTAAAAAAAAAAGACAAACACAGCTAAAGTTTGAAAGATGTGTGCATGAGAGACATGAAGAGATTAGTCCAGGATTCTGGGAGGACGGAGATGCCGATCGCACCAAATGGAGATGCCCTCAAAGATTATGAGAGCAGAGACTTACAACATCAGGGTAAAATAACCATTTTAGTGATGCCCCCTTATCTAAATGGGTTAAGTTCAAAGCTCTGACCGAGTAGAAAATATGTCACTTGAGAGCCATGACCCAAGCGGGACTGCTGCTATAACATGTCAAGCACGATCACGTGATCACAGCATGGGATATAATATTTCTACAGGATGATATTTTAATGGTATTATCGTCACGTAATGTCTATTGGATATTCCTAAACCACGTGTCAAAACAAGGAAGCAAGAACCACCATGTGACACATAAAAAGGTAAAGAATCCCGTTACACGCCCATTGAGGCATATTGGGAATATGGTGTTAGGCCTATATTTTCTTGACCATCGGCACACTAGGGATGATGTGGTCAGCATCACGCCGGCAGCCTTAACCTTCCCAGAAGTATGTGACACATAAGTTGTATTTTATATTCCCAGAAACAAAATAAAAGAAACACAATTCTAAAATGACCAATAAACTCAACGTTACAAGAGAGAGCAAAAATTATTGCAAGCCACGATGTCAAGTGATCTCCCCTTGCGCTGTTGTGTTAATGTGACACATCATTTTATGTCATACAATAACAGGTAAGTCCCTGTATTGTGACGTTTGTTTCATGTAAAGTAATTGGATAACCGGAAGAACTAACAAATTAAAAATAACAAGTGACTTTACAATTATCCTGTATAATCACATGTCTCGTGTGGACTCCGAATTTGTTAGCAATAATCTAGGTCACATAACGTATAGGAACATTATAGAGCAGTGCTCAGAATGGCAAAGACAGCTGTACATTAATTTCGATGATGTTAAAAAGGCTTTTGACAGCATACATAGGGACAGTGTATGGAAAATACTGAGGGCTTATGGAACTCCAAGCTTCATAGTGTCAATCATAAAAAGCCTCTATGCCAACTTTACGTGTAGTGTTGGGCAGAGCAACCTAGCCTTTGAGGTGAAGACAGGAGTACGACAGGGATGCCCCTTATCAACCACTCTATTTTTAACAGTCATAGACTGGGTGATGCGCCAGACAACAGAGGGCAGTCCAAGAGGAATAAGATGGACAACATTTTCTACATTGGAAGATCTGGAATATGCAGATGACATTGCACTACTAGCACATTCACATCAACACATCCAGGAAAAAAAACGGATAGACTTAATAAGTTTAGCCAGCAGGTGGGCTTGAACATCAATTTAAAGAAGTCTGAGGTCATGACGCTCAATGTGAGCAACCCTGAGCCCATATCAGTAAGGAATCAGCAACTGGTTCAGACAGATACCTTTACATACCTAGGAAGCACAGTAACATCAGACGGCGGGGCAGGCAAAGACATCAACATCAGAATGAATAAGGCAAGAACAGCCTTCTTTAGCTTAAACAACATCTGGATGTCCTCTCAATACAGCACAAACACAAAATTAAGATTATATCAGAGCTGTGTACTTTCTGTGCTTCTCTATGGTGCGGAATGCTGGAGAGTTACAGAGAAGGAAATGTCGAAATTGTCCTCTTTTCACACAACATGCCTAAGAAAAATTCACCGAATCTTTTGGCCGAATACCATCACTAACCAAGATCTGCTTACTCGTAGCAAGCAAGAGGACATGCACACCATCATAGCTGGCAGACGCTGGAGCTGGATTGGCCATGTTCTCAGAAGAGACCCCGATGCCATCACAAGAACAGCTATGCTTTGGACCCCTGAAGAAAAACGAAAGAGACGCCGACCAAAAATAATCTGGCGGAGGACTGTGGAGGCTGAGATGCAAAGAATGAATCAGAGTTGGGGCACTGTACGAAGGATGGCCACCGACCGAGCAAAGTGGAATCAATTTGTTGTTGCCCTACAAGACGCCACTAGGCGTGATGGCCACTGACTGCTTTGACGGTCGGCGGCTAAGGATCAAAGAAGAAGAAGAACACATGACGTATAGATTCCCCGGGAAAGGGGGGGGGGGGGGTGGTATCTTTGAAGAAGCAAATAAATAATGAGACTAATGCACATACAGACATTTCGTTGAAGGTCACTAATTCAAGGTCAAGGTCATGGATGGGGGTGACAACCTCATCATGTCAAACACATTTCTACAAGGACCACTACTACCAGACAACCTCATCATGTAAAACACATTTCTACAAGGACCACTGCTACCAGACAACCTCATCATGTAAAACACATTTCTACAAGGACCACTACTACCAGACAACCTCATCATGTAAAACACATTTCTACAAGGACCACTGCTACCAGACAACCTCATCATGTAAAACACATTTCTACAAGGACCACTGCTACCAGACAACCTCATCATGTAAAACACATTTCTACAAGGACCACTACTACCAGACAACCTCATCATGTAAAACACATTTCTACAAGGACCACTACTACCAGACAACCTCATCATGTAAAACACATTTCTACAAGGACCACTACTACCAGACAACCTCATCATGTAAAACACATTTCTACAAGGACCACTGCTACCAGACAACCTCATCATGTAAAACACATTTCTACAAGGACCACTACTACCAGACAACCTCATCATGTAAAACACATTTCTACAAGGACCACTACTACCAGACAACCTCATCATGTAAAACACATTTCTACAAGGACCACTACTACCAGACAACCTCATCATGTAAAACACATTTCTACAAGGACCACTACTACCAGACAACCTCATCATGTAAAACACATTTCTACAAGGACCACTACTACCAGACAACCTCATCATGTAAAACACATTTCTACAAGGACCACTGCTACCAGACAACCTCATCATGTAAAACACATTTCTACAAGGACCACTGCTACCAGACAACCTCATCATGTAAAACACATTTCTACAAGGACCACTGCTACCAGACAACCTCATCATGTAAAACACATTTCTACAAGGACCACTGCTACCAGACAACCTCATCATGTAAAACACATTTCTACAAGGACCACAATTACCAGACAACCTCATCATGTAAAACACATTTCTGCAAGGACAGAAGCTACCAGACAACCTCATCATATACAACACATTTCTACAAGGACCACTGCTACCAGACAACCTCATCATGTAAAACACATTTCTACAAGGACCACTGCTACCAGACAACCTCATCATGTAAAACACATTTCTACAAGGACCACTACTACCAGACAACCTCATCATGTAAAACACATTTCTACAAGGACCACTACTACCAGACAACCTCATCATGTAAAACACATTTCTACAAGGACCACTGCTACCAGACAACCTCATCATGTAAAACACATTTCTACAAGGACCACTACTACCAGACAACCTCATCATGTAAAACACATTTCTACAAGGACCACTACTACCAGACAACCTCATCATGTAAAACCCATTTCTACAAGGAATACTGCTACCAGACAACCTCATCATGTAAAACACATTTCTACAAGAACCACTACTACCAGACAACCTAATCATGTAAAACACATTTCTACAAGGACCACTACTACCAGACAACCTCATCATGTAAAACACATTTCTACAAGAACCACTACTACCAGACAACCTCATCATGTAAAACACATTTCTACAAGGACCACTACTACCAGACAACCTCATCATGTAAAACACATTTCTACAAGGATCACTGCTACCAGACAACCTCATCATGTAAAACACATTTTTACAAGGACCACTGCTACCAGACAACCTCATCATGTAAAACACATTTATACAAGGACCACTACTACCAGACAACCTCATCATGTAAAACACATTTCTACAAGGACCACTGCTACCAGACAACCTCATCATGTAAAACACATTTATACAAGGACCACTACTACCAGAACTTGTAACTGCATCGTGCAGGCTTCCTGTGGGACTTGTTGCAGTGGTTAATCCATGCCTTGGGACCGAAGACGCAGCAAACGAAATGAATGCAGTCAGCGACTCAGCTTGACTGCTTGCGTCAGGGTCAGCGAACCGGAGCTGACCAAGACTCTACTCCACCACCAAGTGGTGGTCCTGGAAACAAGCTGCATCACTGCAGTCTGGCCGAGAGAGTAGGGATCGAAGAGGGAAGGCAAACCCGGTCCCAAAACATGCTGTGCTGAAGTCGGATGTGTCGGCCGAAAGGCGAAAATATCGCAGCTACGCTGTAAACGGACACAGCGCAACCAACGTCCTTTTCAGGACGAACGAGGAAAAAGAAGAATCCATGCTTCATAAGAAGCTCAAAAAATGATGATGTCGAGTATATAACAATTATTTTGTATGGAGTGAATATTGTCAGTGTTATTGTTAAAACATTGATGTCGAGTATATAATGATTATTTTATATGGAGTGAATATAGTCAGTATTATTGTTAAAACCATGATGTCGAGTACTCAATGATTATTTTGCATGAAGTGAATATAGTCAGTGTTATTGTTAAAACATTAATGTCGAGTATATAATGATTATTTTGTATGGAGTGAATATAGTCAGTGTTATTGTTAAAACATTGATGTCGAGTACACAATGATTATTTTGCATGGAGTGAATATAGTCAGTGTTATTGTTAAAACATTGATGTCGAGTATATAATGATTATTTTGTATGGAGTGAATATAGTCAGTGTTATTGTTAAAACATTGAAGTCGAATATATAATGATTATTTTGTATGGAGTGAATATAATCAATGTTATTGTCAAAACATTACCTACACGTCTATTTGTGAGCGAACCATATTTTATTCTATACAGTGTAGAGTCTGTGATCCTACACTGTGGTACATAAACACCTGCTGTAAAAGCCCATTTAATGCAATACTATGGTTTGGACAGATGAATATAACAATTCTTTGGTGTTGGTTCTGTAGCATGTGAACATGACAGATCACAAAAAGACAACGAAAAATACAGCAACCACATTAGTCTCATCTTCTAGATGGCATTATGTGTGACATTCTCTCTTCACGTACACTGATTGTATCCAGGCTAGGAGAAGACTGTCAGTGTAGCGGGTTTTTAACTGATTATTTTTTAAGTGCGTGTGTTATGTGGAAGCAAGTCATGGACAATAAATAAGCAGCGCTAGTTTATAGGATAAACGGTAGCATAGATGATGTGGTTTTAGAGAACACTTTCAAAGATCTTATGGGTATCTAAAGAATGGATTATAAACTATTGCAAAGACCAAAGATTGGGGAGAATAAGTAACAGAATTGATCTTCCGACAGCATTGTAGCACACTAGGAAGATATTATACTGAAGTATCACAACATCAACTTTGGCGACACTCACTTGTTTTTGTTTTTTTTGTGTGGGTTTAATCTGAAAATACAAGTTTATTTCTTGTCAAATACTGGTTTGCATACTAGCGTCAACTGACATATCGTATTAAATAAAATATGAACAGACCATTATTTTGCAAATACCTATACAAATTAAGTTCATCTGAAAATTAGTAGGAAGAAAACAGACCGTATTTTCAGCAAAAAGTAACTGCATACTGAAGCACCAGTAGAAAGATACATACGGACACAATGCTCAACCACAATAGGTTTTTAGCTAAAAATGCTTTCATTACTGCGAGCATTTTAAGTGTAGGTAACTCCTCTCTCCAAACAAATAAAAATAACATACAATAACTACATAAGTGAGGAGATGTGATTATAACCAATGTGTTAGGCAGTCTACATTAGTCTGATAAAACCAGAGATGTGTTCTATGCAAATCTTAAGATTAGAATCATCTTACAAATCATAAACAGCAGCTGTTGTAATTTCTTTTCTAACCAGCAGGCAGTCTTAAGAAACAACTTTATATGCTTTGAAATCCCCAGAATCTATAAGAAGTCTCTAGGTAAAAATGTGACTGATCCAAAACAGAAATCTGCTTTATCAGCACTGTATGACTTGACAGTCACCAATACCAAGCTGAAAGGTCTGAACATATATTAAGCAAATTTAAGCAATAAATGATACAGCATTTACTCGTTGATGGTCTCAGCCTCCTCTTTGCATTTTCCTTCTATCACTTCTCCCTCTCCCACTCATTAACGCGTGTGACCGCTTGGCCTTTCACGCTAGCATTATCCCTCCTACTTCCACGCTAAGCATTTATATGTGTTATAATATGCTGCATGTGAGAATGACAGACCTTAAAAGCAAATAAGACGTTTTTACACAAAACGCAGTATTCATTCAAAGTTCAGTTGGCAGTTACTGCTCTGACAAGGCAAACGTAGGTCAGTCCCAGATAATAATGAATGGGTTTTATAAGCGCGAAAGTGGGAAATGAATGTTTGTGTGTTCTGGTTTTTTTTATCCAATTGTTAAGTTGGAAAAGATCACACATGTGAAAAAAAGTCGAAATAACAGAATGTCGTGTGCAAAAAGGTCGAAAAGCTGAGGAAGGAGTGCAAATGTATATTATTGTACCGTGTGAAAAAAGGACGGGTCGTGTGAAAAAAGGCGGGAAAAAAGAAGAAATAGTATAAATAGAAGAGTTGTGGGCGATAGGCAGAGATTTCAGGACTTATGATTCCAATGATACCATAAATTTAGACTAGAGGATTTTTACAGATAGCGTTAGGTGAACTTCGTCTTTGAGGATACCAAGACAAGATTTTGAGTAGACAAATAAGTATATTATTCTATTTGGATATAAATATGTTATTCTATTTGGATATACATATATTATTCAGTTGGATTACATATTTTTTCATCTTGGATAACCAACCATTATTGTGAAATTTACAGTGTTTGTCTAATGACATCAATAAACTTTAATTGAATTTTTCTACGTTGCTGTTTGTGGAACTTTACAGTAATGTCTTTTGGATATACGTTGTTATGCTGAAACTGTTTTGCTTATCACCAAACTCAAAGGGAAGAACATTTCTGGGTTGAAAAAAAACAAAAGGTCAAGTATCACCATCTCTGGCCGAAGGCCATTTAGCACTTGAACCACCACAACATATGAAGGATTAACTCTGACTAAATGAAATCAATATAACTACTAGTGCCTGTTAAGTACAATTTTAGTCAAGGGGAATCAAACAGTAATATACTTGTATGTACAGGCCAGATTTTTGTTATCTCCCTTGTGTAGCTACTAGTTGGTTTAAAAATATTTGATCGAGAATTTTCGCGAATTTTCTAGATGACTTCAGCTCACGTCTCTCGCGGTTAGCCGCGCATGCGTGATTGTCTGAGCTGTACGGAGATACGGTAATCCCGTGACAGTACGTTCCTGGGCGTTTTGCCGGTAGAGTGTTCAGCCATGTTTTTTGACTGTGTGTACGGGGAGATATTTTTGTGTGATAGAAATGTTGGATACTCCCTGATATATTTCTAAAGCCAATGATATGATGGCTTATACTTATACTTCAATGTCTCTTATTTCTGATATTGCCAGAGAAGATAACGAGAATATTGACATTACTTTGAAGCCAGGAACCTATACGGCTTATTTCTAATATTGCCAGAGAAGATAAAGAGAATATTTACATTACTTTGAAGCCAGGAACTTATACGGCTTATTTCTAATATTGCCAGAGAAGATAAAGAGAATATTTACATTACGAACGAACGAACGAACGAACTTTATTTTCAAAGGGTTTAGAATTGTGCACGCAGGCCCGTCTAACATTCTGCCCTTCCTTTCTCTCATCTTCCATACTGAATCCATTTATTCTCACACGTATCCTAAATATTACTTAAATAATAAAATAACAAAAAAAGTACAATAAAATAAAATCCCAACATTGTAACAGTACAATAACAGTTACACAGATTTACAGATGCGTATCATAATTTATACTAAACAGGACAAAATTAACTTTAAATCCTACATATGATGTTATGTAATTATTTAAGAACATAACGAAATTAGGGTGGCATATAATCTACACTCATGATGTATTTGAAAAGTCTGTGATTGAATGAATATGGACTAAGAGTATTTTTTAAGTCGTGTGGAAGAGTATTCCACAGATGAGCAGCAGAAAAAGCTAAATTTTTCTTGAATAAGTCGAGCCTAGGCTTGGGCATGTGTAATTTATTTAAGCGTTGACTGCGTCTTCCGCTGTATTTGAAAATAGGCCACAGATACGTTGGAGCATTCTGTGACCAGATTTTGTGAATACATTTGGCTTTGTTGAAGAGAAGGCGCTTTCTTAGTGGTAATATGTTAAGATATGTATATGCGTCTACACACTGTGTGTGGTTTTTGTCTGAAAATAGGCGCACTGCACGTTTTTGTAATGAATATAGTCTTTTAGTGTTGGACATGGTGCAGCCATCCCAAATTGTAGAACAATAGTCTAGATGTGTTTGTATCTGGGATGTATAGAACATTTTTCGTGTCTCCTCATCTAGGAAATGTTTGATTTTAGCTAACTGGTAAACTTTTTGAGCCGTTTGTTTGGTCAGTGCTTGTACATGCAAATTCCAACTTAAATGTTGGTCAATTATGAGTCCTAGTGTTTTATATTCATTTACATTTTCAATTAAAGAGGTTCCAGTGTAGAGCTGAAGTGTTGTTTTCGGCGAGTTTTGTAATTTTTGTCTAGTTGATATTATCATACATTTTGTTTTAGTGATATTTATTTGCATGCAGTTTTCATTGCTCCACTTAATAAGATTGTCTGTGTCGCTTTGTAATAATATTTCTAGCGTGTTGCAACTTTTATCACTAGTATAAATGGTACAGTCATCGGCAAATAGGTCGCAGGATGAGTGCTCGATGTGTAGTGGAAGGTCATTTATGTAAATGGAAAAAAGTAGAGGGCTGAGAATAGAACCCTGAGGAACACCGGTGTCAATAATAGTTGTGCTTGACAAGGAGTTATTGTACCACACTACTTGCTGTCTGTCAGACGGGAATGATTTAAGTAATGTCACTAGTTTAAAGTTAACTTTCATTGTTTCTAATTTTCTTTTTAAAACAGCGTGATCTAACATATCAAATGCTTTCCTAAAGTCTACAAAGATTGCTCCACATATGTTATCGTTATTTATGTTTAGGTGCAAGTTGTCTATCATCTTAGTTAGTGCTGTGTGGCATGAATGCTTTTGTCGAAACCCTGACTGACTGTCAATTAGCAAGTCATTGCTAACTAGGTAATGTAGTTTTGCTTTATGTATGTGTTTTTCTAGTGGTTTAGAAAGCGATGATAAAAGAGAAATTGGTCTATAGTTACCAAGATTACTGTTATCTGACGAGCCAAGTATGAAGAGAGGATATACTTTGGCAATCTTAAAGGCCGAAGGAAAATAACTTTTAGCGATACATTGATTATATATAAATGTTAGTGAATCACTAATAGCTGGTGCGGCGTAACGCAGTATTCGATTACTAATTCCGTCAAGCCCTGATGAGCTATTATCCTTAAGGCCAATAAGATAGTTATACACTTCATTAATTGTCATAAAAGGAATGTCGGGTGGAACTGAGTTTGTACATTTGTTCTTACAGAATGCTGAAAGTTTGTCTAAGTCACTAGAGGAAGGTGGTATTGTGGATTTCAGACTGTTTATTTCTGCTTGAAAGTGATTGCTGAAGTCGGTGCCAGTAAATGAAGTGTTGGAAGAGAATGAGTCTGGTGCATTACGTTTTTTCGCTAAGGTGTTAATTGCCTTCCATATTTCCTTACTATTTGATTTGTTCTGAACCATTTTTCTAAAATGATTTTTCTTTTCTTTCCGAATTAAATATTGAACCTTGTTCCTGTATACCCTGTATGTGTTGAGGTCCTTATTTTTGTGCGCTTGATCTCTCTGCCTCATAGCCTCCAACACTTCCTGCGTGATCCACGGAGATTTTAATTGTCGTTTGACGCGAATTTCCTTAGCTGGTACGTGCGTGTCAAAAACATTATAACAAATTTTTGTCCAGTATTCAATAGCGTCATCCGGATCAGGAAGTTGGTAAACACGGGCGAGAGGTGCAGTTAGCAAGTCATTTAAAAATAATTCCTTACTGAAATGTTTGAAACTTCTAAATTTAATACTTACATGTTTATTTTTTGGAACTTTACATTTATTCTTTGACCATGTACAGCATACTGGATAGTGGTCACTGTCGTAATTTTTATCTGAGAGGGTGCTGATGAATATTGGTCCCTTTAGAGCGTAAAGTGATATTGAAGGCTCTGTGAGAATAAGGATTTAGGTGAATGAGGTAGTGGATTCACAAGCGCTGGGAAGGAGCAAGGACAGTCTCTTATTACGACAATATCTGTTTTCTCACAGACTACTCCTATCTCTCTTCTGCACAAACAATTGTGTCAGTTCCAGTCGCTCAGGCGCGCTCACCGATTTGGTGATTCTGTCGCTCAACGTACATGAATACAAACTACACAGATGGAAATGTTTGGAGTTTTAGGCCAACCGACAACCAACACAAATAAATATTCATACCTTTATTATCATTATGGACTCACACATAATTGTACATTTACAGTCAAAAATCAAAAAGTTACAGAATACAAATATAACTAGGGAAGAGGGGTTTTTGAGGAGAAATATCCCATCCACCGTTTCCCGTTTATATCTACTAACAGACAAAACCCGGTCCCAAAAGACAAGAAAAGGGGGGGGGGGGTGATCAGAGATAGGCAATTTAACCCACTGGTAAATTTATTACTCTGAGGCAAGGGGTTACATAAGAAAGGGGGGGGGGGGGGTAGAGGAAAGCTAGGGTTCTCAATTGTCTCCCTTTAAATCAACAAATTTTTACGGGAGGGGAAATGTACACAGTTACCCAATCCCGCTAGGAGAGATCCCGTACAAGGAATATAATGCACCTTAGTATAAGGTCGAACTAATTAAAAGGGTAAAGAAAAGATAAATCTCCTTTCATTCAAAAAAAACACACTAGGGCTGGCCATCCCAACAAACACACACGCAGACTTACCAAAATGGTGAATTCTGTCAATCTAGGAATTATTTATCACAGCAGCTAATACCGTGGAATAATGGACTGGTCCTCTTATTTCTTCCGTGTCAGGCCCCAGATTTAACGAGGTAACAAATAGTCTCAAAAAATCGCCAGACGGTGAAGCGTAAAGGCTACTGTTGGTTTAGATAAAGTTCCTAATGAATGGCACAGGCACTTGGCTAAGCGTGAGGTATGGTGTGGTTCCTAAAATCGGCACAGCTGGTGGGATAACTTCCTTTTTCCGTAATGTCACAAGTTAAGAAAAACACTGAGGTAAGTTCTTCTTGGGGGGGGGGGGGGTGTAAAATCCACTGAATATGCGGGAAAGAAAGGGTTCAGGGATCGGTGCTTTTTTTTCACAAATAGGGGGGGTGAAAAAAAAATGTTTTGCTTCCAGTTTCCTTTAAGGACTCGCCTATATGAACTAGTATTTTAAAAGTGTTTCTTGGGTGGCTCTTATTCTCAGTTAAATTCAGGGGAGCGGGGCCCATTACAGGTCGCCACAAGTTTAGCTTTAAAAAGGTTCATATGTTACTGGAGTTATCAAATTGAGTTTGGCAGAACTCTGTATATAGTTAATAATTGCTGGGATGCAGGTTGAATGATCGTTCTGAATGAAAGATAATCAAAACAAGAAATGCATTACAAATCATATTATAATCTGACGCGATAAATTACAGTTAGCCTATTTACTTATTAGCGTCGTCAATTAACAAATCAGGAAAACTACCCGTGAGTTAAAAATAATTAAACGCACATCTATCTATACAGAACTAAACTGTATTAAAGTTATAATTCTCTTTAACGTCTGCAAAATAAATTTACGCGTCAATTGTATTAGGAAATACTTTTAGCTGTAACATTAGTTTGCACTAGAACTTTGAAAATGGGTTTATTTAATAAGGTTAAATTTACACCACAATCCATTGAAATCAATAGAAATAACTCGACCAATGATCACTCGAAGCTAATGTATAAATTACCGTCTGCACAGAAATAATACACTCCAATAGTCACGAAGGTAGATGAAATCCAGCAGGAATCCGACTATGCTAGTGCACCTAGGATTCTGACAGAGCGAACGATAAAATGCAGTTTATCGGAGTTCTCTATTTATACTTATCGAATGTAACTTGAATGGGGCGTGTTAAATTTTCGCACCTTTCTTTATCTTGAGCAAATCCGGGGTACCTCGCCGATGTGTTAACAGCTGCGATTCATTCGTTTTCCCCGGTCTACCGATTTTCTTCCGTCTCAAGCTGCTCGCATAAGAGTGCGAAAATTTCCCGAGAAGCTAACTCTGTGAGCTGCAAGTCCCTGATTCTTTAGATCGCGGTCGCTCCACGTTGAATTCTGAAGATCAGCCTGTTCTTTGATGGTACCGCTGCATGCCGGTAAAAGTTACAACAGATGATCAGGGGTTCTAAAGTTATGAGAGGCCAATATTCTGTTATCATCCATCGAGTCAGGGAAATTCATTTGTCATACTTAGACGTACGTCACAATCGTCCCCACTTTTGAGACATGGAAACTCGTTTTCATGTTTCATTTATGACAATGAAGCTGCCCTGATCGGTAGTTTTAGGGTGATTGGCATCGTCGATTTTCTCCTCTTCCTCCGTGGTCCAGTTTCTACTCAAGAAGTCAGCTCCGACATTCTGTTTTCCTGGAATATATTCCACTTTGAAGGAGTAACACTCAATAGCAAGGCCCAACGCATTATCCTTGCGTTGAATTCCTTCTTGGCACCCAGGAAAGCTAGTGGAGCATGGTCTGTTTGCACCGTGAAAGAAGTACCATACAGAAACTCATGATGGCGTCTGATGCCATGAATCAGAGCGAGACATTCTCTTTCAACGACACTGTAGTTGCGTTCCGCTTTATTCAGTTTCCGACTGCCATAGGCAACTGGAAATAGCATGGTCAGGTCACTGTCATCGGCTTGCAGCAATGTTGATCCGATGCCCTGACCTGACGCGTCAACTCTCAGTATGAAAGGTTTCTTAAGGTCAGGTAACCTTAGGATGGGGTATGCCGACAACTGTCCTTTCAAAGTGCTATACGCGTGTTCGCACTTTTGATCCCATATGACCTTATCAGGACAACCTTTCTTGGTGAGGTCAGTCAGAGGTGCTGTCAGTCCGTTGAAGTTCTTGATGTATTTCTGATAGTATGCACATAGCGATATGAAGGAACGTACGTCTTTCTTCGTTCGGGGTCTTTTTGCTGCCACAATTTTCTCCACGTTCTTCTTAATAGGCCAATTGCATCCGTGAGAAATAGTATGCCCCAGGAAGTCTAACTGTTCAAACCCGATGAGACATTTGCTAGGTCTGGCTGTGAGACCCGTTTCCTGTAGTCTCCTGAGGAGCATAGCAACCGTAGCAATATGTTCTTCATAGGTTTCCGATGCAATTAATATGTCATCCATGAAATTATGGATATGGGGACTTTGCAAAGGCTGTAGAAGCTTCCTCATCATCCTGGTGAACACTCCTGGTGCGTTATGCAAACCGAACGGCATCACATTAAATGTGTAATGTCCTTCGCTAGTGCTGAAAGCTAACAAAGGTTTAATTTCCTCCTTGACTGGTATTTGATAATAACCTTTACTGAGGTCAATCTTGGAGAAGATCTTTGCTTTGCTGAGCTTGGTGAACAACTCAGAAACAGTTTGGAGCGGTTCGGGCTGGAATTCCGTTACAGCGTTTAGCAACCGGTAATCAATACACAGCCGAACTTCCTTATTGGGCTTCTGCAACAGCACTACACTCGAGCTGTAAGGAGATGTAGACTCACTGATAATTCCTGCCTGACGCAGCTTGTCTATTTCTCCGCGAAGTGCATCCGCTTTAGCGTATGGGATGGGATAAACTCTGGTTTGAACAGGGGTCTCGTTTGTTAATTTCATATCAAATTCAAGGAGATTTGTTCGACCAGGTACATCCGTTAAGACTGCACTGTACTGTTTTAGTAGAGCCCTGGTTTCTGTTTGTTGTTCAGGTGAGAGATTGTCGCCGAACTTGACATCTTTAAAGGATTCTGTGGGTTGCAGTGGATACTCCATGCAACCATCATCATCTTCCTCGTCTTCCGTTGCTATGGCGACAGCCAGGAGGTGCTCGGAGGATGGCACCGGTCTTTCCAAATATTTCTTTAGCAGATTTATGTGGAAGACCTTCTCCTTTCCTTTGATGGAGATCTTGTAATTGGTACGTGAGATCTTTTTAAGGACGGTAAACGGTCCTTGCCATCCGATGCGAAGTTTATTGCTTCCGGTTGGAAGTAGCAATAGGACTTTCTCCCCTGGTTGGAGCTCTCTCTCTTTCTTCCTTCCTCTCAGCTTCTGCTCTTTGTTGCTCCGCGTCATATATTTGCAGTTCCTGGGTGATAAACAGATTCGCGGCTTCTGTGTCTAATCCTGAGTCTTTCGCTTCCTGTCTCAAAATGGATCTTATCCTAATTCTCTCAGCCATTGTCAAAGAACTGGATGCTTCTAAGACTAGAGAATAGTAAGATGGAACAAGAAGGGGAAAAACTCAAAGCCGCTACGAGAAAAACAAAGTAAAAAATTTACTGAATGACCTCGTGTGTTAACTTATCGCCGCTATTATTGTCACTTAAGACTCGTAACGCAAGCAACTATGCCAATTCAATGGTAAGTTACACTAGAAAAGAATCTACTCTTACTAACAGTAGAGAAAAATTTATATTAAACAGTTTAAAAGGGAAAAAAAAAATTTCCCAGAAAATGTTAATTCTCTAACAACAAACTCCGTCCCTGAAGACAATTTTTGAGATGAGACGTAGTTAACTTAATTTTAAAAAAATCAGAACAATCCGTCTTTAGCTTAGCTCAACTCAAACGCTTCATAACCTTTAGTGATTGTAAAACAATCACGCAGTCCCAGCAATTATATAACCAAAAATTTTCAATTCCCTCTGCCAGAGAATACAAATGTGACAATCTTTTATTATCACTAACTGCCTGTTCCTGTGGAAAAACAAACCTGTCTCAATTATTGTGTGGTTGGCCCAAAATACTGAACGGCTTGGTCTAGGGGAAGTAATACTTTTAAAGATTATACCCTACTTCACAAAAACAATCAACCACACTCTATTTTAACTAAGTTCAGAATCTCGAACGAGCTAACCATATATTGTGGTTGATGGGTTCTAGAATCTCGGACGAGCCAAACCATATATTGTCGTAATTTTTATCTGAGAGGGTGCTGATGAATATTGGTCCCTTTAGAGCGTAAAGTGATATTGAAGGCTCTGTGAGAATAAGGATTTAGGTGAATGAGGTAGTGGATTCACAAGCGCTGGGAAGGAGCAAGGACAGTCTCTTATTACGACAATATCTGTTTTCTCACAGACTACTCCTATCTCTCTTCTGCACAAACAATTGTGTCAGTTCCAGTCGCTCAGGCGCGCTCACCGATTTGGTGATTCTGTCGCTCAACGTACATGAATACAAACTACACAGATGGAAATGTTTGGAGTTTTAGGCCAACCGACAACCAACACAAATAAATATTCATACCTTTATTATCATTATGGACTCACACATAATTGTACATTTACAGTCAAAAATCAAAAAGTTACAGAATACAAATATAACTAGGGAAGAGGGGTTTTTGAGGAGAAATATCCCATCCACCGTTTCCCGTTTATATCTACTAACAGACAAAACCCGGTCCCAAAAGACAAGAAAAGGGGGGGGGGGGGGATCAGAGATAGGCAATTTAACCCACTGGTAAATTTATTACTCTGAGGCAAGGGGTTACATAAGAAAGGGGAGGGGTGTAGAGGAAAGCTAGGGTTCTCAATTGTCTCCCTTTAAATCAACAAATTTTTACGGGAGGGGAAATGTACACAGTTACCCAATCCCGCTAGGAGAGATCCCGTACAAGGAATATAATGCACCTTAGTATAAGGTCGAACTAATTAAAAGGGTAAAGAAAAGATAAATCTCCTTTCATTAAAAAAAAACACACTAGGGCTGGCCATCCCAACAAACACACACGCAGACTTACCAAAATGGTGAATTCTGTCAATCTAGGAATTATTTATCACAGCAGCTAATACCGTGGAATAATGGACTGGTCCTCTTATTTCTTCCGTGTCAGGCCCCAGATTTAACGAGGTAACAAATAGTCTCAAAAAATCGCCAGACGGTGAAGCGTAAAGGCTACTGTTGGTTTAGATAAAGTTCCTAATGAATGGCACAGGCACTTGGCTAAGCGTGAGGTATGGTGTGGTTCCTAAAATCGGCACAGCTGGTGGGGATAACTTCCTTTTTCCGTAATGTCACAAGTTAAGAAAAACACTGAGGTAAGTTCTTCTTCGGGGGGGCGGGGGGGGGGGGGGGGGGGGGGGGGGGGGGTTAAAATCCACTGAATATGCGTGACAGACAGTGTTCAGGTATCGATGCTTTTTCTTCACAAATAGGGGCAGTGAATAAAATATGTTCTGCTTCCAGTTTCCTTTAAGGACTCGCCTATATGAACTAGTATTTTAAAAGTGTTTCTTGGGTGGCTCTTATTCTCAGTTAAATTCAGAGGAGCGGGGCCCATTTCAGGTCGCCACAAGTTTAGCTTTAAAAAGGTTCATATGTTACTGGAGTTATCAAATTGAGTTTGGCAGAACTCTGTATATAGTTAATAATTGCTGGGATGCAGGTTGAATGATCGTTCTGAATGAAAGATAATCAAAACAAGAAATGCATTACAAATCATATTATAATCTGACGCGATAAATTACAGTTAGCCTATTTACTTATTAGCGTCGTCAATTAACAAATCAGGAAAGCTACCCGTGAGTTAAAAATAATTAAACGCACATCTATCTATACAGAACTAAACTGTATTAAAGTTATAATTCTCTTTAACGTCTGCAAAATAAATTTACGCGTCAATTGTATTAGGAAATACTTTTAGCTGTAACATTAGTTTGCACTAGAACTTTGAAAATGGGTTTATTTAATAAGGTTAAATTTACACCACAATCCATTGAAATCAATAGAAATAACTCGACCAATGATCACTCGAAGCTAATGTATAAATTACCGTCTGCACAGAAATAATACACTCCAATAGTCACGAAGGTAGATGAAATCCAGCAGGAATCCGACTATGCTAGTGCACCTAGGATTCTGACAGAGCGAACGATAAAATGCAGTTTATCGGAGTTCTCTATTTATACTTATCGAATGTAACTTGAATGGGGCGTGTTAAATTTTCGCACCTTTCTTTATCTTGAGCAAATCCGGGGTACCTCGCCGATGTGTTAACAGCTGCGATTCATTCGTTTTCCCCGGTCTACCGATTTTCTTCCGTCTCAAGCTGCTCGCATAAGAGTGCGAAAATTTCCCGAGAAGCTAACTCTGTGAGCTGCAAGTCCCTGATTCTTTAGATCGCGGTCGCTCCACGTTGAATTCTGAAGATCAGCCTGTTCTTTGATGGTACCGCTGCATGCCGGTAAAAGTTACAACAGATGATCAGGGGTTCTAAAGTTATGAGAGGCCAATATTCTGTTATCATCCATCGAGTCAGGGAAATTCATTTGTCATACTTAGACGTACGTCACAGTCACTCATTGCAATATTAGGGACAGAGCATTCTATGATGTTTTCTGGGCAAGTTACGTAGATGTGGTCGATTAGTGTGGTTGATGCTTGTGTTACTCTTGTAGGCTGGTTAACTATTTGTTTTAAGTTGTACGATAATATTATATTTTTCCATGTTAGATTTGAATTGTGTATATCGATGTTGAAATCACCAAGAAGAACAACCTCCTTGACTGTGGCAAATACATTGTCCATCATTATGGTGAAATCTTCGTACCATATAGGTCCTGCACTAGGATTTCGATAAAGATATCCCACCAGAAATGGGCCCTGATTCGGTAGTTTTATTTCCAACCATACAATATCTATCTATGCTGTCTCTAAGTCGTTTCTGCGGCGAAAATTAAGAGATGTGGAAATATAAACGGTTATACCTGTCTCTTGTTTTTTGCTTGCGTCTCGCCGAATAGTTTTAAAACCATTTAACGCAATGTCATCGTCTGTTATTCTGCCATTTAGGCAACTTTCTGAAAGTCCAAAAATGTGAAAATTATTACTTAGAATGTATGTAAGTTCGGGAAGTTTACCTAGAAGATGGTAAATATTCAGATGACCAGGTCGTAGACCATCCTTGCGAAGCCACGGTACACAATTACCAGCCATGTTTGTATAGTAAAAAGAAATATATATTTTAAAAATAAGAATAAAAAATAAAAAATTACAAGTTAAAAAAAACAGTTATGCACACAAAAAAGCGCAAAATATTTTTACGAATTAATACTTCACCAAGGAAGTGGAATTCAAGGAATGAGAAATTGCAGAAAATACAATATTAAAATAATTAATACAACTAATAAAAAACAATTTCAACTGAGTATATGAAAATTGTCACAAAACAATCAGGCATACAACATATCACACCAGAACTGCTCAACGCAACAAAGTGAAGTTAAACGAGAGATGGAAGAAATTAATAATAGTCACAAGTCAGACAAGTATACAACACTTCACACCGTAACACCGAAAATTCTAACAAATTGAAGCTACGCGTGATAATAAGAAATGTAAATAGTAACGAAATAAGCAATCAAAGAAAAATTTTAGAGGATATTAACCGATAAACTATTAAAAGTTCTGATTATTACCGTTGTATTACAAAAATCAACAAATGTTCAAATGGAGTGAAGGCTGTAGTAACAGAGATTTAGTGAAGCAAAGTGTTTGTTCGTCAATAACTGACGTCTCTGCCGGGCAGATAGTAGGGATGACGTTGGACAGACATCATTAATGCTTGTCTAAGTGATGCAGGGCTGAATTGCATCAGATAGACAAGTTCAGGGTTCCACTGAGGACGATAATAAGAACTAGGGGAGGAAGCATGGTGATCTCTGATTTCTTCCGTCCTTGTTGTAGTGTTGGTAGGAGTATTCTGAGCCTGGGACATTGGAATACTGTTGGTAGAGGTACCTGAGTGGGGCTGCCTTGTGACTAATGGGGGAAACATGGTATCATAAGATTTGGCTTCCTGATTGAAAGTGGCGTTGTGATAGCTGGAAGGCTGCCTGCTTGCAATAGGTGTGCTTCTTTGAGGGGTAGGTGGGGTTTGTGATGTATTGTGATTATAGGTTGATGTCTCAGTAGATTTCGTTGCATTCTCTATACGGGTTGAGCTGTCTTGTTGTGTCCTTTCTGGATATTTTATGTTTTTTGGCCAGGATGCTGCTTCCCAGTGTGGATGTGTGAATTTGATCTCTGTAGAGTCGTTTCTTAGGTGCTCCTGAGTTAGATGTAAAGAATGGAGTATTGTTGATGAAGCCAAGGCCGTTTTGTTTACAATAGTTCTGTAGTTTTGTGTTGTAAGTGACTGCTGTGCGACGCTGAAACCCATGGCATGGTGGTATGATTGATGAAATAAAGATGGAGGCTTTGGGAAATGTTTGTTTTATTATAGCCATCAATCCTGAGGGGTTTAGGCTCTGCTCATTCATGATATCATTAATTCCTACGTGTTGTGTTGTTTTTGTTATCTTGTGATTAATATCGAACTTATTAATTATGTCCAGTAGTCTTTTAATACCAGCCCCCGGCACTGTCATAACTGAAACGATATCTTCTCTTGTAGTGGACATTCTTTCACAATAAATACCCTTCAAGAGGGAGTCACAAATTACAATATGTGTCACGTCACTACGTATTTCTTCACTTTGTTTTCTATTAGATTGATGCTGCTGCCTTTTGTGGTGTTCTTTTTGTGGACTGTCGTGCTTAGCCGTCGACCGTCAAAGCAGTCAGTGGCCATCACGCCTAGTGGCGTCTTGTAGGGAAACAACACATTCATTCCACTTTGCTTGGTCGGTCGCCATCCTTCGTACAGTGCCCCAACTCTGGTTCATTCTTTGCATCTCAGCCTCCACAGTCCTCCGCCAAGTTGTTTTTGGTCGGCCTCTCTTTTGTTTTCCTTCAGGGGTCCAAAGCATAGCTGTTCTTGTGATGGCATCGGGATCTCTTCTGAGGACATGGCCAACCCAGTTCCAGCGTCAGCCAGCTATGATGGTGTGCATGTCCTCTTGCTTGCTCCGAGTAAGCAAACCTTGGTTGGTGATGGTACAGTATTCATCCAGAAGATTCGGTGAATTTTTCTTAGGCATGTTGTGTGAAAAGAGGACAATTTCGACATTTTCTTCTCTGTAACTCTCCAACTTTCCGCACCATAGAGAAGCACAGAAAGCACACAGCTCTAATATACTATTAATTTTGTGCTTGTGCTGTATTGAGAAAACTTCCAGATGTTGTTCAGGCTAAAAAAGGCTGTTCTTGCTTTGTTCATTCTGTTGTTGATGTCTTTGCTTGCCCCGCCGTGTGGTGTTACTATGCATCCAAGGTATGTGAAGAGACACAATTGAATGTTCGTGAGGCTGAAAACGATCTAGATGTTAAAACAGACATTCCACGAAAAGAAGAAATCATCACAGCAATCAAATGGTTAAAGAATGGAGAAGCTCCTGGTCATGATAACTTAAATGCAGAGCTATTTAAATACAGACCCTGAGCTTGCAACAGAACTATTAGAACCACTATTTGGAAAAGTCTGGAAAACAAGGACAACACCAACAGAGTGGAACAAAGGACTAATTGTCAAATTGCCAAAGAAATGAGATCTTGCAGACTGAAATAATTGGAGAGGAATCACTCTTCTCTCAGTTCCCAGCAAAGTACTAGACAGGATAATCATACAGAGAATTTCAAATGCAGTAGACCACAAACGGAGGAAAGAACAAGCAGGATTTAGAAAGAACAGAAGATGTGTAGATCATATATTTACTCTCAGGAACATTATAGAACAGTGCTCAGAATGGCAAAGACAGCTGTACATTAATTTCGTTGATTTTGAAAAGGCTTCTGACAGCATAAATAGGGACAGTTTATGGAAAATACTGAGGGCTTATGGAATTCCAAGCTGCATAGTGTCAATCATAAAAACCCTCTATGTCAACTTTACGTGTAGTGTTGGGCAGAGCAACCTAACCTTTGCGATGAAGACAGGAGTACGACAGGGATGCCCCTTATCAACCACTCTATTTTCAACAGTCATAGACTGGGTGATGCGCCAGACAACAGAGGGCAGTCCAAGAGGAATAAGATGGACTACATTTTCTACATTTGAAGATCTGGAATATGCAGATGACATTGCACTACTAGCACATTCACATCAACACATCCAGGACAAAACGGATAGACTTAATAAGTATAGCCAGCAGGTGGGCTTGAACATCAATTTAAAGAAGTCGGAGGTCATGACGCTCAATGTGAGAAACCCTGAGCCCATATCAGTAAGGAATCAGCAACTGGTACAGACAGACACCTTCACATACCTAGGATGCATAGTAACACCAGACGGCGGGACAGGCAAAGACATCATCATCAGAATGAACAAAGCAAGAACAGCCTTTTTTACCATAAACAACATCTGGAAATCCTCTTAATACAGCACAAGCACAAAATTAAGATTATATCAGAGCTGTGTGCTTTCTGTGCTTCTCTTTGGTGCGGAATGCTGGAGAGTTACAGAGAAGGAAATGTCGAAATTGTCCTCTTTTCACACAACATGCCTAAGAAATATTCACCGAATCTTTTGGCCGAATACCATCATCAACCAAGATCTGCTTACTCGAAGCAAGCAAGAGGACATGCACACCATCATAGCTGGCAGACGCTGGAGCTTGGTTAGCCATGTCCTCAGAAGAGACCCCGATGCCATCACAAGAACAGCTATGTTTTGGACCTCTGAAGGAAAACGAAAGAGAGGCGGACCAAAAACAACCTGGCGGAGGACTATGGAGACTTAGATGCAAAGAATGAACCAGAGTTGGGCACTGTACGAAGGATGGCCACCGATCGAGCAAAGTGGAATAAGTTTGTTGTTGCCCTACAAGACGCCACTAGGCGTGATGGCCACTGACTGCTTTGACTGTTGGCGGCTAAGGATCAAAGAAGAAGACTACACAACACGTAATGTGTATATAATAATATATTTTAAATTTAACAACACAGATGAAGCGCAACAGCAAAGACAGGAAAATACAAACACCGAAAAAAATATGACAACAATCAACGAAAATCAAAAGCAGAAAATAGAATAACAAAACTACAAGCCCGGATGTGACACTATCGGCAAAGGATACAGAGAAGCGGTATATACAGTGGCGACAGGAATCACAAATGTTTAGTACTCCATTACTACTCATATACAACAATCTTGTAAACTAAATAGCGTTTAACTAACTTTCCTTTTTCACTCCACAACAAGCCACTGACGTTGTGAACTCTTATCAATTTTCCAAACACCATTGCATCACTTTTTCACTCAAACTAAAACGTTAAGATACAGTTTTGCTATAATTCTTAGAAATGTAATTTTTTATTACCAAGGGACGTAATATGTCTGAGAATAATAATTAAACTATTTAAAGTATTTTTTTTTTTAATCTTTAAATTACTTCAAAATATTTATTGTAAAATTAAGAACAAATTTACAGTTGTTTGAACTTTGCAAGGTTTTTTCTGCTTTTTCTTTCTTTTAGTATTAATATGCATTTATATTTGTAAAGCGATAAATAAACATATACAGGTTCAAATACAGGTTACTAACTACGTATAACACGAGTTTCGCTTTAAAACAGGTATAGATCCTGATACATCATATATTTTTGACCGGCACCTAGTGCTGCCTTAACTAACGTTCTGACGGACGAAGATGAAAAGGGCCCTTGTGAGCCCAATAATGACCAAAAGTCTTCATCCCAACCCACGAAACATTATTGCAGGAGATGACAAGAGAAGCTTTCATTACATTGTGATTTGTATGGAAATTGAAAGACACTGAGTCGAACACAAAAATAATCTTCATCTGACATATTAAGTCACATTGTATCGCTCTCAAACATTTAGAACAGCGAAAGCGTGAAATACAATGGGCTAATCACCTGTTTGTCAAATATTTTGATTGCATGTTTTGCCCTGGAGCCTTGTGCTCTTTGGGTCACCTCTACACCCAGTTTACTGGGTAGAAGAGGTTTCGATTAAGAAAGAAAGAAAGAAAGAAAGAAAGAAAGAAAGAAAGAAAGAAAGAAAGCGTGAAATAAGCAGTAGGTTACAATCTTGTCACAATCCTCGTGATTGGTAAGTCGCCCCAATTTATTTTTCTTGCGTCGCGTTAAAGCCTAACCATAAATTTTAAAGCTGAATCGCTAACCATTATCATGGTTAAGTTATTCTGTAATGTTGGTTAAATAATTTCAGTTCTATCAAAACGTGTCCGCTCTCTAGGAGCATAGCCCGTCAAAAAACACACACCATGTCTTCCACGTTCCACGTGTCATCAGCTCCCTCTGGCGATTCTAGAACAAGGTCTCGCCGCTAAGAATGTCAACAGGTTTAACCAATTTCTGTCGAATACCTCGCCAGAGTGTTCTTCCGACCCTGTTCCGACACCTTGTCATCGCAGTT